>JAOWCC010000577.1:106509369-106904328 GCA_030867875.1 Actinernus sp. WN-2022 | reverse complement strand
GCTCTTATTTAGACGACTAATTAGTACAAAGTACCTTCACTCTGGTGATATATATGGGTAGATCAAGTGTCCTGATAATACCATGGTCACCATTTGTCAGAGCATACTTGATGTGATTACTGGTGGTGTATACAAACACACCACTCTCCTCCCAAGCACCACTCTTGATGCGGATATTTTCATGAATAGTACACAGGCACTCAAGCTTACGGTTACAAACAGCAACCACTGGTAGATGAAAGAGGAACAGTTGTTATTTAATAAGCCACAATATTAGCCAAGCAAGAGTATTGCAAAATTCTAACTAAGCTTATCAGTTCCTGCAAACTTACTTGAACACACACAATAAACAAAATTATAGATTCAAAAATGATCTGCTACATTTTGCATAGATTTAGCATATAGTGAATGCCAGCAATTAAAAGCTGTTTAGGGCATTACAGTAACAACAAACAATTAGGACAGAAATCTGTCCACACGTTTGTAGATAACGCATATCTAGACTTCTGGTATGCAATCTATGGAACTACACTTACCATGCTTGCTGAGAAGGGCAACATGTGACATATCAGGGGACCACACTGTGTAGCGCACCTTGCTGACCTTCACTGACGCTAGGGATCTGTTTAAACACAAATGCGTTTAAATCATATCTTCCTAAACTCAACTCTTTTGACCATGCTAAACATGTTACAGATCCAGCTAGGGAGTGAATGACCCTATTCCTAGACGCTAGGGATCTGTTAAACACAAATGCGTTTAAATCATATCTTCCTAAACTCAACTCTTTTGACCATGCTAAACATGTTACAGATCCAGCTAGGGAGTGGATGACCCTATTCCCCTATCACTACTTGTTCCTTATGCTTCATATATATCCACAAGTTGTTCGGGGGGGGGGGGGGGTACTTGAATAAGTTTTAGGTGGGGGTGGTCCACTGGTAGCTCAAAACCCTTACTTAACCCATGGCATTTTCCTACCCCATCTCAGATTAAATGTTGACAATTGTAAAAGCGATGGTTAAATATCATGTGGCGATAAGGCTGGGGACAATGGAATAATAGGTCTTATAACGTGAACCAATTATTGATCAGCATCGTGTGATTAATATTATAAGCGCTGCATCAAGGTTGAAAACCTTGTAAAAGTAACAAAAAAGTATACCTCATCTCAGACCAGAAGAAACCTAGCCTTCCGAAAATTCAGGTAAAGTATACCCCATCTCAGACCAAAAAGAGCCAAAATGGGACCCCATCTCAGACCCAGAAGGCTAAAATCCCGACCCCATCCAGTGGCACATCCTGTATAACGTTTGTATGGGAGTACCCCCACCGGAAATCGTTTAAACCACATAAGTTTGTAGCAGATAGTGTACTCACCTCTTTTGCTGCACATCAAACAGGGTAATGGAGTCTGTGTCCCTGAGAAGTAGGCTGCCAGTACCAGCATAGAAGATCATGTCACAAGCTGGTGTCTGCACTTTCTTGGTGACCTCATTCTTCAGGTTCTTTATGAGGAGAGTGTGAGTTCTATCCAGTACAGCAAATCTGTTACGAGCCACCCAAACAGCTGATACTCCTGAGGCTCGTTTGCCCTCTGACACTAAAATGCATTTGATCATGTTTACATGGAATTTGCACTGATATAAATATTTATTAATAAATTATTATAACCAGTCAAGTGGTTATGGTGAAATGAAATAACAAAAATAATAAAGTAAAAGTCTTTATGTTTTGATTATTTATTTGAAGTTGCAGGTTTTCTAAAGAATTTGAAGTGGCCAATATGTTTCAGTCATGTGTTATTTTGTAAGTGTGAGGAGGTGTTGAGTACCTTCTGGATTGCTGCTATCAATCTGTTTGGGAATGGCATGCAACTCATACACACTGTTTTCAGGGTTACTGGCATTCTGAAAACCAAAACAAAGATTTACACATTATCACTGAGGAATTCATTCCCTTAAAATAATGTTAAATTTCACAACAAAAGATGTACTTACAGTGCAAAGAAGAATGCAATTCTCAGCTGGGTTGAAAGACATCGAATGGACAGGAGTACGAGAAGAGTTCCTACAACACATTCAACACACCAGTTAACTTTAATCACAATTTAGTTTAATAATCAAATAAACAGCAACTGTATACCTTCTAAACTGCATGACAGCTATATCCTTGGAAGTACCAAATTCATACATCCTAAGGTAACGCTCCTGAAATCAATCATATATCATAAGATAACGATCCTGAAATCAATCATATATCATAAGATAACGCTCCTGAAATCAATCATATATCATAAGATAATGCTCCTGAAATTAAACAGTTGTTTGTTTAGTTCTGTACATGTACTGGATGTATCATAATGTGAATTAGAGAATCACATGACCATTCTTGACAAGAACATGGGGTTAGAATAACAGGACCCTTGCATTGTCTTTGGTGTTTTGAATGAAGAACTACATGTGTGTACTACAAAAAAGACAGACAGACAAACAGATGATTCTATTTGGAGCCTTATACTAATGTGTACATTGGCAGTAGCCCAAATAAATTTATATAAAATACAAGATTTTTCAATAAATAAAATTAATCATAGAATGTTATGAAGTTGTCCTTTTCTTTCTTTCTTTTACGCATTCAAAGATAAATTTGGCAATTTGTTTTTGCACAGCTCTATCCTTGTTTGGGGGGTTTATGATTAGTAAAAATACCTCATTAGGAGTAATTCTGTTTATTTTGATTTTCATTTGATCCTCCAAATAATCTAAACAATGAAACACACTCGTGACTGCCCCCTGGAATCCACCCCCCCCCCCCCCCCCCCCCCCCCCCCCTCGGGACTAGTCCCCAAGGTGATCCCATCTTTGGTTACATTGCTTACACTAAATATTGTCCAAACAGTCATTGCATGTTCCACATGGTGTTATTTTTATACCTTGACATAGTAGAGTGTGTTTCCATGGACAGCATAGGCTGGTCTCTCCCTCTCAAGTTTGAACACAATCATGCCACTATCATGACCTTAAGAAGAACAGCTGATAGTAAGTGTGCATCAAACAAACTCACAAGAGACTAATGCACATATCAGTGGCTTCCCCCAGGAATAGACCCTGGGCCGACCAGGGGGGATTGCAAAAAGTGTGGAACAAACTTGAATATTTTCCCCATGGGTGGGGGAATCCTATGAGTCAAAGTCCCCTTGGTCACGTTTTCCTAAATAGAAAATCCCTCTTCATATAACATTACAATCTTACAAGTTCCTCTCCCCTATCTTGGAACTTCAAACAAAAGTCAAGCATTTCCCCCTACCCAGGTGTAAAACTTACATTCAATCCCCTTGTATTCCCAACATTTCCTATAGCTCCCTCGAGTCCCTGAAATATACCACAGCAACACTTTGCGGTGATGGGTACAGGCCCACAACCTCCAATATTATTATTATACCACCATCAATCCATTGTTACACACTTGACTTAAGTACTTACTTGAAGTACTTATGTAAGGGACCAAGCCCTAATATAATTATGCATGTACATTGATGTGAAATACATCCAGGATGAATAAATACACTTGAATATATAACTGGACTTGCCTAGTTATTTATATAGTAAATTGTCATAAAATCAAACACAGAACTGTTTGTGAGGCAGAACCACAATGAACTGACTCTGTCTCTTGACAGTTTATATAACCCTAATTATCATAACACTGGCCCTCCAGGCCCTCTCGTCCACATAGAAATTATTTCTCTTTGCACTACCAATTCATTGCATTCTTTGTCCATTACAAGAGAAATACATATCCCCTGCTCAGCCCAGGGGTCTAACCCTGGGGGAAGCTGCTGGTATGTGCATAACTTACATATGTGACCCTTCACGCAAAAACCTGGCTTAAGAAAATTTGAGTTTAACACCATTACGATGCATTGTCAACGCATTGATAATGTTTCACAATGTGTTGTCAATGGTTCACAATGCTATGTCAGACTATTGAAATGGTTTCGAAATGATTGACAACGCGTTGAAAAATGAATCCCAACGTTTAGGAATTATTGGTCACCAGTACAAACGTTGAAGGATAATTTTTGAATTTGATCAGCGGAAACTGTACTGTTCTGCTGATCGATATACGCTGTGCCGATATTTATACTGGAAAGAATCACAAACCGATTTATGTCTCTCATAGAATATTCCTAATACTTCAAATACAAATAATTTTATTATAATAGCTGGGTGAGATTTAGGCCGACTTCCTCGTTAACTTCACAGTGGCTATAATGAAGCTTATTAATGCCCAGAGTAAGACTCAGAGCACTATCTCGCTTGATCTCCCTTTAATTGGATATTGCATCACTCTATTCCACAGCCTTTCTTTTTCCTCCCAGCCTTTTTTTTACCAGTCAGTTTCATGTTGATTGAAATGGTTTTTAGTTTAGTACATGTATTATAATTTGTATCGGGAGACGGTCACTGTTTTAGCATGCACAGCATTGAGTGAATTGAATCATGACTGGCAGTTCACCCAACTCAGGCCACAATTTACTAAAATTTCAAGTAAACTGCCACAGTAGAAAAGTCGCAAATTTATACATAAATTATTGTATCTTTCTACATTGTATTTGAATATACTGCAAAATAACCGTGAAAATATTCATTAGACACGAAACACAATTTTCTGCAGAAACTGATGTAGCCTGTCATTATTGCAACAAAATGCCCTGTCTCTTCCTCTTTTACAATACTATAACCTCAAGCCACTACAACAAAGTCATGATACGATTGCCATTTCCCAGAGGCAGTTTGACGGTTGCTATTCATCGTAATGGGTTTAACTCATTCGGGTCTTCTTAAAAAATTGTGAAAAATGGGTTGTTTTGGATTTAATTTTGTTATGTAATACATATTCAAAATATATGGAAAGCTATGTCATTATGAAGCCTGGTGAATAGACTTTCAAAATTGGGCTTCACTTTTCGAATGTGACATAATTTGATTACCATATGTTCACATAAATTAGCATAATTATTGAGAAATTACTACAACATTTGACAAAAACTGAACTGGATTCACCAAAATGTTTAGTATCATAAAAAGTTGGAAGCAAAAAGTTACATTGATGTATTGGCAACATCTCTAGCACATCTGGCCGAAGTAGGACGAAAGAAATTGAAACAATTATGTTTACGGTCACGTGCATACTACCCAAAAATGTCATATATAGGAAAATTCGGAAATACCACATTGAACTCTTTTACTTTACTCTCATAGCACAACAGATTGACCAAATTTAAGTGATTTCTAGTTGTAAACAAAGGCCAACAGATAATTTGCATAATTATAAAAAATGTATAAAGGTCTAAACTACCTAAGTAAAATAATATTTTTAGATATAAAAACTCAAAAGGCAAAGTATCAACTCTCAAAAGTATACACAACATAATATATAATGCATAGTTTCATTAGCCAAAACAATGATTATGCATAATTAGAGTTTTTGAGCCAATAAGAACGGTTTCAAACAGGTCTAACATGATTTCAATGCCTTTCGTAGCCATGAATTCTCACCTGTGAGAAGTCTTCGCCAAAATTACTTAGCTGACGGCCAATTTACAACTCCAAAACACTCTACATATCTCCAAAACTGCCATCCAGTTCATCACTGCTTTCCTGGTCGAGTTAGGCCAAAACTGCAGCCAAATCGTATGTTTTAGAAGCCGTCGGATCTCCTCGCGTCTCGACCGCCATAATCAGAATCTCAGATTTTTGAAACCCAAAATACTATGAAACTAAAATTAACCAATCAGAAGTTTGTTAGATCGAATTTGATAAAATGTGCTGTGTGATTGGATATAGTCACACCGTTCAGCGAGTTTCAAAGCAATTGGATATAATGCTACGACGCTAGAATTTTTCCCTATAGGTCTTGTACATGTACAACCTATTTTTCGTTGCACGGACCCGAATGAGTTAATTATAATCCTGTTATAATCAGTTCACTAAAGCCCTTTTCCTTGTATTTAATCGTGAACATGTTCTTTGTTGTTACCTTGTTTTTAAGGTGTAGTTTTCCCAGTTTTATTGCTTAACTTATACTCTGCTTTTGGACATTTGCAAGTTAGCACACATGTTCAGCTTTCTAAGCTATGCGCTGTGCTATTTATTCATTTCTTTTATATCGGCAACGAGCAGAAAAAAATCTCTAATCATCTGGAATTTGGCCGGTGTATAAACAATCAACACTTTCACCTATGCACCTTGCATACTAATTAGTGTGGGATCACTTCCTTCTGATTGGTCAACCCATTCAAGCGTGACAAATGTGTTTATGGACTTACAACAGATTTTGCCATTAAAGAAATATAAAGCAACTCACAACTGAAACCGATTTCTTTGACTCTATTTTAGTAAAATCACAGACGAATTCTTGGAAATTTCAACGAAAGGAACTGCTGAGTATAAACGATTTCGGCTTACAGTCATTTTCATTGTTACACGACAGGTTTTTGTTATTTCCCGCCGAACATGGCAATGCGCTTCCGTCAATCCTTTAAATGAGTGGGATCGAATGTCCAATTAATCTTGCAGGTCTACAAACTACACAAACAGGCAAGATTTATGAGTTTTGAGTTAGAATTCAGTCCAAAATTCGCCCTTTATACCGGTTAATGCTGAAGTTAGATGTTTCATTCATGGTTATTGTGATAAATTTTAAGTGGTCTATAATTATTCGCGTTTGTTACACGCTATTTCCTGTTTCACTGCATGTGAGGATATTTGCAAAAATTATTTCCCTTTTTGTCTAGCTTAGGCGTAAGTCAAAAGTATTAAGTCAAAAGTATTAACTCTCAATCTAAACTAAACACACTGTGGTTTTAAAACTTTAAATTGTAACCGGGCTTGGTTCATAACCTATTGACTTTGTAGATGGCCATATATTTGTCATTTTTAGATATGTGTCATGTTATACGCCATACCATACCATTCAGTGAATAAGCCTTTTCAAGAAAATGATGCATCATGGGTAATCAGGACCAACACGATAGAAACTACGGTGTCTGTATGAGAATCTGAAGTCAAATAATTTCCAGAATGTTTGGCAAAGTTATACAAGCCATAGGAACGAAAAAAATTGTGATATAAGTTGTGCGTGCTAAATGGATAGGCGATCCCTGGGTGGATAATTATAAGTTGACAGAATGTCAATTTTGTGGCAACCTTACAGACACGGGGGATAAACAGTCGATGCTTGACATACCCAGTGGGATTACAGCATGATGGTTTATCTGTTACAACATGAAATTAGAAATTTAGGAAAGGGGTATAGAATGGCCAAATCCTTGACTCGTCGAGACCTTTGTTTCAAAATCTGAGCCAAGACTTACTTCTCTAAGGGGTATAGAATGGTCAAAGCTGAGACCCTTGTTTCAAAATCAGAGACTTTTTGAAATGGCGAGATTTCGAGACTTGCTTGAATTTTGCAGATACCCCTATAAAAGCATGGATAGGGATAGAGCAGATGCCTAATATACTATTTCCATCGTCCAGGAGATGAATAGCGGAATGTTGGTGAGTTATAATATATGTTCTAACCGAGTTAGAGTGCACCGCCAACACTATCATTTGTTATAATAGCAACCAGTAAGCTTAAATTTTCTTCCATAGTAGTAGAGGGCTTTCTTGCTAATTGTCCTGATGTACACAATGTTAGGCAACTGTACATCTTTAAAGAAATTATGACTGGTTAACTGAAATGATTTATTAACTGGCAACATGATTTTATTTGTCTAAACATTAATAATTATTATCCTCAAATGCGCTACTCGATACTTGAACCCTGCAGAGCATTGTTTACCACTGACTGACAGTGTCAAAATGCTTTTAATGAGTGGTATATCAATGGTTTTTACAACGATTTTCAAGCAATTCACAACGTTTTACAAAGCATTTAACAACAGTGTTTAAATGATTCACAATGGTACACAGAATCGTTGTAATACTTTGACAACGATTACCAACGCGTTGAAAATGGTCTACTATGCGTTGTCAATGTTCCACAATGCGTTGATATGGAAAACTGATTTATCACTGGATTCCTTAAGCTGGGTTTTTGCATGAAGGGTCACATGTAATGGTGGAGGGTAATGTCATTTTGTTATCACTAATGGGAGTCTAATTTTGTTTCATTGATTGTGAGAATATCAATTTCGGAGCTGTTCATAAAGACCCTAAGCTCGTCAATGTATGCTAACAAGCTATTGATATTTAGGGATGTTATTACCAAACCACATCCTGTAATCTTAGAAAAAAAGGACTTACCCATAGAAGTGGATTTAGGATCAGCAGCCCATAATATTCTAATCCCTCCTTATGTAACGTAAAAGACTGCCTATAAGCCGCAGGGTTTTTTCAATTTAATTTAGACTGAGTTTTTTTTTTCTCCTAAAGTCTGGGTGCAGCTTGTACGCGGGCTTTTTCAGATTGAAGTTCGCTTGAGATATCCAAAAATGAGCCCTGATATATTTTTTATGTTGTTTTCTTCTCGTAACATTCCTTCACAATCCAGTTTGTGTTTAATCTCGTTCTTTAACGTGCTTATTGAAAGATTAAAATTCAACGAATCCTGGAGAAATATTCAGATTCAAGAAGTGGATTACATATCCAAAACACTATGGGTATAAACAAGTTGTTTGTGCAATCTCACGAGTCACGACACGTGGCAAATTATAATATTGTCAACAAATCCAAAAACTTCACATCTCTGCATTTTGATTTGAGAGATTTGAGATTTGAGTACATGCAAACTGTTCATGAAGTAAAATAAAAATTATCCAGAACATTTAATTTGTCTTTTGCAAGTTTTTAGTCCCATTTCAAAGTGGCAAACATTATGCAAAGCTAATTGATATGCACCGTGTCAATTTGCACCGTGGCAATTTGAAAGATATGACTTCCACACCTTTGAAAACGGATTAAAATTAATAGAAAGAACTTAGAGTATTTTTATTTAGTAAACATTTCACTTTGAAGGTAAAGTCGAGAAGCTGTGAGGTGCTTTAGGAACTACAATGCAATAAAAACTCAGTTCCCGCACTCCAGTGTTGTTGTGTCAAAATCCAGACAAGACAATGTCTGCACGGCTGAGAGAATTCAAGTGTGATCTTGCAGAATCATAAGTAGTAGCGTTTCTTGAAAACATAAGGCAGCATTCTAGTAAGTAGTAATTCCAAAGTGGAGATTGTTACTAGTGAGTGCATTACAAAATATCCAAGACATTTTTGTTTACATGCTTGCTCACATAGATTTAAGTTCTGAACCTTGTTCAGTCGTAATAATATATGCGAAATCATATATGCGAAAGGAACTTCTAAAGCGGTATGTGTAACCATAAGTAAAGTAAAATGTTTCTTTAAGTTCGCTAAAGTTGGGGTGCGGCTTATAAGCGGTATATTTCCTTAAAGTTTTCAAATTGATCTCAAGATAAGATCGCATGCCTAAAGTGGGGGTGTGGCTTATATGCGGGGTGCAGCTTATAGGTGGTCTTTTACGGTAACTAATAAAATTTCGAGCCAGAGTGATTGTTAGTACCTCAGAATACAAGGCTTGCCATAGAACTGTTTATTCGATTTAGGCAAATTTATTACCCCAAGAGACCACATAACTACAAATCACCACTTCCTTCTAATGAACTTAACAAAGCTGTATACAAAGGTTGTAATCAGCATTGTTAGAGAAGTTATTCAGAGACCTCCAATTCAGATTGACAGAATTTCAAAGTACTCACAATCAGGATTCAACTAATAAAATTATTATTGCTTGTACTTTGAAATCCCACGAAGTTCTCATTGTCGGCCTTTACTTACCTGCTGCAAAGAGGTTGAGGGTGGGGTGAGCTGAAATGGTCCAAAAACGGTCATGCTCTCTACGGAAAGTTTGAACTCCAGTTCTGAGTAAAAACAGAAACAACAACTTAAATTTGAAAATATTTGAAACTACTGGCTCTTTATATTACTGTTCCAGATCGCAACACAGTAATAAGTGATTATTTTGTTTATGCTGTTATGCAAATTTGATGCTTTGGAAAACAAGTGGTTCTGTGTATATAATATGCATCATGATTTTGAAGGCCATTTCAGGGTACAAAAGTGTGTATTATACATGGGTAAATACAGTATTTACGTTACAGTTTTTTCAATTTAATGTAATGTTTTTGTTGTTACACACATAAGAACACCTTCCATGTGGATCTTCATTTTTAAACTACCAATAATATTACCGGATTTTCGATCCATGCATAATTACGAGGGACTATTTTTAAAAAGCACACATTACATTTACAACAAACAATCTGAAAATAATTGATCAACATGACAACACAAGCGAAACACCAAAGTTATACAACAAGTGATAAGTTACGAATTATCACCTTCGTGGAAAGCCACGCAAAATCAAGCAGCGCAGCAATGTGCGTCTCTGGTGAAAAAAACAAGGAAAACCTACAGAAAATGCCTTGACTGAAGCATGCTGATCATGGAAATAAACTGCTTGGCCCACACTGGAAGCTGATCTGGTGAAATAGATAGGAGGAGAAATGGAAAAATGGACTTGCGATCTTGTCATCGCTGTTAAGATCCACAGTACAAGATCCCAGAAGGAGCATTCAAGGCCGGAAATCATTGGTGCCTTCTCTTGAACTGGTACAACAACTCCTGGATTGTTCTTGACTTTTGGCATTGTCTTTCTCTTAAAAAAAATACCATCAGTTTAAGCTTTATACCATTGCTACAGCAATCGAAAACAACAGTCACAGTTTTTCTCGTTGCCAGTCATACGGATCTCGACAGTTTTCTCTCCAGTCCTGTTTATTGTCCTGTTTGGAGGCATGTCGAATGTCATTGCGGTCTCATCCATGTTAGCGATCAAATGTAGTGGATATCCATGCTGCTTGCAATGTTTTATTATAAAGGCATGAAACTGCACAATCTTTTCTTCATAGTCAGCTGGAAGTCACTGTGCAAGAGTCTTTTTCTGGCTGGATGGACACAGAGCGGATGAAAGTTTGGAATGAGAAAGTTTGGAGATCTCAGCATGGAGGGCTAGGGAGAGAGCGAAGCTTGCTGGTTTATAACACGTTCAAAGCCTGTGTGACGGATCCTGTGAAGCATGCTTTTCGTTTAGAGAACACAGACTTGGCAGTCATTCCTGGAGGTTTGACTTTGCTTTTACAGCCATTAGATGTTTGTTTGAATAAGCTGGTCAAAGATCGAGTGAAGGACAAGTGGATGCAGTGGATGGCTGACGGAATTCACGAGTTTACAGCCGGGGGAAGACAGAAGAATCCCTCCAAAGAGTTGATTTGCATGTGGATCACTGAAGCATGGCATGACATTCCTGCTGAGATGGTTGTAAAAGCATTCCTGAAGTGTGGAATCTCAAACAGTCTTGATAGAACAGAAGACAATTTCACATTAATGATACTGACAGTGAACTAGAGCTGGATGATTCATTTGTTTGGAATCTATTCCAGTCAGACAGTGATGAATCGGAGTTCGAAGGATTTTAATTTGTTTGCCATTGCGAGGCATTACGTGATAATCCACTGACAAAGGCACTGATAAATAAGATCTGAGCTTTAATGGATATCTGGTAAATAAATTGTAAATACTATAAGTAAGGGTTAATGAATGTCCACTTGTGTGATATGGGATTTATCATCGCTCGTAAAGCTTAATGGCTTCTCGGGCATTTTCTTATGATTTTGCAATCTCCCTGAAAAAAATAGGGTGCATATTTTACACGGGCGCATATTATACTTGGGTAAATATGGTACCTCTTGGACATGTCCCAGACACGAATACTCTTGTCTTCAGAGTTACCTAATGAGAAAAAATGCAAAAGAAGAGAGCAATTAGTTGATTTAATATTAGTAATGCACAACAGTGAATTCAACACTTTGGATTATCTCTAAAATAGATGACTGACTCACTCTTAAAGTGAATTTAACAGTTTGGATTCGACTGCAAATTTATTTATATACATTCGACTGCAAATGTATTTATGTCACAACCGAGTCCCAGGCCCCATAAAATTTGTCATGTAAAACTGTTTAGCCAGTTACATTCTTCTTCCATAAACTTTTTGGAGTTATTTAAAATAATGTAAATAATCTCTCTAAAATAATTTTTTATTTTTTATTTCACATATATGTAAGGAATGAAAAATATTTGCTGATTCAATTAACAACAACAACAACAAACATAGCACCCAATGGCAAACTCGTGGATGCAAAGTGTATTTTATTAGCTATCTGATACCACCATGTGACTGTACCCTTAACTGGACAACTTGGAATCTGGACAACTTGGAATCTGGAATTGAATTTGAAATGGACTGAAGGCTGTTGGACTGAATTCTTTTCCAACATTCATCACTCCAAAATCCAGCAGTTCATTCGAAATCCATTCCAGATTCAGAATTTTGTTAAGGGTACAGTCACATGGTGGTATCAGATAGTTAATATGTCTAATATTATGCATGTTAGCCATGACATTCTCACTCGGAAATTCAGCAGTCCATTCCAAATTCCATTCTAGATTCTGAGTTTTCCAGTTATGGGGTACAGTTACATGTACATGGTGGTGCCAGATTGTTAATATCTCTAATATTAAGCGAGTTAGCAATGAAAATGTAAACAGGTTTTACGTCACTATCAACAGGGACTTAACCCGATACTCAGGTAAACGCAGCTGAATGAGCACACAAATCTCCCACATGGATATACACAGCTGCTCGGTAGCATATACATGTAAATGTGGTTGCATTAACTTTACAGATAGTAACAAGAAGGAAACCGACGATGAAGACGTCAATCCCAAATGTTCCACATTCATATTCAATCAGTAATTAAATCAAATATTGATTATCAATTTGCATTCCAAGCATTCAATTTGCATTCCAAGCATTCCATTTAACATATTTTTGAGTGGTTGAATGAGCAAGTGACACAATGTCCTCCCCAACCATCCAGATAATAATAATAATAATAATATATTAAAGCTTATATAGCGCTTATAACAAATAGATCTAAGCGCTTTACATTGGTCTAAAATTACATTGGTCATTAAAAATTTACATATAAATCACAACATTGGTGTAATATTATTATAGGTTATACCAAGGCATGAGGGGTATTAGTGATTTAAATTGCCCCCGCGGCTCTCGGGGCAATTTAAATCACTAATACCCCGAAATGCCATGGTATAAGTTTGTTATACCATGATCGCCGAGGAACGGAACAAATCTCTGAGAAGTTTAGTTTTCTCTGGCGAAACTAAAGACATCGCAGTCGAGTTGCTTTCGAAAACGTTTTGTTTAATGCTTGACTGAGCGCCATTGATTAAACGACCCTGGCTTCCCCTGGGGAAAAGCGTGTTGTTTTTGAGAAGAATAACACTAAAATACAATGTAATTATGCGGTTGACTAAATATTCAAAGAGCATGAATGGATTTTAATTACGTCACGTTTATGGTTTTAAGTATCCCACATGGAAGAAGCGGGTTTGAGAAATTAAGAGAAGAATATGCAGATTGAAATAGGTCATCCCACATGGATTACATTGAAGGTTATGATGAAGACAGGTCAGTTTGGATTCAGTATTTTTCATCCGGGAGCGTAGGGCTAGTCGTGCCAGAGGGGAGCAGGAGTTGATGCTTTTGACCTTCTCACTTCCAGCCTGCATTCTCTTCTAATTTTCCCTCATTACGCATGCAGGGGAAATTTAGAAATATGCATTGTCTTACCGGGAAATTTCGAAACAATGCATATTTCTAAATATCCCTGCCATCAGGGAAAATTAGTGGTTTAAATGTGCCTCGGAGAACAAAAGAATCCGAGGCTACCATGGTATAACACTGGTTATAAAATTTACATATTAATCATAAAATCTAAAATCTACAACTTCATATAAATAAATAAATAACAAAATATTACCACCCTACACGTTATAGGCTGTTTTAAACAAGTGTGTCTTCAGTTTGCTCTTAAATTTAGAAGCATTATCACATTCTCTAATAGAAGCAGGTAGCGTATTCCATAGCCTAGGGCTACAAACAGAAAAAGCTCTACCACCATAGTTATTTACATTAAATCTAGGTTCCTTAAGTAGGTTCGCTTTTGACGATCTAAGGTTTCTACCAGGCACATAATGACTGATCATGTCCATGACATATTGCAGAGCAAGTCCATGTAGTACTTTAAATGTCAATAAAATAATCTTGTAAATAATACGTTGCTCTACTGGGAGCCAGTGTAACTGTATTAAAATAGGGGTGATATGATCATACTTGTGAGCTCCCAAAATCTAGCGTGCCGCTGAATTAAGAACACGCTGTAACTTTCTAATCTGATCCTGTGGAAGTCCATACAACAGTGCATTGGCGTTATCAAGCTTAACAGTCACAAAAGCATGAACAAGCATTTCAGTTGTCTGAAATGACAGATATCTTCTAGCAGGAGCAATGGTTCTAAGGTGGTAAAATGCTGACTTACAAATGTTGTTAATATGTATAACTTGTTCTTGTACTAATGTGAGCGAGTGAGATTTCCCCAACCATCCTGACAACTCGTTCCTGTGCTTTATAGTAGTAGTGACTTTATTTAAGTGTCAATGTATTTAGCTTTACAGCTAATTGGGGACACTAGTCCTACGATTTTACATCCTTATCCGAGAAGACGCGAAGGTCTAACTGTTTACTGTTGGATTATGTAAAGGCAGCACCTTCTACTCAGTTATTTTAAGACCCAGAGTGATGGTCCGGCCAGTGTTTGAACCCACGACCTCCTGCTCGACAGACCGGAGCTTAACCACTGAGCTAACCGGAAGGCGATTAATGTATAATAGTGTGCTTGTGTGCATCCACAAGTTAAAAATAATAGTGTGCATTCATTACATCCGTGACACATTTCTAAGCAAATAGCACTTATTAAACAATAGAAAACAAAGTATTTAACTTGCTAATTAGCACTATTTATTACAAGACAAGATTCAAGCAGGTAAATAACAGAGGGGTAGCATGAGAAATACAATGAATTAAGGTTACCTTATACCTTTGTGGATGTCTCTCGCAAATAAAATTGTACGTGCATCATTTCAAAGGAAACTATAGAAACATACATGTATATATCACTGGAAAGATTATAGACTGTAGAATGCACTGAAATGGTTTCTTCGCACAAATATTACATCTTCAGGAAATGCTAAGGCAAGCAACAAATGCAAAAAAGACGAGTCTCAAAGAAGTGAATTTATGTGCCTCCACGTTCGTGCCTATGAACGATTCGGCTGCATAATGTCAATCAGCATGTGATTGCCTGTCAAAGTGTGTGAGCGTTCTTTAATATTTTACTTTGTTCAAAATGTAATCCATCTTCAAAGTTTCAACCAAAATAAATTTCTGTGTTTCATCATGGCAAGTACTCTTATAAGAAACATAATTGAAATATCACAAAACACTCGCAGTTTGGTTCGTAAGTAGCTCCTCTAACTTCAGGCCAAGTTTCATTAAGATCTAACAAGTCGTCATACCCTATAAATTCATCCCAATACAGCGAATACTCATAAAAACCTAACAGAGTTTTTGGCTTCTGAAGGTTAGTAAACTCATCACACCTCATCAAAGCAAATGTCAACACTAAAATCAACTCATTATCACCGAAAGTAATAAAATTAGCAGCAAATGGAGTCGCTCACTCCTTGACAGAGCTGTATAATAAAAGTATACAGCTCAGTCAATCGCCAACTGCATGGAAAAAGGGAGTGGATCCCTATCTTCAAAAAGAATGATCAGCTGGATAAGAAGAACTACATGTATAGACCTGTGACCGTCTTGATCACAGTGGACAAAGTATATGAATGACTAATCAGCAAACAAATTAACAATCACTATAATGCAAATCTTTCAGTACCTAACGGCCTATCGGAAGCTACACAGTTGCGAGACATCACTTCTCAGGTTAGTAGAGGAATGGAAACAAGCACTGGATCAGAAGGAAGATGTTGGTGTATTATCAACCGACATTTCAAAAGCTTTTGACTACCTACATCAGGCACTTCTACTAAGAAAACTATCTGCATATGGTTTCTCTAGCAACGCTCTTAGCCTCATGAGATCCTATTTTCACGGACGACAAAACAGAGTTAGGCTAGGATCCGTAGTAAGTGACTGGAAGAACAATGGAAGGGATGTCCACAAGGTTCTTCTTTCGGGCCATTGTTATGGAACTTATACCAAAACGACTTGACATATTTTATGAAAGACACAAACTTCTCGATGTATGCAGATGACCACCAGTTATATGCGGCAGACAAATCTCTGGGAAGAGTGGAGGAAACGCTTAACGCCAATGGTGCTGTGGTATCTAACTGGTACAAGGAAAACTTTCTTCAAGGCAATAGAGACAAATATTATGCCTTGGTACTCTCACATAAGAAACAAAACCAACTAATGAAATGGTATAACACCCTGCGAAAAGCTTAAATTACTGGGTGTCACTATAGACAGTCTACTAAACTTTAAAATTCATATACAGGGGATATGCACTAAGGCTAGTAGGAAAGTAGGGGTTCTCTCACCCTTGAAGAATCTGATTCCTAGTAAGGCTAAACTACATTTGTACAAGGCAGCCATCTTACCGAACTTAATGTATTGCCACAGTGTGGCACTTCTGCACAAAATCGGACAGGAGAAAGCTGGACAGAATACAAGAGCGTGCGTTACGCAAAGTATTCAACAATAAATCAGCTACATATGAAGATTTATTTTTAAAAGCTGGACTGACTGACTTGTACAACAGACGACTTCAGGATATCGCCATTACTTTGTATAAAGTAAAGCATAAACTCATTCCCAACTATATACAAGCATTATTTAAGAAAAACAATACTAAATACAATTTACGTAGCAAGGAGGACTTCCAAATAACTAGATTTAATACAATCAAATATGGTAAACATTCTCTGAGGTACCTGGGACCCTATCTTTGGTCTAAACTAAACCAGGACGTCAAAGGTAGTGAAAACCTCAAGTCATTCAAAAGAAAAATAAGACAAAAGGACTTAGCAAGTTTAATAAATGAAAATTGTAAGGACTGTCATTTTAAATTTATGTAATCATCTTAACACAGATTTTATTACATTTCTGTATATCAATGTTTTTAAGTCACAGATAGACATACACATACAGATACAGATATATGTATTTATAACTTAGTTAGAATTAGGTCACAGAAGAATGTGAACATCGATCAGTTTTACCTTTTTAATCATAGATAGATACATACATGTAGATATATTTGTTTTAATTTACTCCTTAATTTGTGTCCCCAATTAGCATTCTTTTGCTAAATACCTTAGACACGTTAATAAAGTTATTATTATTATTTAACAAGGGCAACATAATGTCTGTGTGCAGCAACCAAAGTAGCGCAAGGCTGCTGTAATTAGAAAAGTACAATAAGTTGAGCTCAGTTACAAATTACAATGTAATGCCGGTATATGACTAAACAAGTAATTATCATGCATAGCATTGATAATATTTATAGGGAAGAAAAGAACTGGTTTGATGTGAAAATTATTTGGAAGATACTACAACCAACCAAATGTTGAGGAATCTAAGTTGGAGGTTCAGTGCCCAGGACTGCGCATAAGGCAATGCTTGAGAGCTTGGTCAGCAGGAAACCCTGGTAACCAAACAGCCCAGAGCACTGGGTCACGCATATAGTGGACACAAGGGGGGAGAGGAAAGGAGAGAAGGGGAGAAGGAAAGCTGCAAGTGATCGCAATGACATGCAACTGGCAGCTAACTCCAAACCACCACAACCACTAAAAGTTCTGGATGAAAACCAACCTAGGGCCCTGCAAGCACACCACAGGGCCCTGAATAGTTGCTGGATATTTAACCATAGTACTAGCAAGGCTATTAATGTGGTTTGGTAACGACTTATAGAGAAGCTAAAAAACATACAAAACTTGTTTTGCAGATATAATGACCTCTCCAATAATAATAATAATAATTGCTACAATGGCAACATCATAATAAAATTATTTAATTTCCAGTACTTACTTAACATCAACTCTTGTCTTGGGTGGAACAGCACACAAGAGACATTGTTGTAATGCCCTCTACAGGTATCAACTTCCCATGCCTTGGAGTCTATCAACAGATGATCAAAACAACTTTTACCCTTAGTCTTGTTACACTGAAACTACACATGCTTGTGATTATATGATTCAATGTCTGGTTATCCCATGTCCATTAATACATGCAGAAAAAGAGCCATTGCACAACCACATGTTCATGACCAGTTTTTATTTCAAAGTAACCATACTACGAAACTTTCATCCAACAGTCCGCTGACACATATCAACTGTTATTGACACTTTGCAGACACTTCGCCAACTGTTAGCCGACTGTCGGCCAATAGTGTCAAGGCCGACACTTCAAAAAAATTATCCTGACAGTCTGTTGGTAATGTGTTGGCTGACAGTTGGCCCATTAGTTGGTCAACACTGTACTGTTATTGTCTGTCATGTGAACACTAGATCAACACATCTGTTAGTAATGTGCTGGCTGACAGCTGGCCCATTAGTTGGTCAACACTGTACTGTTAGTGTCTGTCATGTGAACAGTAGATCAACACGTCTGTTAGTAATGTGTTGGCTAACAGTCGGCCCATTAGTTGGTCAACACTGTCTGTTAGTGTCTGTCAAGTGCCAGCCAACAGTAGACCAACACGTCTGTTAGTAATGTGTTCGCTGACAGTTGGCCCATTACAGTCAAGCCCAAAACTTTTTCACAATATTGCTGCTCAGCAATTGCTGTAAAAACAGCAATTGCTGTGGTTAACATTTAGCGATATTGCTGTTGGCAGAAACGATATTGGTTTCTCAAAAACGATATTGCTGTTTCCCAAAAACGATATTGCTGTTTCCCAAAAACAATATTGCTGTTTCCCCAAAAACGATATGTCGTTTTGCTGTTATTGAAACAGCAATTGCTGCACAGCAATTTGCTGTTTATGATGTACAGACATCGAAGAACGGAAGGGGAATGCGTTACTATAAATCGCACATCCCATGCAACTACGGAAGTGTTCAATTTTGTAAACGTTATCCGTATATCCACAATAATATTCAGATCCGTTAGCCTTCCAGATCTTTGTAAAAGTCATTGCATAAAGTTTTCAAGTAAATTCGGACCATGCAGTTATCAAAATATCGTGAGCCGTAAAATAAACAAAACAACGGCTGCTTGCTTAGTTCCCAGATCGGCGGTGCGTGGCCCGCTTTAAAGCTTGACTCACTCGCTGAGCGCAAAGCATAACACCAAAATAATAAACTTTTGCTTCAGTGTTGTTTCACATTTATGGCAGATCCTTGTCTTATTACTAGTATTAAAAGGTTTCGGCAGAAATCATTGTAAATGTTGCGTATTATTCTTGGAGTCTGAATTTCCACGTGCAATCTGAGTCAGGCGTGAACATGTCAGTCTGATTTTTTACAAAACATCAACAGAGTTTTGTAGCAACGTTTGTCATATTGAAAGACGTGCAAAAACTTCTATACTCTTACCAGAAAACTTCTACTGGGAAAGTGCAATTCCTTTTGAATTAAAGAGCTTTAATGCATCGGATCAGATCAGTCAGTTCGCGTAAATGGAAATAAATTGCGCCCGCGGTATTTGTGTCAGAAATGAGACACGTGTCTGGCTGACAGTTCACGATTGACAGGGACTTTTATTATATAAGAATCTTGACTCTTTGACGCCTCTGGCACGCAGGGTATTTACCAAAACCATCTTACTGTACCATTTGTAAAACTCTTTGTCATGAATTCGAATTTGTCACGCGTTAATCCTGGTGAAAGAAATATTTTCGAAATTAAAATCTGAAGTTGGAGAGTGAATTTTTCCACGTGCAATCAGTCAGGCGTGAACGTGTCGGTCTGATTTTTGATCGCTGCACTTTCTGAGAATGTGAATAGAGTTTTGAAGCCAATTAAGTTTCTAATGGAAGACGTGCAAAACTATACTCTTACCAGAAAACTTCTACTGGGTTAGTGGAATCCTTTTCCTCCTTTTGAATTAAATGCGCTTTAATCATTGAATAGTCTTCCCAAAACTTTGAAGGTCAACAAGAAGTGATAATTTGCATATTGCGATTGACTCAACAATAATCGGTAAACGTGCAAATCAAAAAAGTCGGATCGAACTGCAAAACCAAGGAAACCTGGCAAACCGAAAGAAACAATATCACTACCATAAACGAAAGCAAATTGTTAAAAACATTTAAATGTATTTGAAAATAAGTTAATCAAAAATATATTACCGCACGCGAAAGTCTTACTAAATAAATTTGCCGTACACACTTTTAATTGTAAACAAACCACGAACCAGCGCAGCGGCACTTTTTGCATTATTTAACTTGGTGAGTGTTCTTGCGGTTGAGCCGCAAAGAGCGAATTATCCACTTCTTTACTTTTTGCGTGTTCTTGCGGCTCAGCCGCAAAAAGCGGGTTATCAACTTCTTGCGTGTTCTTGCGGTGCAAGATGTTCTTGCAGGACATCTCTGTTTTCGAGACACCGTGAATATGGGCAGTGGCATGATTTTTGTTACACATCACAACAGAAATAACTCGAATCAGCAAATGTACGAACTAATTGGAAAGAACAGCAAAATCGGAGATATTGCTGTAAATCAGCAATTGCCGTTTTACTTACAAAAGCGATATATCGTTTTTGAGAAAGCGATATATCGTTTTTGAGAAAACGATATTTTGATTGCCGTTTTTCAAAACAGCAATTGCTGTTGACTATCAGCAATTGCTGAGTCGCTTCAGCAATATCTGGGCTTGACTGTAGTTGGCTTGACTGTAGTTGGTCAACACTGTAATGTTAGTGTCTGTCATGTGAACAGTAGATCAACACGTCTCTTGGACAATAAAGTACACTTTCCCCAAGGCACTGTCAACTTGGCTGGGTTCACTAAATAATAAGGAAGAGTCTCTAGGAAACATTCTTGAATTTCACTGTTTTTATCCATTTACCATTCATACGCCAGAGCTTCACTTGTCTGTCATCAGCTCCAGAGACAATCAAAGGCATGGTTGGATGGAATGCAACCCAGTTAACCCCACGGTCATGACCCTAGAAAAAATATACAGTAACATTAGCAGACAGAAAAGTTATAACTTACCCACCATGTAACATGAGCCATGACATGTTGTAACTCATCCAAATAAGCACATACACACCTCTAGCACATGCCTGATGATAGCATCTGACTGTCCAAACAGGTCAGTATGACCAGGTGCCTTCAGGTGTATACTAATGATTTACATACATGTATATAGTAACACACCTCTATCACATGCCTGATGATAGCATCTGACTGTCCAAACAGGTCAGTATGACCAGGTGCCTTCAGGTGTATACTAATGATTTACATACATGTATATACACACCTCTAGCACATGCTTGACAATAGCATCTGACTGTCCAAACAGGTCAGTATGACCAGGTGCCTTCAGGTGTATACTAATGATTTACATACATGTATATACACACCTCTATCACATGCCTGATGATAGCATCTTACTGTCCAAACAGGTCAGTATGACCAGGTGCCTTCAGGTGTATACTAATGATTTACATACATGTAGATACACACCTCTAGCACATGCTTGACAATAGCATCTGACTGTCCAAACAGGTCAGTATGACCAGGTGCCTTCAGGTGTTACTAATGATTTACATACATGTAGATACACACCTCTAGCACATGCTTGACAATAGCATCGGACTGTCCAAACAGGTCAGTATGACCAGGTGCCTTCAGGTGTATACTAATGATTTACATACATGTAGATACACACCTCTAGCACATGCTTGACAATAGCATCTGACTGTCCAAACAGGTCAGTATGACCAGGTGCCTTCAGGTGTTCCTCCAGACCGCCAGCACCAGGTGCAACAGTCTTCTTTCGGAGGCCTGATGATCAGCACATATAATGACCACCTTAATATTCATTACTGAAAGTATAATGCTTGAAATGGCAGGTACAAGTAACAGACTATGAAAACACATACAAAAATCAATGGCACCTGCATGGGGAAAGAAGTCATGTTATTAAACCAACAGACCTGAGATATCCCATACTCTGACAGTCTGGTCCAAAGATGCTGACACAACCATGTCTTCACTTGGGTGGAACTGTGCACACATGACATAGTGGTTATGGCCAGTCAAAACACTAGAAAGAGACAAGCGTGTCAGCACTTCAATAGAATGGTGATCATTACATGTACATGTGGTCTGCTTTTAAGACTTTATTCAAAGTCATGGACAAATACATGTATATTCCATCTAAGCTCACTTCTACTCAATACAATTTGCCCTGGTTTACAAACTCCCTCAAGCGTACATTGAAAAAAATGCAATTGTTCAACTGGGCAAGACAGTCAAGAAATGCAAGACTGGGCACACTATAGACAATTGAGAAAGTAACTCAACAAGTGCTAGCCCGGTGGAATCACACAAATGATGTACTTGAATCTGGCCTTAAAGTGCCAATGAAATGGAAAAATCGACCCCGTTTTTATTTTATTTTATTAACCCTTTCCCTAGTGGACATGTTTGGCTCAGTTGGTGAAATCCTGAGTATACTTAGGCCTATCTAGCATAAACTTAGGCCTATCTAGTATAACTCTATGGTTTGAATGGACCTCCTAACTACCTCTGGGAACAACAGGAAGTTGGGCCTTATGACCCAACTTAGAAGATTTAAATATCTACCAAAGAACACCTTAGAAGCAATCTACTTTACTAGTATTGTCCTTACCCAGTAATATCTCAGATCAAGATGCCTTATCGGCCACTGGATGGGAGACTCTTAGTAATTTTTATAAAAAGAAATTGCTCACCCTAATGTATAAAGTACATAATAATCGAACTCCAGATAGGATTACTAGCCTATTCAACCTTAATATCAATTCCAAGTATAGCCTACGTAATAAGAGCACCTTTGTACTACCTCAATTTAATTTAGACATAGGTAGAACTGCACTGAGATATAGAGGACCATTGGCTTGGAACCCCTTACCAGCCGCCCTAAAACAGGCACCTTCTGTGAATTGTTTCAAACATTATTTAAAACAGAGTAAATATAGGATCATTCTAAACAATATGTCCTTTATGAAAGAAGCTTCTTTAATCTTACATAATAATTCAAATTTTATATACTATTGACGAATTTATATTTTTTTATTATTGTACATAGTTTTCTCTTATCATTATTGTATATAGGACAGATATAGGTTTTCATTTTTAATGTTAATATATTAGATATTAGTGTAATAGAAGTAGGTCCACATCAGCTTTAGCTGCCTATAATTTAACCTACTGTATACCAAATAAAGTATGTATGTATGTATGTATGTATCCATGGGAGCGAAAGGGTTAAAGGAACTAGCATATATATCACTCATAAGTACTACTGCATGATCTGGGATACTAACTTGAAAAAGGACATACTCAAATTAGATTGCATCCAACAAGGGCAGCATGGTTTACGTGTGCAAATTATAAATGGGATAGCAGTGTCTCCGAAATGCTTAAACAACTAGGATGGCAAGATCTCAAAACAAGGAGGCCCAAGCATTATTATCTCTACTGTCATCAATAGTATTGTAGAGATCCCAAAGGAAGATTACCTCATACCGGGCTATGATAGAACTAGATCGAACTCTGCCAAGTTTCGGCAGTTGTCATTGTAATACTGAACAATTTAGAAACTCTTTCGTTGTTAAAAATATCCCTGAGTGGAATAGCCTATCAAACCACGTAATCTTGACAGTGCTCGAACTTAATGGTCGTCCACTCGTCCAAAATGAGTAAAAATTGAGAAAAACGAGTACATTTCCCCTCCACTCGTCTCCTGGACGAGTAGATTTATATGTTCTCTAGATATTATTTTGATTCAGAACCAGAAAATGGCACAAACGATTAAAACAGTTATGATTTTACCTGCGATCGCCAACATGAACGAAAGCAAACAAAAAACACACACCAGGCTTTGCTAGATTTTGGCAACTGGGAAAAAATATGCTGTCAAGTTTGTAATTTGTATTTGTAGCGACAACATACCAATGTTTTACGGAAAGGAACAAATAATAATAAATTGGTACCAGTGACTTTCCATTTTGGACCAGTACATCTTTAGCTCACTGGTCCCATGGACCACCAAAGCAAAAAGTACTTTGCCTACTATGTTCATGAATAAACTAAACACCAACTAGAACAAAACATCCTCCTGTGGCATGTTACTCCGCTAAGATATTTTTGCTGCAGTATATAATAGATAGATAGTTGTTTAGTAAAATTCATTTTCAGATCAAATCTGATTCAACCTACAGGTTCAATAGCTGATATTATGAATATCTATGAATAGCAGTTGCCGCGGTATTGACCAAAAGAGCTCCTTTGTATTGACCAGAATGAAGCGCTATTCAAACTGTGTATCTAAATTAGTTGTGCTTGTTTAAGAGGGCAGTTGTGTCATACAAGAATGTTGGTTTCAATGGTGCTTCATTACATCGAAGTGAGGCGTTCGGGTCAATACTGCTGACACTGCTTTTCGTAGATGCAACCATAATATCAGCTATTGAATTAACCTACGTTAAATCAGATTTGCAGAAGAAAATGAGGAGTTATTAGCCTACATAGCAGTACAAGGGGGAAGAGGAGGAGGGAAGAGTGAAAGGAGCAAAAAGAATGCCTGCAGTCATGCTATTGTCTTTTTTATGCCCAAACACTATGAAATGTTAAGCTGTCAAAATTGTCCAATCAGACTCTGTTTACTGTAAACAGCGGCAGATAAGCCGCACCTTTTTACCCAAAATCTTTGATGCAAATCGTGGGTGCAGCTTATCTGTGAGAATATCTAGCAAAGGTCCAATAAATTCCCATAAATTAATGTTTTTAGAAAACAGTCAGAATGACCTGCTACTAAGCTTTGATGAACACGAGCACGAGCAATGATGTTTTGTTGACATGAAATTCAGGACTACATTCAGCTAACAATCAACCTTGGACGAAAATTACTGTCAAGCAAATGCTATGGAAAGTTCTATTGTATATGACTGTGTAAGTACAGTACCGCCGGGAATTATTGAAGCATCGGGTCGCGGTTAAACCGCAGTTTTACCGCGGTCACTGGATACGGTATTACCGCAGTATGGACAAGGTTTTACCGAGGCTTTATCGCGGTCATATTATTCACCGCAATGAAAGCCGAGGTCAAAATCCGCGGTCATGACACAATAATATCTATAAGTTTAATAAAACATATATGTTTCAAACGGCAGGTAGAGAAGCACTCATCGGTGAAACTAAGACCTTAGAATCATTATTTTCGCTTCATTCAGAACTCTAACGGCGGGTAGAGAAGCACTCATCAGTGAAACTAACACTTTAGAATCTTTTATTTTCTCTTCATTCAGAACTCAAACGGCGGGTAGAGAAACACTCATCGGTGAAACTAACACTTTAGAATCTTTTATTTTCACTTCATTCAGAACTCAAACGGCGGGTAGAGAAGCACTCATCGGTGAAACTAAGACTTTAGAATCATTATTTTTGCTTCATTCAGAACTCTAACGGCGGGTTAGAGAAGCACTCATCGGTGAAACTAAGACTTTAGAATCTTTTATTTTCGCTTCATTCAGAACTCTAACGGCAGGTAGAGAAGCACTCATCGGTGAAACTAAGACTATAGAATCTATTATTTTTGCTTCATTCAGAACTCCATTGGTGGGTAGAGAAGCACTCATCGGTGAAACTAAGACTTTAGAATTTTTAATGTCTTAGTCTTAGTTTCACCGATAAGTTCTTCTCTACCCACCGTTTGAGTTCTGAATGAAGCGAAAATAAAAGATTCTAAAGTCTTAGTTTCACTGATGAGTACTTCTCTACCTGCCGTTTGAGTTCTGAATGAAGCGAAAATAAAAGATTCTAACCTGCCGGTAGAGTTCTGAATGAAGCGAAAATAAAAGATTCTAACCCGGCGTTAGAGTTCTGAATGAAGCGAAAATAAAAGATTCTAACCTGGCGTTAGAGTTCTGAATGAAGCGAAAATAAAAGATTCTAAAGTCTTAGTTTTATCAGTTGGCGGATGCTTCTCTACCCGCAGTTAGAGTTCTGAATGAAGCGAAAATAAAAGATTCTAAAGTCTTAGTTTCACTGATGAGTTCTTCTCTACCCACCGTTTGAGTTCTGAATGAAGCGAAAATAAAAGATTGTAAAGTTAACAGCGATGTTGAATAAAGAATGAAAAGAACGCTGAGTCATCGCGCCAAACTCGCACGTTTGTGATCATGACTGCGACATGAACATATTATCTTATCTTCACACTAAAGTCAATGATTTCGGCGTGATAAAAATCTCAGCGGTCACCGCGGCCGTGACCGCATCCAACTAATTACCACAGTTGACCACGGTTTTACCGAGGTATTACCGCTGTAAAACTGCTGTCGTTCTGAGGTCAAACCACGGTCATTGGATGCGGTAAAACCGCGGTAAATACTTCAATAATTCCAGGCGGTACTGTTAGTAGACATGAAGTTCAAACACTTTCAGATCTAACATTATGGGTAAAACTACAGTGAGAGTTTATATCTTGTTGAAAGTTCGATGAGGCAAGGAAGGTGATGCAGCTTTATAAACTTGATTTTCCTATCAATTTCTTTTTTTCAAAATTTGGGCTTCTAAACTCAGGGTGTGGCTTATCTGTGAGTGTGGCTTATCTGCCAGTGTCTACGGTTCTTTGTCTTCTGTACACATGCAAGAATTTCTCATGGGTGACGATTTGACAGTGACACTCTTTGCTCTTATTTACATTCGCATTTCGTTTTTTTGAAGTGGAATTTTACGTAGACTGTGACTATTCTTGTATGTGAAAATGGTAATTGAGAGCTGAGTCAGACATGCGTTATCAATGTCCATGGTCATTCTGTTTTGATTTCTTTGGGGATTTTCAGGTCTTCCATAAAATATTTGTTGATCAAATTTAACCTATGTGACGAGTTGGCGTGACATGCAAATTAAGTGTTTGTTTGGCATGACATGTTTGGTATTTGCAGATGTAAATTATTCAGAAGTTGGTCAGTTTTGCAAGCACACTCGTGTCATGTAGTTTTCATAATATAGGTCTGGTCCAGAACACTTGTGTCGGGTTCTTCACGTAGGATAACGTTACATGGTGGCAGCGGTGGGATTTGAACCCACGACTCTCACGAGCACACTCGTGTCGTGTAGTTTTCATAATATAGGTCTGGTCCAGAACACTTGTGTTGGGTTCTTCACGTAGGATAACGTTACATGGTGGCAGCCAGGTTAGCTATAGTGTTGGAGAAACCACACGTAGTTTTACGAGAAACCCAGCGTCTCAGAAGAGATATTAGTCGATATTTGATGGCTTCGGGCTATTCATTGCTGCCACGACAGGCACTTGAAATTCATGATTCAAATGCAGCCGAGAAATGGAAGAAGTTTGAAAGAGCTTGGAACAATTACTCTTGGGCTACAGAGCTAAACAACAAAGCTGAAGCTATTCAAGTCACCACTCTACTCACGGTGATAGGCGAGGAAGCAGCGGTCGATGTGTTTGCAACATTCACCGACTGGGGAGCAGAAGGCGATGAAGATAAAATTCAACCGGTGCTGTTGAAATTCTCACTGTACTGTCAGCCGCTGAAGAATATTCCCTTTGAAAGATACAAGTTTAATTGCCGAAAACAAGAGTCAAGTGAAACATATGACCAATACAGAACACCTTAATCGAGCAATACAGCGTGAGAATTATCCTTTGCCAACTATTGAAGACATCGCAATGCATCTGCATAGAGCCAAGCTCTTCACTGTCTTAGATGTCTGCAGTGGATTTTGGCATACAATGTTGGACGAGACGTCATTGTATCTGACGACGTTTAACACACCTTTCGGGAGGTATAGTTGGAAACGTATGCCGTTTGGTATATGTTCTGCGCCAGAAGTGTTTCAACGCAGGATGCATGAGCTTGTTGAGGGACCGCATGGAATCAAAGTTGTTGCGGACGACTTTGTTGTTGTTGGCTATGGTGATACACTGGCAGATGCTACTCTAGACCACAACAAGAACATGGAAGCGTTCTTGCAGCGTTGCGAGGAGCGAAATGTGAAATTGAATCCAGAGAAGACCAAGCTGAGGAAAGAAGAAGTTCCGTTTATTGGTCATATGGCCACTGGCAAGGGTTTGTGTGTAGACCCATCCAAGGTTAAGGCGATTTTGGAAATGCCTCAGCCCACAGATGTGGCCGCAGTCCAGCGCTTGCTGGGGCTCATGCAGTACCTGAGCAAGTTCCTGCCAAGACTTTCTGACATCACAAAGCCCCTTAGAGTGCTTACTCAGAAAGACACTGAGTGGGTATGGAATGAGGCACAGCAAGCGGCGTTTGAGGATCTGAAGAAAGCTGTTTCAAATACGCCAGTACTACGTTACTATAATCTAGGAGAAGAGGTAACTCTACAGTGTGACGCTTTGCAGTCTGGTCTTGGAGCTGCTTTGATGCAGAACGGTCAACCTGTGGCTTATGCATCGCGTGCGTTGACTTCAGCTGAGACTAGATATGCGCAGATCGAAAAAGAGTTACTCGCGATTGTGTTTGCACATAAACATTTCGATGCGTATATCTATGGTCGTAACGTAGTCAGTGTGGAAACAGACCACAAACCACTGGAGATGATTGTACTCAAACCGCTAGACAGTGCTCCAAAACGACTTCAGAGAATGCTTCTTCAACTGCAGAAGTACAGCTTACAAGTTTCATACAAGGGTAAAGACATGTTCCTAGTAGATACGCTAAGTCGTGCATACCCTCCCGAGGTACACGCGTGTGATTTATCCCGTGAGCTAGAAGAAGTGGACCACAGCAAGGGACTCACAGTCAGTGATAGTCGTCTACAACAGATTGCGCATGCATCTGCCAGTGATCCAGTGCTCCAACAGCTGTGTGCGATGATCCAATGTGGCTGGCCGGCTGGCAAGATGAAGGTGCCAGCAAATTATTACGATTTCCGTGATGAGCTAACCATACAAGATGAGTTAGTATTCAAGGGCTCTCGCCTCTTAGTGCCAACTGTAATGCGCAAGGAGATAATAAACTTTATTATACACAGAATTCAAACAGTTTACACTGATTTCCATTGAAGCTGTGTTTAAAAACTAAAAATAAGTTTACAATAATTGATAATATATAATAATTACGCTAATATAAATATTCACATAGATGGTAATTACACTGATTAAAATATACTTGATAGTAATTACCCTAATTTAAAATATACTTGATGTACTATACATGTAGTAGCAGCATTAACTAATTACAGATAGGGTTATTCCAGTAGTTATTTACAAAACTCTTGATAGTTGGAGCATTCTTTATATAGCTGTCTAGACTATTAAAGAGTTTAGCTGCAGAGAAAGTAAATGATCTATAGCCAGAATTAGATGAAATTTTGACTAAATGGATGTTATTACGGTTTCTAGTATTATAATTATGTACATCAGAATTACGGTGAAATAGATTTTGGAGATACGGTGGACATAAATTATTTAAACATTTAAAAACGGTGAGACATTTATGGAAGTCCCAACGCTGGTTTAATGGAACCCAGCCTAGCTCTCTAAATAGATTCACTGTACGTTCCTCGCGTGTCTTCTTCATCAATATTATGCGTGCTGCTCTCTTTTGCAGCCTAAGGAGTCTATTAAGACTTGTCTGATCAGCATTAGACCAGATGATGTCACAATATTCTAATAATGGTTGGACTAGTGTACAATGAAGATGTTTACAGGTGTCTACACTAACATATTTCCTGATTCTCCTAAGGAGCCCTAATCTGCATGATACTCTAGCTGATAATGCATCGATGTGTTCGTGCCAGTTAAGCTTAGAATCAAAACATAAACCTAAATATTTAACGGACTCTGAATGTTGGAGTATGACTCCCGACGAAGATAAACATGGCTTTTTGGATCGTGCTAGCCGCTGGCTAGTCCCAAGAAGCATTACGTTAGTTTTCTTACAATTTACGATGAGATCATTAGCACTAAACCAGGTATTAAGATTGTCAAGTTCAGCTTGTAAGACGGATTCAATTAGCTGTATATCCTTGTGAGCAAAGAATATAGCTGTATCATCTGCATATAAAACTACTTTACTGCGTTGAATACTCAGAGGAAGGTCATTAATAAAAATGATAAATAATAGAGGTCCAAGGACCGAACCCTGTGGGACCCCTAGTGATATATCCATGGTGTCGGACAGTGTACCATTAATAGTTACTGTCTGAGATCTGTTACTTAGGTAATCGTCAAACCAATCTAATGCTTTCCCGTTTATGCCAACTTTGCTAAGCTTCACTTTCAGAATATCATGGTTGATCATATCGAATGCCTTGCTCAAGTCCAGAAATACAGCTCCGATAAGATTTCCTTCATCTATGTTCTTCAGTATAAAATCAGAGACATCCAGGAGGGCAGTACCAGTAGAATGACCAGGTCTAAACCCAGATTGATGTGTGGAAAGCAGCTTGTTTGTTGTTAGATGCTCGTAAAGTTGTTTATGTACAGCACGCTCAAAAATCTTCATCACAACAGGAAGCACAGATATTGGTCTAAAGTTATTTGGGTCAGAGAACGAACCAGCCTTGTGAAGTGGAGTAACAGTTGCAGACTTCCATGAAGTGGGTACTTTATTTGTTCGTAATGACAAATTGAAGATGTGAGCCAAGGGAGAAGCTAGAACAGTAGCCCCAGTTTTAAGCATTCGAGTATGGATGTCCTTGATACCAGAAGATTTCTTTACAATGATTTGATTTGATTTGATAAGATTTCTTTACAATGATTTGATAAGATTTCTTTAGATGATGGCTGTGACACACGCAACTCATATTGGAGTAGAAGGCTGTCTTAGAAGAGCACGCGAGAGTCTCTTCTGGCCCCGCATCTCTACAGAGTTAAAGGAGTACGTCTCCAAATGTGACATTTGTCAGGCGCACCGATAAGCGCCTAGCAAGGAACCACTGCTTCAGCACGAAATAGTGGCACGCCCATGGTCCAAGGTCAGTGCAGATCTATGCGAGATGAATGGACGAACATTGTTAGTTGTAGTTGACTACTACAGTGGCTTTATAGAAGTGGAGCGCATACATAAAGTCATGTCCCGGAGTGTTATCAGGCGGCTAAAGGCCATCTGTTCAAGATATGGTCCTCCCGATGTGTTGGTGACTGACAACGGTCCACAGTTCGCCTCTGCCGAATTTGCTGTCTTCGCGAAGACATGGGGGTTCCAACATGTGACGTCATCTCCCCATTACCCTCAATCTAATGGGAAGGCAGAAAATGCAGTTAAGACCATCAAACGTTTGTTTAACAAATGTTGAGTCTCTGTGTCCCACAGTTCAGAGCAGGCTGTGCCCGATGTCCTACCGTCCACACCGGCTCTGCGCAGATCTAGTCGAGTGCGAAAACCCCCAGCTCGACTCACGGACTATGTTCCTCATTGAACTTTAGTTGTTAGTGAACTTTACTTATCATTGAACTTTAGTTGCTATAAAATGATGTAAAAACTAGTGTGTTTCTTCACTAATTTGCCATGCTTTCTTATTCACGTGAAACAAGCTTAGCGACCTCTCCTTAAGCTGGTAATAGGGGAGATCTGCTTGGTTTACAAGGGCTTGCAAGATAATCACAGAAAATTCGCGGGAAATTCGTGAGAAAATTAATATTTTGCTTTCTGGTTAAAATTTTTGAACATTCAGTAATGAATGAACGAAATCAAGAGAAGTTATCAAGGATTGAGGCATGGAGATGAAAAAAGAAAGAAAAAACAGGCTAAAAAAAACAAAAATACATAGAGAAAAATCGGGAAAAGTGAGCAAAGTATGCAAAGGAAAAGCCCGCAAAGGACTATAGGTAATAGTTTAAGCCCTGAAAAATAGCCCAAAAATTTTTCTTCTTCAAATATTTCAAAAGATAGTTGTTATCTGTATTCAATTAAAGCAGTCTCTTCAGTTTGATCGAGAAAACAGACGTTTTCATTTTTAGAGCATGTTACATGAAAGTACATGGTGATTGTGCTACTTATTACAGCATAAGCAGTAGCACATGCTCACCAGATGCATGTTCTTGATTGCCAGTTCCAAATGCGAATGGTCTGATCATCTGAGCTGCTGAGAATCCAGGGATACTCCTAACAAAAATACACACAATGTTATACTCCAAACACAACACATACAATGTTATACAGTACAGCTCACAGGTAAGAGTGCACCACTCATGGGTAGCCCACATGGCACCAGCCTCTCAAGTTTCTTTTAAAAACTAAATGCTGCTGGTTTGGTGATTATGAACCAAGAACTGGAAGATGGTGAGTGAAACCCACAGTTTTCAAAACACTTGACTGCAAAATGACCCATGGGCCATGCCACTATACTCTAACATGAAGACACAGATACACACAATGTTATACTCCTAACACACAGACACAGATACAAACAATGTTGAAATCCTGCTAAATCCTGCTTTGAACATATTACATTTAACATTATAGGCTATACATACATAACTACTACATGTGTATTTATGTACATATGTAAAACATGTTTAAGTACTCACGTGGTGAAAGAATGTTGTTCTAATGTAGTCTAGATGTCCCAAAAGAGTAAACAAACAACGCTTCTGTTTGTAGTTCCAGACCTATAAGTATATACATGTACAGTATAAAAAAATTACATTACATACAAGGTACAAAGTTATACAACAATTCTTATGAAAAATAAAGCCTGTACATGAAAAGCTAATTAAACGCTAAAACAAATATCATTGGCACACCTTGATCTTGTAATCATCACCGCCTGACACAAACAATGGTTGTACATTGTGGAAGTTGATACCTCGCACTGGTCCTGTAAAAAACTCATCTCAGTTTCTCTAGAACTGAAGCCTCATACCATGACTTACAATCATGTTTGTGTTCTTTAAAAGGCTCAAGACAGTTGGGAGAACACAAGAAATGCTTGAAAATCACAAGCCAAAGGCGCCCTATTGCTTTTATGATTTCTATGTGTTTACCGGCACAATAGACCATAGATTTTTGAGTCTATAAGCCAATCAGAGCACTCATACTATCTGGGCTATATTATGATAAGTAATAAACATTGGCATAAAGACCTATGTCAAATAACCTATGTGGAGAACCTCAATAAGGCAACACTCTGGGTTGTGCTTATAAAATAACAATAATGAAATGATTAAATAATTATTAATGTTTGGTACATGTATGTAGCAAATAGTTAATGAAATAAAAACCAGCCTATCTTATATAATTTCTCCCAATTAGAACAATTTTTTTATGTATTTCTTGTGCAAATGAAGTTCACGGGGGGGAGGGTTAAGGCATTTTTTCTCCCTTTTTGCTTGGCCGAGCGGGGCCTGGGTCACCTCTTTTAACTTTAAATATGTTATTCTATCTTAGAAACCAATCAGTTTTGTCATGAATGACATTCTAGAGATATTTTGCTAACACAAATGGGTATACCATTTCCAGGAGGGGTGGGATAAGGAATAATATTAATTTATACATGGAGCTTGGACGTGTTAAAGGATGGTATGTAGCACAAAATTAACAGGAATTAAAACTAGCCTGTCTTACAATGTAGAGTGTACAATGTATGTATTTTCTCCCAATTAGATTAATGTTTTTATGTAATACTCACCAAATGAAGTTCAGGGGGGTTAAGCCATTTTAAAATTTTGTTTTGGCTCTCATTTCCCCCCTGAAAGTTGACTTCAACCAAATTACAAAAGTAAGAAAACCCCCTGTAGTTTTCCATTGGTAACATTTTGGTGAAAACCCCTTGTCTCTATGACATCGCCCTTTCCGTTTTGACTGCAAAGCATGCTGGGGCATCTTAATTTTCTATTTCCCAGTCCACAAATATATAAAGTTGCAGCGTTAAAATCAGTTTTGAACGTGACAAACACAACATATTGTTTGTAAATATGGGGTAAGATCTGCGTTCCTTACGAAAGTGAGGGGTGGAAATTTTTTTGCATTTCCTGTTAATAACGGTAGTACCCTCCCCCATTAAAAATGGATTGAATGAAGTTGCAGCATTAAAATGATAGTTTAGGTACTAAACATGATGAATACAACATAAGAGTTTTCAAATTTGTTGTAAGATCTGCGAACCTTACAAAAATGAGTGGAGGGGTGGAAAACCACTGCTTGTCGGATAATCATTAGCGGTTTTGACTTGTAATAATATTAATAATAATAAAAAACTTTATTTAATTAGGGCAGAATGTAATGGTATCAATACCAAAAGTGTGGCCCTTCTCTCATTGGAAAATTAGATGCAGTTTATGCTAATGCCCTACATGTATTACCAACTTACCATCATGTTCATCAAACCTCTCTAAGAGTGTACACATGCGATAGTCCCACAACTGAATCACACCATTGTGAAGGCTTGCAAGTACCCATGGCCTCTTAGGATGGAATGATATTCCTATAACATGAGCAAAGTTAAACCTTCTACAAGGCAAATATCACACCCAATAATAGTTGTGCAGAATGCAACAACACTCAGTATCATAGAAAATACGAGAGCATCCTATTAAGAATGTGTAGTGAGTTGGCATCGGATATGCAAAGCATAGGAAACTCTCTGAAAATTAATTATAATGAGACCTGAAACCACCATGGGAGCTGATCAAAGTCAGGACCTGGCTAATTCACAGATCGAACTGGAATTTAGTGTGATCTTTAACATGTGTAACACCAGGGTGCAACGAAAATCAAAACATAGGGCCCCTATTAGGACAACTCGTAGATGGTCAGTGAGCTATTTTGGTATATACTAAAAATCATGTGACCAATGACGTCATCGTTACATCATCACCACTAAGTGAATTGTGGGAAAATAATACCATACCTGTCCAAGTTTGAACTGTCTGGCATTAGAAATGAGAGAGATATGGGCATTTACATGTACTTAAAATCATGTGACCGATGACATCATCATTACATCATCACCACTAAGTGATTCACTACTAAGTGATTTGTGGGAACCACTACCATGTCTGTCCAAGTTTGAACTGTCTGGCATTAGATATGAGGGAGATATGGGCATGTACTTAAAATCACATGACTGATGATGTCATTGATACGTCATCACCACTAAGTGATTGATAGGGATTCACTACCATGTCTGTCCAGGTTTGAAGTGTCTGGCTTTAGAAATGAGGGAGATATGGGTTTGTACTTAAAATAATGTGACCGATGACGTCATTGTTACGTCATCACCACTAAGTGATCGATAGGGACCCACTACCATGTCTGTCCAGGTTTGAAGTGTCTGGCATTAGATGGCCACCGTCAATACATCTTCTCCAGCACAACCAAATCTTTTAGAAACCTTGGACGGTCATTCGGAAAGTCAACAGCGAGTCATAGAGTCACAGAAAAAAATGACCAATAAATTATCTGGTATCCAACTAAACCCAATAACTTGTTCTGAACATGTCTGCATCCATGAGTTAAATTACTATTGTGTGTGGAATAAACAAATTCATAGCTTGATTACGTCTAGAACCTTTGCTTGATAATGGCTAATTGTGTTGACGCATGCAGTCTAAGTAGTTCTGGAACCTTCTGGAAAGCTTGTGTGCTAATTTTCCCCCATATTTTCTTTCCTTTTTATTACGTTTTATTTGTAACATAGAGGGACGCATGTTAGATAACTATGTATGGTTACTGTGTCTTCCCTCTGTAAATAAAGAATATTGTATTGTATTGGACTTAATATGGGCCAAAAGGAATTATGGGTACACAGCAAAAAAATTGACAGGGAAACTCTATATGGCTTCGTCTTAACAATCTTTTATAAGTCCCCAGGTGAAGCACAAACCAGGCCCGACAACTATCTTTGGAAAGCAGCCTCAGACCACGAAACTTACCGAAATGGCCTTCTTAGCTCCAAAATATTCAGTTTGCTTCGCCTGAAGACGCGTCTCTATGTAAATCTCCAGCAATAACAAACCGCCTTTTAGTCAAATAGTTCTTCATTCAACCATGAGTTAAGCCGGCAACTTAGTGGTGTCCAACGACACTTTACACAGCGCCACTCTTTCCAAATATTAGGCCGCCATTCCAACAAGAACCTACGATCCACCGGTTTCAATCATCTCTCCAGCTTGGTCGCTAGCGAAATTCTGTTCGAACGGTTAGCAATCTCCCACCCAATATACAACAAATGAGCGCGGGTGTGACAATTTTGTTTTCCCCCCCCCCTCCCCGCCCCACCTATTAGAATAGCAAAACAATAACAACTCTTGTCGCTGTAGAAATGACTCGATGGCTTGCTTAATTTGTTTATTCTTTCATTTATTTGAGATTTCAAGTGATATCCTAACGTTCTAGATTAGAAATTACGGGTTTTCTTAATCAAAAAGCGAAGTTGGCTATCAAGAGTTTTCAAATCGTCATTTGATCAGTTTTTGCATGCAGCCCTTCATTTGTGGACCTGTACAGACCACCTGGTCACATATGCACCTGTACTCTAATTACACATGTCTGTCAACCAATCAGAATATGCAGTTGAAACTGTTTATAAATTGTCTATGTCTAGCAATAATACATGTATAAAACTATTGGTGCATAAACTATGTATTAAATGTAATGCCAGCCAGTTGATATAAAATGGCCATTCACCAATAGCGATACTTTGTGTTGATAAACATTACAATTGTTATTATAATGTATCAACCATGATTTCAAAAGGCCGCTTTGTGTCAGGAACCAATGGATCTCAGGTCGGCACATTAATGACAATGGATGACGTTGTGGCAGTAAGTATTGCTATCGACTACCCCTACCACTATGAGTATGAACCATAACTTAGAAGCAAGAAAGGTTTCTATCAAGGAATTGTTTGGCTTTGCTTTGCACATTAGATATGCTTCAATCTATATAATACATATAATTATAAAAGGTCTAATAAACCAAGTGGTGGGGTATTCTGCAATCGTTCCAAATATATTACACAAAATCCAGTTGAAAGGAAGTATCTGAAGTGAACTATCTAAGTGAAATTAATAGTTTACGGTTAAAAGCGATTATTGATCCCTCCAGCGAGAAATGAAAATCGAATAATAAGTTAAATACAAACCGGCTTATCACTGCCAATGCACTGTAATCTACAAATACAATGTATATAATAATTAATAACCATTGCACATACCTTTCACACGGGCCGACTTTGTCTCGAATTTGGTAAGCATTTTCGCGGTAAAGCAATTTCTACAGTTCCAGCTCTCTTTCTAGAGAGTTTCTGTTCCTTGAACCAATAACTTTTCCCAAAACCAGATGAGTAATATCGAAGAAACTAAGGTTACCTTTCAAGGAAGCAAGATGGCGGTCGCCACGTCACTTCAGACATGTGTACTGTAACCTCGATATGGATTTAACAAACTCCTACTCAAGCCCTCCCTACTAGAGTAGTATAATTGTTTCATAGCCTCGATTCCAAAAGATTAATTTCTGTTCCGACCCCCGCACAGAATATTATTTTTCCTTTTCGGCCCCAGTCTCAAAAGGGTATGCTCGGATCGTCCTCTCTCTCTTCCTTCACATCGGCGGCCATTACGTTGTGGTGGATTTACAATCCGTCGTAATCTTGGCCAAAAACTTGCCATCATGGCTGAACAACTAACCTTACGTGGAACACTGAAAGGTCATAATGGCTGGGTGACCCAAATAGCTACAAATCCACAATCTCCCGACACGATTTTATCCAGTTCTCGCGGTATGTATTCCCTAAAATCGAGACTACCTTTTATCAAAATAAAATAAAACTTATGTCTTCCTCTCTAGGTATTCTAGGCATATCTGTTGAAATCGTATAACATATATATTGTTGCTTTCATTAAACTAGGAAAATCGTAGGATTGCAACACTAACTTTAGATTATATAATTGTATCGTTGAGAAGGAACTGGAAACGTTCTGGAATGGAACACGAGAGAGTACCATATAATTTTGTCTATGTTTACACTTTACCGGTTAGTTAGGTCTGTACTCATACCAAATACCGTAAATACTGGCAGATAAGCCGCACCCCGAGTTTAGAAGCTCAAATTTTTGGGAAAAAGTTTTGAAAGGAAAATCAAGATTTAAGAAATCTGCATCACCTTCCTTGCCCCGTCGAACTTTCAACGAGATTACTCTGTAGTTTTACCAATAATTTTAAATCAGAAAGTGTTTAAACTTGATGTCTACTTGCCCATACATATACAATAGATCTTTCCATAGCATTTGTTTGATGGTCCTTTTTTGTTTTGTGTAGTTTTAATCAGGCTGACTATGTTTTAAAAAAACGTAAATTTATGGAAATTCATTGAACTTTTATAGATGTTCTCGCAGATAAGCCGCATCTGCTGCTGTTTACGGTAGATTTCGAAAGTCTAATTTTGCGTATCCATCCAATTACACCTCCATGTTACACATTTGTTTCTCTGCTAGCAGAGTTCAAATAGACCACCTCAAAATTTTCGCTACCATTTTGAAAGGTACATGTATGCAATATTTCCTGCCATGGTTACCAGGAGGGGTGGGGGTACATAAGTGCTCAGTTGAGTGCACCCTCTCTCTCTTCTTGTATTAGAAGGAAGGGAATACACCACCTCAAAGTTTTTGCCACCATTTTGAAAGGTATGCAAGATTTCCTGTTGTGGTTACCCAGTCCCCATACAAACCTTTGTAATTAGCTCATGCTTCGTCAAAGCGCTCTGAAGAAAATTGTCATTGCAGAAAGCTGACCTAATAATTCTACAAAATCAAAGGTAATGATTTTTGATCGGACTCTGCAAAGAACTGGGAAAGAAGAGAAATTACGGATCACAAATGTATTGAAATAGCGAACTGAATATTAAGATAGGGGTAAAGTAAAAATTATATGTAGGAATAAAACCTTGTGGTTTAAATGAATTTTGAGAGAAAGAAAAATAAATATTTTGCTCACACCACGTCCTCATGAGGTACAACGCCATGTTTTTGAACAGTTTGCACCGTATTCGAAGTGACTAACAGAAGTTCGATCAAAAATCGGTTCTTGTAGACTTGTTAGGTCAGCTTGCTGTAATTACAATTTTCTTAAGAGCGCTTTGACAAAAGTGTGTCCAAATTACAAAGGTTTGTATAGGGACTGGGTAACCACAACAGGAAATCTTGCATACCTTTCAAAATGGTGGCAAAAACTTTGAGGTGGTGTATTCCCTTCCTTCTAATACAAGAAGAGAGAGAGGATGCACTCAACTGAGCACTTATGTACCCCCACCCCTCCTGGCATACCCTGGGCATTTGACTCGGTGCCATGCTTGGGGAGTAGGGAATTCAACATTGGTGGCTGTCCTGGGGGTGGGGAATTTGACACCAGATGGGAGGGGAGGGAAGGGAAGGGAATTTCAAGTTTTCTCGACTTCACGTTAAAATGTGCTGCATGGGTTTCTCTATCGAAATGGTGGAATTGGAGTGGGAGGTCACTTTAGATGACATCAAAGGACAAAACTCTGCTTTTGTATTAAAGTGACTGGTTTAAAAAAAAAGGACTCCAAAACCTTTATTTAAACTGCCTGTTAAAAAGAATGTGGTGTCACAACTAATACTACATGTATGTCCCGGGGGTAAGGGCATTTGATTGCCTAATATAACCATGGGATGGGGCATTTGAACAACCTTTTTGACCCAGGGGAATTTGAACAACCTACCTTCAAACAACTGGGTTCGGGGGGTTGCCTGGGGGGGGGGGGGGGATATTGACATTTTGATTTGATCGGTACATTAAAGGGGAACTGAACCCTAAAATCAACTCAATGTCAATACAAAGATGTGTTCAAAAGAAATCAGTTCTGCTATTTAATTTCTCTGTGCCGCATGTCTATGAACAGAAAATCTGCAAACCTTCCTCACAATCTCTATGTGTACAGATGGCTCGAGTCTTGTACATTGTAGTTTGTGATTGACATGTATGGGGAATCACATTAGTATTGCCATGCTGTCCCCAACATCTGAACTAACGGCTTCTAAATATTATTGCAGCCCATTGTATTATGTACATGTATACACACTGTAATGTGCACTGAATTGAGCCACCACACAAACTAGATTTATGAGCCAAAAATCGATTATTTTTTAAAACTATTTTTCTCTTCATAGACACACAACACAGAGAAAAATAGCAGAACTTATTTCTTTTGAATACATCTTTGTATTTATAATCATTGGGTTGATTTTCAGGGTTCTGCCAACGCAGGCATAGTAGGGGGCATTTATTTCAAATCCAGGCTTCTATGGTAAATAAAAAGAGTATTGTAGAAAACATGTAGCTGGCGTGATGAAGTAGAGTACACAGAGAAAATTGCCGGTGCTTTGGAAGAACTCTGATTTTGCATCATATTGTACCTGATTTGTCCAAAGGACAATGGTGCTTATTCATATTAGAATTAAATTAAATACTCAGTTCAGCATACTGAAATTAAATTAGGCTGTGATATACAAGCTACTCTTGTGTGTATGGCAATTAATTATTTGGCAATTTAATCATTAATATCTAATTCTAGACAAGACTCTCATTGTGTGGAAACTAACAAGGGATGAGACAAACTATGGCCTCCCTGAAAAGTCCCTCACTGGTCACAATCATTTTGTTTCTGATGTGGTGATGTCCTCTGATGGCCAGTTTGCTCTCTCTGGATCCTGGGACAGCACACTCAGGCTCTGGGATCTTAATGGGTAAGTATTACAAGAAAATTTACTCTGCTGCTTGAGGAAAATTCACCATTTCCACTTCAAATAGCTGGAGCCTGGTACACTATAATAACTTGGCATCAATACTTCAGAATAGGAAGCTTGTCAGAGGCAGCTCAAATATTAACCTGGAAGAGCTTGTTTGGAATCCTTTTTGACTGTTAAATCTATTTTTCTAGTGGAGTGACAACACGGCGGTTTGTTGGTCACACCAAGGATGTCCTCAGTGTGGCATTTTCTGCTGATAACCGTCAGATTGTATCTGGTTCCCGAGATAAGACAATCAAGCTGTGGAACACTCTTGGTGTCTGCAAGTACACCATTCAGGTATCTAGGTTTTTTAAATATTTTAGTTGTGCATCCAACTCATTAATAAGTTTCAGTACAAGTTCTACTGAGATTGTTCTTTTCTTGTTCTAACAGGATGAGTGCCATAGTGAGTGGGTGTCCTGTGTCAGGTTCTCCCCTAACACTGCAAATCCCATCATTGTATCTGCTGGCTGGGACAAGTTAGTCAAGGTATTCATTGCTTACGCACTAAAACTCCAGGGTGGACTGTGTCTGTTGAGGTATCACTACATACAACTGTATAAAGTAGAGGAAATTGCATGAACACGACTGCTATATATGATTTATGGGTACCAAGTGATTATTATTGTATTATTAATTAATATTTTGACAGGAAGCTCTTCCACACCAGTGATTTTCAAAGAGGTCTTGCAAAATAACAGTGCAGGGCTAATGGTCATCAACTACTGGCCATTGCCAAAAAAACCTTTTGGCCTGAAGAAATTTTGAAAAACTGTCCCTTTTGGCCCCTAGAAATTCTGTAAAGTTTTGACTTGATTGTATCCAATTTGCACACAGCTTTGCTAAGTAAACTTCACAAAATTAATTTTTGACGCTTTTCAAATGGAAGCCCTTTTTAAAATCCAGAAATCAGACTCGTCAAATGCCATTTTGGCTGCATATTTTGTCTTGGAACTAGTTTTAGTAGTGCCCAGTCTCTCAAATGGAGGAAATTGTCAACACATTGACTCCTGCGGTCGCCATTCTGTTTTGCTTTGAAATGGCCCAGAGATGGGTTTTGGAGTTGCTTTTGTATCTGGCCAGTACAACTTGTATATTGGCCAGTTAAAATCTGAATAAACTGGACAATGGACCAGTTGTTCATAAAATTAGTGTGGAGCCCTGTAGTCCCTAGCCAGCTACACCAGACGTTTTTTTCACTACATAAATTCAAAGAAAAAGAAATGTCTGCTTAATTAGTTCCCAATATGCAAGCACTGACATCACCACTTTTGTCATTTTCTGCGCAATCAGAGCCATTGTTAGAAAACGTTAAATTATTGCTGCAACTATTTTAAAAGCAGAAATGAAAGTTTGCGAAGGCCAAAGGTAGTTCACCAAGGCCAAACAAATGGAATTAACCCTCCCCTCTCCAAGAAAAGAAAAAAAATTACGGTAAATTCGTTATCAGGGAAAAGGAAGGAATACTTCCTTTACAGAAGAATCACGGAAAAGAATGACAGGGTAAATGTTTTTGGCAGAAGATCTCTCAATTTGGGGGTGCTTCGACGAAATAATAAGTATTAGTAGTTGAAAGCTTGTAAAGTTTTACATCGGAATGTTTTATATTTATCAAGATACATGTACATACAGTCACAGTTTCGTATGGTGCATCAACAATGCCATGACATTACACCCTAAAAAATGTGAAGCAATGCTTATATCAAGAAAGCGATTCGTAGGCCCCATTCCAGCATTAACAATTAACAACAATAACATCAAGATAATCAACTCAACTAGATGCCTCGGAATTAACATAGATAATAAGCTGAACTGGACCATGCATCTTCAAGAGACAATAAAATCATTTGCCAAGAAACTTAATCTACTTAAAGCACTACGGTTTCTTCCATTGAGTAGTCTTGAGATATTTTACTTTAAAGTGATCCTGCCTTCCATCACCTATGGACTGATTATGTGGGGCAGTTGCAACACGACCCTCTTTCAAGATCTTGAGAGGATGCATGTTCGAGCTGCCAAGATCATCCACAGATGTGACTGGACCACTCCCAGTGCAGACGTCATCAACAAGGCACACTGGAATCCGCTGTTCTGGAATTACAAATATAAGCTAGCAACGTTTGTTCACAAATCGCTCAACTCAGAGAAACTGCCAAATAAACTCTTCACACTAAGAAACAATACACACTCTCTAAGAGGCGTTCATAGGCTAGTCATCCCACATCCACGTACAGATGCTATACGCAAGTCAATCACATACAGAGCATCCGTACTGTGGAACTACCTAGACGATCTCCTTAAAGACAAAAAACACTCGACCTTTAAAAAACTTGTCAAAAAGTATATTAACTCCATACCACTGCAACCAAATGTCAGGATCAACACTGATAAGTTCTCATACCACTAATATGTTTTATTTATGCATGCCTAACTTATTCATGTTTACTCGTCCAAGTGTTTACTTATACATTAGACATCCGCCTGTCCATTTGCACAACTACTCGCTTGTTCATCTAATTAAGTTATTAGTCAATTAGTTAGTCTTTCAACTATTTAGTTAGTATCATTCCAATATCTTATAATGCAATAGTCTTTCAATCAAAAACTTGTAATTTACATAATCAATGAGGTTAGCTAGATTTCATTATCGTTCCTTTTGTATTATCACGGCCACATCAGCTCTGAATGCTGCAGTATCGCCAATACCGTGTTTAAATAAATGCTATTATTATTATTATTATTATCTATAAGAGGATTTTCGCACTAAAATGGAAAGTTGATACTGGATACAATGGATTATTGGTTTGCTGATAATTTCCTCCTGTTGCGATATTTGACATTTATACATATCTAATTATGTGATGTCTTCCAATGCAAGATTTTTTGTGAACATCACTGGATTTGGGTAAATAATTGCAGAGTTTACGAATCCAGGTTGGAGTTTCTTTATAACTATGCACTCTTAATGAAGTTGTGTGAGTGTTTTTTTGGCAATTTGGGGCCATCTAAAGTAGTTTATTAGGATTTGAAATTTTGACCATTGGCCGTGGCTCTAAAAAAATTAACAAGGTAGGCAACTCGATCTCGCCAAAGCACAGACTTACCTCAAAGATCACCCAAAAATTAGCACTTTTCTTCCTCATTCGTTATTCAGCTTTTGGCACAGGAGGGAATAGTTATCAACCAACATCTGACCCGAGATTTAGGAAAATCCATCAAATTTATCACGGCAAAGGCCTCCTAGACCCAAAAAGTGCAACCTTCCTATATGATCTGTAAGAACCAGACTGACCAAAGCGGTCGCAAATTTTCCCGCCCCTACCCAAAACGTGCAAATCACCTTTTCTCATGGGGGGACCCCCAAGTGTGAAATTATACTTCCACTTGAGAGAGATGCCAACTCCCACTTTTGGCGGGAGACTTACGCTTTTTAGCCTCACCTCCCGCTGTCCTGCTTTGAGTCCAAAATCTCCTGCTTTTTTGCAAATGAGACTTAAATGAGACAGAAATTTGCATAAAACATTGTAAGCATGCAATTTTGAGGGGGAAAAAGTTACCCTCTTTTAGAACTCCAGGGGTTGGCATCTCTGGCTCGAGGAACAGAACTAATATATCGCCAATCGGAGGACCAAGATAGTGGGCCGGGGTCTTCACTGAGTGTTATGACAGTTTCACATGAGAAATTTTTGCAAGTTCCAAATTTAAAATTAGTCTGTAACCACCAGTTTCGTTAAAAGCCTAGTAATGGTCCTCTGACTGGCGATATATTTGTTTCCATTCTTCGAGCGGAAGTATAATGCTTGGGGGTCCCCCCATGAGAAAAGGCGATTTGTATGTTTTGGGTAGGGGCGTGAATTTTTGACCGCTTTGGTCAGTCTGGTTCTTACAGATCATTGGAAGGTCACGCTTTTGGGGTCTAGAGGAGGCCGTTTGGCGGTGATAAATTTGATGGATTTTCCTAAATCACGGGTCAGATATTGGTTGATAACTATTCCCTCCTATGCTGAAAGCTGAATAATGAGCGAGGAAGAAAAGTGCTGATTTTTGGGTGATCTTTGAGGTAAGTCTGTGCTTTGGCGAGGTTGAGTTGCCTACCTTGTTAATTTTTTTAGAGCTGCGACCAATTGTCAAAATTTTGAATCCTAATAAACTGCTTTAGAAGGCCCCAAATCACCAAAAAACCACTCACACAACTTAAAGTATCAATCTTTTATTATTGAAGATTCATTTCGTTATGAAACTAATCGACAAACCACAGGTAACCCAAAAGACTAATAAGTGGGAAATATAAGTCAAGTCTGGGAAGCCTGTGGTTTTACCAAATTCTAAATTATGTGGCTTGCTACACCCTGATTATCTGAGTAGTAAATAACAAATTAAACAGGTTTCGATTGCTATGCCGATATCAATATTGTCATAATCTACCTTTAGTCTTGTGTTTAAAGTGCATACGAAGGCTGGCCAGTTAAACGTTTTTTGAAAAGCTTATACCTTGTACGTATCAAGAAAAATAATAATAAAAATCTGAGAAAAAAACTTTTATCAGGAAATAAAAACATTGAAAATTATGTATTTCCGAGCTTGTTGGGGCCTGGAGAGAGAGAGGATGTGACGTCACCTCAGGAAGTCCTATTTGTGAAAGTGTGTGAAGCGAGCTGAAGTTTGCTGTTGATAGCCACTTATTTTCCATTTTCAGCCCGCAATTTTTCAGAATTATCGAGAATTTATAGCCTACCCTCAGAGGAAAATGTCACTTCGAGTCTAAAGAAAGTAAAAAAACTCAGAACTTGACTTTGGAGATGACTTTGTCTTGGAAGTCGAACGGTGGAAGTGATCTAGCTGTACCGTGTATGACTCGCACTCGCAGTTCAAGAACCATATGCAGATGAGCCAATTGCAGACGAAGCATGGATCCAGGAATATAATATGAGGCAACAGGAGAGACAGGACAGGGAAAGAGATTTCCAAAGGCGACTAGTGGGCACCGAAAACATTCGATCATGGCGGTAAAATTGGGCCGCTCCAAGTCCAAGCAAAAAGGGACCTTATCACACTTATGATATATTGCCGATTTTTAGTTTTCACTTCAGCCTGTTCAGGGCAGCTTGAAAATAGAAAACATGAGCTAAATGTAATATTTATAGCGATCTCGCCATCTTATCTCCGAATGAGTTGTTGTGTAACTTGCAAATTTATAGTAGAGAAAAATCAGTGTTACACTTTGTTTTTGAAAGCTGCTCGAAAACCTATTCTATCGCAAACTCTTCCTGCCGACTCGCCTTCACCTCAAACTCATTCTCTGCAGCATTAAAAATTAGCAGTTCTTACTTAAAAATTATCTTTCAAGATGCTCTGTTCTTTGAGTACAACAATCTCCTTATCATCCTTTCATCTACATAGAAAGACATATTAAACTGCAGTTGTTTACAGTATTATGCAAAAGTCTTGCAAACACCTTTCGGGGCTTTTCGGGGCTTTACGGCGAAAATGAACGAAAATTTTCATGAGCCGAAATTTCGGCGATATTTCGACGAAAATTCGTTAAGCCTTTTGTTTAATCTGTGCGAAATTTCGCAGTGCTCTGCGACAGGTTAGCACGAAATTCGCTGCACTCTGCGAAAGATCGCGCGAAATTTCGTTTGATACTCTGCGAATATTCGCGCAAAACTTCGCTTCTTCGAAATTTCGGTCTTTCGAAATTTCGGTCCTTCGAAATTTCGATGCCCGTCAAAGATCAAGTACATGTACTTTTTCCGGCACACTCGGTCAATTCAACAAACCTGAGTTGTAAACTTAATTTATTTGGACTTTGACTAACTGAACATTACGACTCTCTTTCGAACGGTACAGGACAACAACTGCAGAGTTTACTTCAGTTCAGTCATTATAATGACTAAGAATAGAAATCTGATGCTTTGATTCCCGGTTTGAATCGAAGGCCGGATGGGTAATGAACGAAAGGAATGTTACTTAAATCGCACGTCCCAACTTCGAACATGTTCAACTGTAAACTGTACCTTCTGTATGTCCACAATAATATTCAGACCGTCAGCCTTCCAGTCATCTTTGTAAAAACCATTGCATAACGTTTCCAAGAAAATGGCTTTTTGAATATTCTCCGAAGCGGAGCATGTTTGTCTGTTTTTTTTTACACAACATTCCTGCTTTAAAGCTCGACTCACTCACTCACATTTACGGCAGATCCTTGTCTTGTTAAAGGTTTTGGCTGAAATCATTGCAACTGTTTGCGGTCCTAATTATCTCAACTTCTTGGAGTCTGAATTTCCACGTGCAATCAGTCAGGCGTGAACATGTCAGTCTCAAATTACGCGGTACTAACGAAGCAACCTTTGTCATGAAAGACGTGAAAAAACTTCTATACTCTTACCAGAAAACTTCTACTGGGAAAGTGCAATCTTTTTGAATTAAAAGCCCTTTATGCATCAGTTCACGTAAATGGAACGTGCCCGTTTTAATACCGAGAAATTAAGTTGCACCACCGCGGTATTTTTGTCAGCAATGAGACGTGTCTGGCTGACCATTCACAGAATCTTGACTTTTTGATGGCTGCTTAAAATTTTGAATAAAATATATGCTGCGGCGTAAAACTTAGAAAACCTCTGGCACCCAGGGTATTTACCAAAACCATCTTAAAAACCGTGTTTGTTTGTCATGAATTCGAATTTGTCACGCGTTAATCCTGGTGAAAGAAAGAGTTCTCTACCGGATTATGTCACTGCTGTTTGTGAGTGTATTTAACTTGCTAACACATAAGCGCTTCAAAATAAACATCTCGAGAGCCGGCCTGCTACACGACAATAGATTCGAATCGAGGTTCCATTTCGTTTCCTGAGAGTTGTAGTTCTTCAACATTGCAATTGCCACTCAGCACCGAGGAAAATGCTGATAACCCGAAGCTATCTCGGTTTAGATAGGCATTCTGCCTAGACAAGGCCATCAACTTACTGTAGTCTTCGTTTCTAAAGTGTGCTGAGCACACAACCGAATACTCCGACGGAGACCATAATTATTTCCCTTATCCGAAGAACTAAATCGACTCGCTTCTTTCTTCGGTTCGCTTTGGGGCGATCATCGCCAAAATAAGGCATTTGATGTAAGTATATCCCGTTTCCCTGGCCTTTTACGTTGGAACAACGTCCCACCACGCATCCCCTTGTCATTTTAACCGAAAAAAATACAAAACCTTAGGAATAAATAAAGGAATAAATCAAGAAGCTTACTCCGCTGGACTCAGCTATAGCCTTTCACACAAAGCGCCAAAATACAACATCCCCAAATGAGTAAACTAGTTCCAGTCTCTTTTTTTTACGCGCGCGAGAATTTTGGGCATGTGCATTTTGGCCATTTTGAACCGGTGATATCTCACAACGAAAAAGTCGGAGGGATTTTTTGGTATGAAACCTTGGGCATGAATCTTTTAATAAAAAATGTATCCAGCCAGGGTTTGTATGCACTTTAAGGCTGACAAGTTCCATACAAAAATACACAGCGAATCTTTACATCATAGCACAACACCAGTGTAGCACTAGCTCGGTAGTCACCTTTTGTTGTTTGTCTGATATTCTCGCCTTCCACATGCTTTTCTCCATTCTCCCAGTCTTCTGAACTTCTCTCACAATATCGTCTTCATCATATTTTTGTTCTAGTATGAAATGGCTCTGCCATATCGATGAAAATCTACTTTAATTCCGAGCGTGTGAAAGTTATACAAAGAAAACAAGAGGCCCTGAGTGGCCTTAACTCGTGCCACCTAGGAATAGCTGAATATATGTAGTTCATGAAGTTCTAGCATATTTTTGTGTCATACATGGTTTGTGCATGGGGAGCCAGATAATAGACCTAGTCAGCTTGCCTGTTTGTTGCCCCATTTCAGACCATGTGATAGTTCTCCAGAGGATTCAGTGCTGTTTTCCATTTATAGAAATTGGTACATTTCCTCTTGGGATATAGAAAAACAAAAAAGCATCAGTGCCAAGAGAAAAGTCAGACAGTCTGAAATACATGTAGGATAACAAACAGGCAAGCTGACTAGGTCTATTGATTCACTACTCATGCTCGTGATCATTTACATTCTAATGCAATGGATTTTTTGCAGGAATGCAATCACATGGTTGTACTAGATGGCAAACAATTCTTAATTCATATATCTAAAGGCACTTGTACAAAATCGGTCAGTAGTGTTATAGCCAAACCTGTTTGTAAATGCTATTTTCCACCTCCAGTCAATCTTTCTAAAACAGCATTTTTAAAAATACCTTGCCATCCAGCATCCATGGCAACATTGTTCCCATGGAGATCACAAGTTCAATTCATTCGTTCATACCAGCACATGACTGTTTTCTGCAAAAGCCCTATTACAACTGCTCCCAGTAATTAAAATAAATAAACTTCACATAACACTGTCCCTGAACTTAAAGGAGCTCATTCAACCAAGATGCATTGCGAGCTCAAATTTCTCGAACCGTCATTTTCGGGGGCCCCGATAATGGCTATGGAGAGCTTCTTGAAACAAATCCTATTCCATCGGTCTCACAGGGGCATACCAGTTGATTACTTATAGGGGAAAATGTTCCTTATTTATTAGCTTTTGTGTTCAGTCATATATTTCCGAATTTTCACCTGCCAGGGAAATATTGAACGTACTCTGGAGTCGCCTTTGGTCAGTGAAATTATTACTAGAGCCTGTACAGTGTACTGGAGTTAGCCGACTGTTTGATCGTAATTCCTACAGTTTATCCAAACCACGGCCTTTCTACATTGGCTTGATCGGCCCGCAGACCTAAATGACAAGAAATTTAAAGGTCAGAAGAGTTGAGCCTTTTGCTTATCATTATCGGACACTTACAACATTTAAAGCAAATTGCTTTGACTGAAGACTCAAGTACACGGTACACGCGCGTACATGCAAGATTACAAATCTCGTAGTTTCTCTCTTAGTCTTATAGTCTTGGTTTTCGCTCAATGTACATGGACAATGCTGAGACAATTAAAGTAAGTACAAGTGAAATGTTGTGTTGATATCTGCATGAGCGGCTGTAAAGTGGAAACCTATTTTGTAGATGTTTCTTTGCTGATGAATAAACTTCAAGTTCAATCAAGTGCCGCTGGGCGCTCAGAAAACTGATTGATCAAAAAAAATTTACCCAGCATATCCAATGTACGATTAACGGAAGTCAAGGGGATTTTAAAATGACACAAACCGGCTGAAATTCAGGCTAACAAACAATAACTTATACGGATTTGATTTCAAATTTGCATATTGCATTGGCGAGTCAAGAATGCACGGACCTTGAACACAAATAGAATGTGGCAAACAGTACTTCAACATTTCAAACCATCATTTTGGCAGGGACAACCTAGCTCCTTTCTTTCGACTACACGTTCTTGCATGCACAAGCCTAGAAAGGAAAGAACTCTAAAATACATTATGTATATTATATAAACGCTATCGTAGAATTGATTAATTTCCTTGCCACACGATCTGCATAGCTGGAGTTGGACAAGTTGGTTCGCTAGATCGAGCATGAGATCGATTGCTAGCATCACGTCGAGGAATTTTTATCGGAGAACTTTAGTAATTCCGCTCATTCAATTATATTTCTTCAAGTATAAAGGCAACCGATCTCCCCGCCGATCTCGGCCATTCAGTTCAACTCGTAAACTCTATTTATAAAAAGCCCGATATCACATTTTCTGATTGGCAGCTGTCCGATTTTAAGTAGTTTCCCGTATGAAAACAATAACAGTGACTCGCAATGCATCTTGGTTGAATGAGCTCCTTTAATATGCTTTATTTGAGTTTAAAAAAATATATATTTTAATAACGATTCTTTTTAGCAGGATTTACCAACCCATACTTTTTTTAGAAATCAATGCTTTTCAGTAGGATTCATGGAGACTGATAATATTATTTCTAACTTCACTGTCCAAGCACAGGTGCTATTATATTGTAGCATATATACATAACAACAACAACAATAACATTTATTTCACTCTTAAAGTTACAAGTAGTATGTAATAAACAAATAAAAGACTGAGTTAAGGAGGACCCGAAAAAACCCACGAAAGCTATCTAGCCGGGCCTGTAACTTTTCCTTTAGCTAATAGCTATATCCCTTGTGAATATTTAGGATGTGTCGTTCAAAATGTGACATAAAGTCATCTTTCTAGATCTGCATGCAGTTTTATTCTCGATCGTGTAGCACTAATATTTGAAAAGGCAGCACTCTAGTGTTCATTAATTCTACATGTCATGAAGCGACCGAGTGAAAATGCTGACGCTGGCCTAGAACAACAGGAATCGGGCCATTTACTGCTATATTTGATGACATTACTTTTAACAGAATGCAATCTGGTAGGTTTACTTACAAAATGTCGGTTGAAATTGTTTCACATGTCAGTTGTCACTCGTCAGGCAATAGACATGCGTTCCCCTTTTCGTAAAATGTGAGAAATTTCCATCCAGAGTCCTAGAAAAACTCAACATCTTGCCATTTCCATGAAGAAACGTTGGGTTTCAGCAAAACTTCGCTTCCGTTTTTGGCCAGTGTACTCGTGTGGTGTTCATCGTGTCGAATGAATCGCAGACTGGAGCCAGTGCCCGGCAGTGGAGGTCCTTCGGCTCCGACAAGGCCGGCACCAGTTGAAATATACTGAGCCTGTTGGGAAGGCTTTCCAACGAATGAAGTTAAATAAAACATGAAACTGTTTACATTTGAGAGATGGCACTCCAAATTTGAGAGAAATTTCCTCTGCGGTGGACTTTCTCTTCCCTTAAGTCATATCTCCTGGTCACCGTGGCCATCTTGTTTTCACTGTGTAGTTATGTAAATAAGTTAACCGACCCGCAATGTCCCGAGCGATATCGAATCTGATTGGTTGATCCTATCACGTGTTGAGTTTTTTCTCCCGACACAGAAAACAACACTGATTGGTTGGGGGCGAAATATCTAGACTTAGAAAATAAAAAAAATTAACATTTGCGATTTCTGACTCGAGCCGGCCAAAGGCCTGGCCCGAATAACAAGTTGCTACAAGTTAACGGTGGGACGAAGTGATGTAAAAAAAAAAAACGTCACAGGAATTAATGTGAACAAGATGGTGGCACCCAAATCTTCATGGGGCCAACTTTGAGGTGCTCGTTTTCAACTCTGAAAACGTTTTATCAAATTTTAATACATTTCTGAACAAAGTACATCTCAAAGATGCTTTTGAGCCCAAATGTGTTTTTCACTCAGTATCCCTATAAGGGTCTGGCAGGCATCAGTAACCAAAGAATGTAGAAGATATTTTGAAAGTTCTGATAATTGCACGAGTCTCTCGGCATGTTAAGTTTGAGAACTTCCAAAATTATATCACTCAGTGCCAATAAATCAAGTATAGCACAAGCAGTTCATGCAATATTTTGGTTATAATAATTATACTGAGCACATCTGCCGAGGGCATGCAACTGTGTACTGTATAATCTTTTTATGCACACATTTATGCACTCAATCAGAATCCAGGGCTTGAACTTAAGTTCCAAATCCACTAGCAAATGTCTGCTGATGTTTCATACTGTATATCAGGTAAGAATTAGGTTTATAAACTCTTGTATCAGGTAAGAATTAGGTTTATAAACTCTTGTAAAGGTGCCACATTTGTTTGAGGTTTTCACACTCCAAGTTGTACCTTCAATTGGCTAGTGGAAATTGTTTTCACTTGCAAATTAAAAAATCTGCTTGAATTTTGTGAGCATTAATTTCGAGCCCTGGAATCTAGATATTGTCGAGTGTATACTGTGAACTATGATGGATGTGGATTGTTTATATTCTCAGGTGTGGAATCTGACCAACTGTCGTCTGAAGACTAACCACATTGGCCATACTGGTTATCTTAACTGTGTAACTGTCTCTCCTGATGGGTCACTGTGTGCATCTGGTGGAAAGGTACTTTTTGTTTTGTGCACTGTGTACTTTAGATGGGTAGCACAATCACCATGCACTTTTGGGGGTGGTTGTCAAATTCTTTAACACTTTTTGGTACCAGGCGCTGAATGAAAGCTACCGTAAACACCGGCAGATAAGCTGCACTTGCAGATAAGCCGCATCCCAAGTTTAGAAGCTCAAATTTTGGAAAAAAAGTTTTGAAAGGAAAATCAAGATTTAAGAAATCTGCATCCCTTTCCTTGCTCCGTCAAACTTTCAACGAGATTGCTCCGTAGTTTTACCCGTAATTTTAAATCTGAAAGTATTTAGACTTCATGTCTACTTGCCTACACATACATTGTATACAATAGAAGTTTCCATAGCATTTGCTTGACGGTACTTTTTCGTCCAAGCTCAACGTAGTCAACAAAAACGTGCTCGCATGCAGTCTCATTCATCAAAGCTTAGTAACCACGCATTTTATTGTAAGAGAGAAAACTGGACACTAGAATGCTGCCATGTGTGCACAGAACAAAATCAAAACATGGAGCGCAGTGAGAATTTTTTCCTTTTCATTTGCCATACGTGGTTATCACATCTACAAGGACATCTGGATGTTATCTATCGGGGAGAAACTGATTGCTCATAGAGAGATGGAAACTCAGTTTCACTACTGGTCATCTACATGTACCATGTGAGTACTCCAGAATAGCGTGGTATTTTCTCGCTTGTGGAGGAACTATAACAGACTGTTGAAGGCAAACGCGAACACTGCAAAAAGCTTTGTGGTAGAATGGAGATTCCATGTCTGGTGACATTTAGTCGTTTGAGAAAAGTGACTGTTGACTGTTTAAGGTTACCAGATACCTTCAAAACGAAAAAGATGGGAATATTTTTTTTCCTCACAGAAATGTACTTTTAGTAGTAGTTTATCATATACCAAAAACTCTGTTGAAAAAAAATATATTGACGGAGAAATACCAAAAGGAAGTTCTTAACCGGAAGTAGAATGTTCTGTTTGATTGACAGCAGATCAATAAACACATGACAAGTGCTCACTCGCCCGTAACGACGGTGTGGGGAAGTTTACGTTTATTGAGAAAAGTTGTTCCACATACGTTTCCATAATTCCGTTGGTTGTTGGCCTTATGTCTTTCAAAAAGCAAGCAGGATGCCCTTAGCTTGGAAAACAGAGAAAAAAGAAAAGCAAAACAAGGCCAAACAATGCATACGACTACGAGCCAAATAGCTAAATAGAAGTCCTTGCAAAACCCAACAAGGGTTTGTATTTTCACTTTCACACATAGTGCCGAGTGGTCCACATCTGAATATAATAAAAGAAGAATTGATAGGAGCCAGCCGAGAGAATATTATTTTGTTTCCAAGAAACCCGGGCCAAGAAAGTTTAGATGGAAACGTAAAGTCTGATGGTGACTCTGAATCGCTTGAAACGATTGCCGTGCTGTTTCAGACACCTGCAAATCGCTGTCTCCTTTACTAACTATGCTGGCATTCAAGGCGTCTCTAGGTGTTCACCTTGGCTTTGTCCCTCAAGGTCTTTTTGTCTTTCCCATTTTTCAAGTCACACAAGAGAACTAGAACAACCGGCTATATTAAGGTTTTCTCGATGCGGCACGTAGCTTTGATCGGAAATCAACATTGGCAGGAAATCTTGACAGATAGTTGAACTGTGATAAGAAATGATTGGCAAAGAGCTCGCTAATTGTTGGAGAGGTGGGGCTTCAGATTCACACACGAGAGACAGCTAAATTTTTGAAGTGCTATTTTCTACACTTTAGATTTTCAACCAAAATAGTTTTAAAAAAGCTCCCACTCGAGGAATTTTTTCGATTTGCATGAAATTTTCACAAAATGTCAATTGATATCGCAGCTGCAAAAGGGTGTCGGGCATATCTACTCGGACTATGTTTTCGCCTTTTCACGAAGAGCATGATAACTTTTGAACTAAATCGAATTTTGAAATTCTCCGACACCCTTTTGTAATACGATTCCTCTGAAATGTGACAAAGCAAACAGATTTTAAAACTTTAAAATATTTTCGGAGTCAGAGCTTCTGAAACCCATCTCACTAGATTGGAGAAACGGGATTACGGAAAATTCGAGATTTAAAAAAAAATCTAAACTTTTTATGTATACTTGTTGCCAATTTTATAAGCTTTAAAATGATACATGGATGATTTAAATACGATGTTTCCTCGAGGCGCTACGTAATTTAGACTGGAAACGCACCCTGAATGTATCTGGTAACCTTAAACATTATTTTAACAAAGAAGATTTAACAGAAGGATCCGGAACAAGTAATAAACAAGAAACGGACAACACAAATGGCTCTTTTAGGAGCCACCAAGCTTGCGAAAGTGATGATTAGTGCTTCCTTTCTTTTTGTTTTGTGTAGTTTTTATCAGTCTGACTTTGTTTTTTAAAAACGTTAATTTATGGAAATTTATTGAACTTTTATAGATGTGCTCACAGATAAGCCGCACCCACTATTTGCAACGAAGATTTTGGGTAAAAAGGTGCAGCTTATCTGCCGCTGTTTACGGTATTTATTTTATTATTGTAAAAGTGATGCTTCAAGAATGGATGCCAGCCTTTGAAAGTAAAAGGACTTATTTTCTTTAGAGAAAATAGAGTAAAATCCCATGTCAACAGTGAAATTTAGCTTGTAACGCATAACACATGACCAGACCGTAAAAATGTAAAAACCTAGTTTTCCCCCCTAAAGGAAGCATGTTCCGGGAAAACAATTCCACACACTGATAAACTGATATTAAACACTTTATTTCTGCAAAGTTTTAACATTTTCCCTTTATTGAACAGTTCAGAGCATTGGAAAAACGTTTCTACAGTCAATCACATTTCTTCTTGTATTATAAACGCCGACTCTGAAACACTGGTAGTTTGTGCAGTTATTCGACTTGGCAGAGTTTAGTTTGAAACCTACAAATAATAAAAACACATCTGCGCTTTACTCATTGTATGAGCTTTAATCTAGAGTACAAATTGTTTAAATTAGTGGAAAAAAGCAGAAGATAATAAAGTTTACCGGTAACTTAGTCGCTATGCTGAAATGTGATTACCGTAAATGTTCTAATAGAAACCCCGGGTTACTATTCCTTAGATTGATTTTCAGGGTGGGTTACAATTAGAACATGGTTCACAATTGAAGGGGTCCGTGCAAGAACAACGTAAGTGACTTTTGATCAAGTTCTAAATTCTCTCTTAGAAAACAAAGAATATCAAGAAGAATTTGGAATTTGATCAGAAGTCACTTACGTTGTTCTTGCACGGACCCCTTCAATTAGAGCACTGGGTCACTATTATAGATGATAAAATTAGGGTCCATAAATAGAAACCCACCCCCAACCTCCACAATCGTAAATTAACACAAATAACGAAACAGACGATTCTGAACTCCAAACTTGTTTTTTAATCAAACTTATCGTCATTGATACATTTTTTGTTTCTTTCTTGCCTTGTAAATAAAAGACAGATAAAACAATAATGTGGATTTAGTATCATTTGTATTGTTATCCATGGATTACTTTTGAATACTGGGTCACTATTACAGATTGATTTTCAGGGTGGGTTACAATTATTAGAACATGGGTCACAATTAGAGCACTGGGTTTCTATTAGAACATTTATGGTAAATTCCAAAGTAGAAATTTTGCTTAAACTTACTTGTTTGTTAGTCATCTGGAAGTGCTCGCATGTTTCTGTTTGTTTCCCTTCACTTTCATCCCCAAATCTTCCTCCAAACCAGAAATATTTGAAGAACGCATCGCTATGCATTCCGCCATGTTTGCCTTTGTTTACAATGTAATTTTGGGCCAAGTAGATCACTAAAATGATGTAAAAAATTGTGCGTTTTTTTTTCACAATTCGCCATGCTTTCTTATTCACTTGAAACAAGCTTAGTAACCTCACCTTAAAGTGCCCCTACGATCAAATTTTGACATATCAATGTTTTTGCATATTCATAAAGTAGAGTTCATATATTATTACCAGTTCAAATTGTTTTTCGATACAACGACAGGAAGTCTTATTTTTTTAGCTCCGAATATTGAATCTACACGTCCGCCATTACTGGAAGCCGTGCCCTTTGTTCAGCTTTAAACAAAGGTTTATTCACCGGAAATGATGTCATACACTTAACGCTCGCCTGCAGAACACAATGCCTGGAGGCATATTTCTACTAAAAACGTCTTCACGTACATAAGAAGAAAGTTATATTTATCTTTGCGAGGTTGGCTACTTTTTTATGCACCTCGCCACGAGGTTGTCGTGTTAAGTGTATGACATCACTTCCGGTGAATAAACCTTTGTTTAAAGCTGAACAAAGGGCACGGCTTCCAGCAATGGCGGACAGGATTTTACCGGTAAACTCTCCTAAAATTTGTGGTTTAAGATGCCCATTTGGGAATATTTTTTACTATTTCGGATATTTCTAATACTGATTGACCTATAGACACTGAAAAAGTGGCAAATCGAAATGGTAAATTTTCGTCGTAGTGGCACTTTAAGCTAGTAATAGGTGAGTTCTGCTTGGTTTACTAGGACTTGCAAGAGAATCACGTGAGAAAATTAATGTTTTGCTTTCTGGTTAATTTTTTTTAACATTCAGTAATGAATGAACAAAAAAAAGTTATCAAGGATTGAGACATGGAGACAGAGAAAGAAAGAAAAAAAACAGGCTAAAAAACAAAAATACAATGACAAAAATCGGGAAAAGTTAGCAAAATATGCAAAGGAAAAGCCCGCAAAGGATTATGGGTAATAGTTGAAGCCCTGAAAAATAGCCCAATTTTTTTTTTCTTCAAATATTTCAAAAGATAGTTGTTATCTGCATTCAATTAAAACGGTCTCTTCATTTTGATCAAGAAAACAGACATTTTCATTTTTTAGAGCATGTTACATGAAAGTACATGGTGATTGTGCTACTAATCTTTATTAGTTGAATCTTGTTTGTTTGTAGGATGGTCAAGCAATGTTGTGGGATCTGAATGAAGGCAAACACCTTTATACACTGTCTGGTGGAGACATTCTCAATGCAATGACCTTCAGCCCAAATAGATACTGGCTGTGCGCTGCTACAGGACCAAGCATCAAGATCTGGGTGAGTCTTCCATCGGGTCATTTACTGTGTGCACTTTTTGTGACTATTCAAACATGCTATGGTAAAACTATGAAATATTCTTATAAATGTTGAGGTAATACTTTTATTCAGTGAATTATTATTGAAAAAGAGGAAATGTCTGAATTGCATGTAAATGTGAAGTTTGGAGGGAGTTTAGGAATACATGTACGGTAGGGTTTTACATTGTATTGCAATCAATTCATGGTATATGTTATAGGATCTGTAATCAATTGAATATGTGGTATTATTTGGATTTAGATCCAATCATTCAACATTTCATGCACTGATTCTGTTAATTGACCAGATTAAACAATCTATTGATAAAGGCACTTATTCCTGTGGCATCTTCATAGATCTGTGTAAGGATTTTGATACAGTTTACCATATAACATATTGACTAAACTAGAATATTATGGAATCAGAGGTATTACATTAGACTGATCTGCCTCCTACCTGGATAATAGGAGACAATTTGTATCAATATCAAATACTAAGTCTGATTGTCTTCCAGTTGTATGTGGGGTGCCTCAAGGCTCGGTGCTTGCAGGTCCCAGTGCTTGCAGGTCCCCTTCTGTTTCTTATTTATATTAACGATATTTACAAATGTTCTGTTTTACTTGAATTTCATTTATTTGCTGATGATACAAACCTATTTCTTAGTGATCCCAATATCCTTAGCTTAGCATCTAAATTGAATAATGAACTAGTTAAAGTGGCTCTGTTCAAACAAATTATCTCTTAATGTTGATAAAACAGCTTTGTTTTATTCCTACACCCCAGAAAAGAATTACTCATCAAATCAAACTACAAATCTGTAGTAAGCCGCTTAAAGAGGATTTGTGTGTTAAGTATTTAGGATTAATGGTAGACTCTCACCTAAGTTGGAAAAACACATACATGAATTAGGAAAGAAAGTATCAAGGAGTGTGGGTATTCTTTCTAAATTAAGACATTTTGTTACTAAGGAAATTCTAGTTCAGTTATATTATTCTCTTATTTATCCTTTTATAGCATATAGTTTGTTAATTTGGGGAAATACTTATGATACAACACTAAATCCTATTGTTATCTTACAAATAAAAGCTCTGAGAATCATGACCTTTTCAAAGCCTGATCAATATTCTGGCCCTCTCTTCAAAAATTTAGAAATACTAAAATTTAAAGAACTAATTTTCCTACAGAATGCCCTTTTCATGTTCCAGTATCATTAATCTTTTACCTACAGCATTTAACAATTACTTTCAAACTTTATCATCTATTCACCACTAACACCAGACTAGCCTCCAGATCTACTTATTATATTGCTCCTGTTAGAACTAATTATGGGAAATTCAGTCTCCAATTTATTGGACCATCTATCTGGAATAATCTCAAAGAAGATATGAAAAAACAATCCTTAAAATTATTTAAAAAGAAGATTAAATCTGATCTCATTCAGTCTTACACTTAGACCCTGTCCACACATATCCATTTTCGTTTTTTTGTTGTATTGTTCTCCATCCTCAAGGGAATAGAAAACAATGGTCTAATTGCCTGAAACAATACGAGGGTGCTACGGAAACGGATACGTGTGGACGGGGTCTTAGTTCTCCTGATCAGATATATAATTTGTCATTTCAGTTCACACTTATAATAAAATTATTCTTGAATGAAATATGGTACCACCCATCTGATTTGCCCTTTCTCTCTCTCTTCTTTTATACGTACTTAATTACCAAATGATTGATAAATTCCTACGACTGTTTTAATATCTATTATTTCCATGACAATTTATTATTTATAATTGTATCATGTTAGTTATTGAGCTAGATTAGCTCTGCTATTCTGAGTAACTTTTACCATCATTTCTTAGTCTATTAACCCTTTCAGCCCCAAACACGACATTTGTTGTGTTTTACTGGTTACTTGCTTTGAGGATTTGAGTCTGGCTAAGTTGAAGGAGCAAGGCCCTGAGATTGACACAACATAATGTATAGACAAATGATCCTACTGAACTGCATTTAGGCATATTAAAATTGAATCATTTCATCTAAATCCTCCTTTCTTTGCAGAAGTTAACTACAGTTTACATTATTTCATTTCAGAAAAAAAGACTAAAATCACACTGACAGAAAAAAGTAGTTCTCCTCAGATTCTAAATTTTCTTACAAAAATGCATGTTTCACATCAAATATAGGCTTTCAAGTTTCCACTAACCTCACTTTCTGTCTCTGAACACTGAAACTTGCCCAGCACCAAGCCACCATTCCATAAGCACTTCAGAGCAAGCTATATTCAACCACTGACCACAAAGCATGCCGGGAAATCCAATCCACCGGCGGCATAGCACTCCCCCATCTTCATTCTTCAAAAGCCATTTCGACCTAACACCTTCATATTGGAATCAATGGCAAGTAAATATTGTCCAATATTCCAAAAAAACTATGATAGGTGGCTCCAGACCCCCATTTATAAAGCCCACGCTAAAGTGACAGAAGACGTCCTGGCCCATTCAAGAGTGGGAAATGAGGCTCTTTCTCTGTCACAATAAACTGGCACAAACTCGGTTCTTTGAGAAAGTGCTGATTGAAGCTCTCATCAGACTTAATGATGTCCTCCAGCACTCTATAAATGGTGAAAAAGGCTTTAAAAAGCCTGAAATTCTCTGTATTCCTCCAAACAAACTTCCCGCCAGCTCCGTCAAGTAATCCACAACTGCTTTCAAAATGGCCGTCTAAAAACTTTTCTGTTTGGTCTAGAAATAGCTAAAAATCACTTCCAAAGACTCAGGGCTGAAAGGGTTAATATTGTACATGTAACTAAGTTCAGTTTTTGGTAATACAGTCGAGTTGTTGTTGTATTTCTACAACTTATATCTTGTGGAAAGAAGCACTGGTCAATCCAAGACTGAAAAAGTCTAACATCAACCTGATTTTGAAGAATTATCAGCTAGTAAGCAACTTCCCTTCCTATCGAAACTAACAGAGAAGGCTGGTGTTAATCAGTCAGTAGATAATCAGTCAGTAGATCACATGACAACCCTGCCTTTTCCCGGATTTACACTCTGCATTAACTACAGTATAAGGGCCACAGCACTGAGACTGCCCTTCTTAAAGTTCGTAACGACATCTTGATGAACATGAATAGCCAGTACATAACTCTACTTGTCTTTCTGGATCTTAGGTGCTCTCCTAGTTTAGCTCATACCTCTCGGATCGGTTCCAGTATGTTGTAATTAACAACGAATGTTCAAACAGGTTTGACTTTGACTTCCAATTTGGCATCCCTCACTGTTCTTGTTTGGGCCCTCTTGTTCTCTATTTATAATAGTCAACTGTTTGACATTGTTAGCCGTCATTTACCACAGGTTCATTCCTGCTGATGATAGCCAGCTCTACTTGGCATTTAAATTTGCTGATGATACATTGTACATGTACATCTCAAGCTGCTGCTCTCGCTGTCATGGAAGCTTGCATAGAAGACCTTAAAAGATGGATATTTAAACATTTTTTATTACGAGTTCTTCCCAAGAGCCCTATTAGCTCATCTAGGGGGCTCACACGATGGATGATTAAGGACAAGATCATGATAAACAGTGGAAAGACGGAGTTCCTACTCATCAGAACAAGGCAGCAATTGGCAAAAGTGAATATTAACACACTCTCAGATGGAAATTCTGATGTCTTGTCCTCGGACCTTGTTCGTAATCTTGGCTCATGGTTTAACAGCAATTTATCTAATGTCTGTTCATGTCTCAGATTCGAAAATATATCAGTCGTGATTCCATAGAGACTCTTATTCATTCTTTTGTCACAAATTGCTTAGATCATTGTAACACATTACTTTATGGACTACCAAACTCAATAAATATTGTGCAAACTGCAACGAGTGCAAAATGCTGCTGCTAGATTTATTTATTGGACGCCTAGGTTTTGTCATACTTCACCATTTCTACCAGAACTACATTGGTTACCTACATTGTATTAAGTTTCACATATTTTTTAAAATCATACTAATCACTTTTAAAGCCATCCATGGACTCGCTCCTAAGTACATTAGCGATCTCATTTCTGTTAAAGTTAAATCTAATTATAGTCTAAGATCAAACAATGACTGGCTACTTTCGGTGGCAGGGCCTTTCTTGCTGCTGCTCCGAACCTATGGAATAAGCTGCCATTAGAACCCTTTCACTGATTCAGGATGTGTTTTAAATAGTGTTAAGGTTTGGTTAGTTATTTGATAACTTATTTATTGACGTATATATCGTTTTTTTCTGTAAGGCGCATTTGAAAACGCATGTTGAATTTGCGTGGCATAAGTTAATAAATTGTTATTGTTATATGTTTGTTACAAGATCTGTAATCAATTATTGAATACATGGTATATGTTTGTTACAAGATCCTGTAATCAGTTGAATACATGGTGTATGTTTGTTACAAGATCCTGTAATCAGTTTAATACATGGTATATGTTTGTTACAAGATCCTGTAATCAGTTGAATACATGGTGTATGTTTGTTTCAGGATCTGGAAGGCAAGTCTCTTGTGGATGAGCTACGCCCTGAGATTATTAACATGGGTGGCAAGGCACAACCAGCAGATTGTATCTCCCTTGCATGGTCTGCAGATGGACAGACGCTGTTTGCTGGCTACACGGACAATGTGATCCGTGTCTGGCAGGTGACGAGGGCTTAAAGTCAAATGCTTTAAATAATACAATGTAGAGCGAGAGGAATAAAACAGTGCGAGTCGGTGAAATTGTGTTTTCTGTTGGTGTACATGTATCTTACATATACATAAATGTAGGATTTGACATTATAGGCTCCAAAGGTATCAGGGTCTACAAGCCCCCCTAGAAAGAAAATATGATCAGTCTAAAACAATTGTCGCAATTCAAAAGTTTAACTTTTTGTCTGTAACCCAATACTTGAGTAAATAAATTATAGCATGGAATTGAATTTGGCACATGAAAAGTTGACGTTTGAATTGGGACGAAGTACTGCTCCAAGTACTACAGGCTCGGTCTGGTAAGAGTTCAATGATCTTATATGTACACTATTGGTCAATATCCTGGGTTACTCTAAGTACTACAGGCTCGGTCTGGTAAGAGTTCAATGATCTTATAGGTACACTCTTGGTCAATATCCTGGTTTACTCCAAGTACTACAGGCTCGGTCTGGTAAGAGTTCAATGATCTTATAGGTACATTCTTGGTCAATATCCTGGTTTACTCCAAGTACTACAGGCTCGGTCTGGTAAGAGTTCATTGATCTTATAGATACATTCTTACGGTGGCCCTGAAGTGCCATGTGGAAAGCGCAATACTTTTTTCCGATCTATACTTTCGCAGCGACTTTTGCCCACTGTTATCGCGGGCTCAAATGCTTGTTGTTTCGACAATGGTGTGGAACAAGATGTTTCTCGTGGTATTGTTTCTTGTAATTCAATTTGCAATAGTCAAAGCTGTATTGCCCAGCTATTCACCTATAATAAACCACCAAGCTTTTACACGCGATGAAGCAATTGAGAATTACTTCAAGCTTGGATTTCGTGCCTCGGAAATTCTGAATTTTCTCCTCAACGTCCATGGGATTCATCTCAGTCTACGGCAGTTAAGAATAATACTTAAAATACGAGGTTGTAGAAGGAAAACCAGCAATTCAGCCGATACGAATGCAATCGTACATGCTATTGAAGATGAACTAAAAGGCAGTGGGAGGATGATTGGGTACAGAACAATGCATCAAAGATTATTAAATGATCACCATTTAGTTGTTAGTAGAGATGCCGTTCGTGAAGTGCTAAAGGTACTCGATCCAGAGGGAGTGGAAGCCAGGTCAAGACACAGGTTGCGCAGGCGAAACTACAAAACGAAAGGTCCAAATTACCTGTGGCATATAGACGGCTATGATAAATTGAAGCCTTTCGGGTTTTGTATACATGGCTCTATAGATGGCTACAGCCGCAAGATCCTTTGGCTTGAGGTATCTATCAAACTCTATATCGAAGCCGTAAATACCGATTCAACTTGTGGGGTCTCATGCTCGAGGATCCAGCGCTATTTTTTCTCGGCCACAAAAATGTTGGGTCTCTGAGACCCCTAAAAGATAGCAGACCTTTGGAAGACCCCTAAAAGATAGCACTGCTAACGATTTTAACCCCTAAAAGATAGGTCGAGCACCCCCGTCTATTTTTATGGGGAGTTCCCCCCCCCCCCCCCCCCCCCCCCGGGAGAATGTGTAACAGACTCTAGTAGTATGCAATACGGTATACTACTATTTACACTCGTTCTCAATAACACGTGCAGGTTCGAAATTGAATTTCAACGGAAAACGTCAATTTGGTGGATGTCACTCAACTATATTTCTATGGCAACACTGGTCTGCACGCTAAATATAACGTCGCCAACAACTCCCAGATGTGGAGGAAACATAAATAGTGTAGGAGGTCAACGAAATCGTAAGTAATTTGAGGCGACATAGGTAGAGATATGGCGGATACTAAGCCGAAAAACGATTGTTATTTGCTTGAATTCCTCACCGAAATGTCAGTCGAGAGTGGAGAGCATTGCCGATAATCCATGTCCTGAGAGTTTCAAAAAATATATTTGCCCTGTCGAATGTTGTATCCATGCCTGGAGCTCGTCGAGGTAGAGCTCGAGGGTATTGCTCGATAACAACAACAACAAGTTTATTTCGTACTTAGGTTACATATTTACAGAGAGAGTGTCGGCAGGGGTACCTCAGGGTACCAAATTAGGCCCCTGGCTATTCATAGTTATGATCAATGATCTGAATGCCCCATCCGCAAATGGTATTTTCAAATATGTAGACGATACCACGATTCACGAAGTAATAAAAAAGAACGAATGCAGCCACGCACAGGAGATAATTAATCGTGTAGATCAGTGGTCTAAACAGAACAGATTTGAATTGCATCCAAAGAAATGTAAAGAACTCAAAATCTCGTTCTCTAGAACACCGAGAATTTACGACACCGTTACGGTAGGGGAGGCAACTCTTGGTGAAGTGGACGAAATAAAAAATTCTAGGTGTAACATTACAGAATAATCTTAAATGGAACTCTCATATTTCGGACACCATCAAAAAAGCGTCAAAGAGACTATACTTCCTAGTTCAGCTTAAGCGCGCTAATGTTTCTGCAGACGAACTTGTCCAATTTTATACTGCCTGTATTCAATCTGTGTTGTTATATGCCAGCCCGGTATTTCATTATAGTCTCCCAGATTATCTTAGCTGTTCACTTGAACGAATACAAAAACGAGCCCTACGCATTATATATGGATACGATCTTTCGTACTCTGACCAGCTTAACTTTTCTGGTCTATGTAGCCTTGCGGACCGTAGGTCACAACTCTGCCAGAGTTTATTTCGGAGGATACTGTCGCATCCAGAGGGAAATCTATATGGCCTCCTACCGTTTAATACAACGCGCCCAACTGTTACCTTAAGGAGTAGAAATCCTATGTGTATACCATCATGTAGAACTAATAGATATAGAAACACCTTTATAATATCGGGCGCAAATGATTACAATAACAATCGTAAGTAACTACAATCGATGTATTTAGAAATTTTTAATTGTAATATAGCATTAGTTCAATTAGAGCAGTATATAGTATATCCTTCTTAAAACTTAGTTAACTTATCTAGAACCATATTAATGTAAACCTCCGTAATTCAGTTTTTGCTGTAAGTGAGAAATATTTGTAATAAACGATCTATCTATCTATCTATCTATCTATCGATCTATCTATCGATCTATCTATCTATATAGAAAGATGGAAAGTAACGAAGTTAAGTACAGGTCATCTGAAAATAACCATGCGGCTAATCTAAGTCAGATGACACTATTTGCAGACTGATAATTTAAATATATTAATAAGGTCAGTTACAGGATGGACGGTAAGGAGAAATGAAATAGTAAAATATGACAGTAAAGTAATATAATAACATACTTAAACATTGAAACTAAACCTAACAAAACAGTGCTGCAGATTATATACAAAATGAATAGAAAATACATGTTGAATAAATAGAAAGGAGGACAGATGGTATTCAGGTGATTTTATTATAGGAATCTATAATATCATTTTAAAGCCAGATTTATTGAGGTGTTTTGTGAGCTCGTCAATGCTATTCCATACTTTAGGACCAATATATCTTATGTTAAATTTGCCATAGTTTGTTCTGATTGTTGGAAGTCAAACGATGATTTGGATGCAAGTCTTGTATGATGTGAATGTATACTAGAAACTGGAGTGAAGAAGCTATCGAATAAGGAGGGCAACCTATTTGAGATGAATTGGTGCATAAATAAAGCATTGTGGAGGATTATAATATCACAGAATTTGAGAATTCTAAGTTTAAAAAAATAAAGGACTGGTATGAGCATCAAATTTAGAAAAGTAATTATGCGAATAGCTTTCTTCTGTAAAACAACCAGTGGATTGATATTAGTTGGATATGTATTACCCCATATTAATAAACCATATGTCAAGAAAGGGTAAATCAAAGAATAGTACAGTTGAGTTAAGATGTGTATATTAGTAATATGTCTTAATTTTGATAGAATACCAATGCCTCAAGCATTTTCTTTCGAATTATGAGATATGTGATCTTTCCAATTAAGATGTCTATCCAATAGAATTCCTAAGTATCGAATGAAATGCTCTTGTTTAATGAAACTAGAGTTTATGCATACTGAAATAGAATAGGACATTCGCTTTTCGATAAAGCCTCTTATAAGGAACATATCTGCAACTGGATGAATAAAAATAACTACAATTCTTTTTCCAAGACCTTTGAAGCTATATAAACAATCAGATTTCTTATATACAAACCGCTCGCTCATGATCACGCATAAAGTTTATGCGATTTCCCTATTTTGATCTTATACACAAACCGCTCGCTCACACAAAGTTTATGTGATTTCCCTATTTTGCAAACCCTTGGCTCTAAGCATGATTACTCTCCATCTAAGCGACTTTGGGAAAGACTTTGACATGTTTATAAAATGCTAGTTTCCCGAATTTACTCACACAACGGTTCACTTCAAACTCCATGGAAACCGTTTGATTGACATCCACCAGAAACGACTTCGAAGTCAGGAGTTTCGTTTCGAACCTGCACGTGTTATTGAGAACGAGTGTAACGTCAAAATGCTAATTGCAACAAGCGAACAACAAGAACACTCTTAATGGCCAGATTAGTTAACTGCAATGACCTTTAAAAAAACATAATTTACCAATAAAAATTATCAATTAGACCACTAGGCCTGGATTGTCAACAAAATGAAGCTGATCCTGTACAAACGAGAACGTTGGTGTAATCGTTTAGTGTCAATTGCCATGGACTTTCCGTGGACTACTGATTTAATATGTGGTACTGAAATGTAATAAATGCCAATCAGGCTGTCAGTGAATCTTCTAATTCCTTTCTCTGCTGGGCAGCAATATCCTTGCGTTCAGCAAGGCTACTGGTGAATCATCCTCTAGCTCCATATGTACATCACCCATACTGGATTCTTGTACTTTGGTCATCAGATACAATCGCACTCTATTGAGCCCATTGGCAGTTATGTACTTGGCTACAGTAAAGTTTTCTCGAACAACAACCTCACATTGAAAATTTCCGAGGTTTGATACCATTGAGGTTATGTCACCGAAATGGCTGTGGCCATCAGGGGAAAATGTTTGTTCCCCTAAAATGATAAGTTCCTGCACTTTGGCACTTAATTGTACCCGGAGAGTTCTAGTTCCTCCACCTTTTAACAGCCGAACATTAACATATTTATTCAAATGTGGTTGAAAATGTAGCCAGCCGATCTGCTTAACCATAACCTCTGCATTTTTCACCTTTTTGGACTTTAACTTTCCCTTTTGCTTCACATGGTCAAGCAACTGTCTTCAATTCCTTTGTCTCGTCTTGTCCTCTCACTTTCAATCGTGCTGTTGCCATTGCACGCAATGATAACAAATCTCCTGTTTCTCAATCCCAAGCTCATCAGCTTTTCCTCTGTGGCATTTGCCACTGCAGTCACATCCATCTTGGAGGGGACAAAAAAATAATGTTTGCAGTCCGTTTATAAGCATTAATTGAAACTACATGTATACTAGTGGAGTGAAAAGATAATTAAGCTTTAGGGGCCGTCGACATATTCCAAATGCCCCGCTTAACGCACAACGGACGTTTAGGGGGGAGGGGGTAAGGGCATGGACGTTAGTGTGGGGCATTTAGAACTAACACTTTTTCATCAATATAGAAGTACACTTTTTAATCAAACGTTTCTAGTCAGCTAGATCTACATTAGAGCGCAATTACTGTTGAATTTCCCGGAAATTTCAACGAGGTCTTTTGATTAGAAGTATCATGAAATACCTCAAACCTCCAGGTAAGTGAAACTCAGTTTTATAGTCGTGTCCGAATGAGTATTTTAGTCAAGATCCTAAATGAGCTCGTACGGGAATTCGAGGTACTGACTGACTGTACAGTTGCAGCTATTAAAGCTTTAAGCTTGTTTTATACTTTGTTTATAAGTGAACTCCCGTGTATTTCATTACTGTTTTTCCTGACCTAAAAAAAAGCATAAAACAATGGGTGGACGTTAAGGGGGAGCGGGGGAGGGGGTCTGACCTTAACGTCCGTTGTGCGTTAAGCGGGGCATTTCGAATATGTCGACGGCCCCTTAGTGACTACATTACCAAATAACTTTCTTCCTTATGCTTTCTTACATGCATATTACATGTAATGATATATTAAAATAATACATGTTCTGTTTATAACTGAAATATTCATCCTGACCTCGCCTTCCAGAAATATAAAGACTAATAAATTAAAATACATATTAACATGGTGATAAAACAACTAACTAAAGGTGTGGGCGCGGAGCTTGTTCTCGGCGCTTGCAGTAGCTTCTAGTGACGAATGTTATGGTCTGATTTTTACTGGAAATTTGCACTTTAACTTACAGAAACATAAACACTTGAGCTCTTGAAAGTTCCTTGGCTTCTTTTAAGTTTCCTTCAGTTTCTTAAGTGTTCACCTAAGTATTTCCGTAAGAATTATAGCCAGTCTTGTACTGCCTCAACCTCGTTCCCAGGGGTCTTTACGCGCCTAATCAAAGATGGCGTCGAAAGTACCCCTGGTACACGCTGGTGGGATTCGGCCACTGATTGGCTAGACGTTTTGCGCGCGCTGACTGGAGAATTTCGAATAGCGCGTGCATTTTTGATTTGAAAAATTAACTGGTGATGTCGTCTTTCGCATTGCGCGTTCAAAATTCGTTGAAAACAGGTAGAAATTCATCAGAACTTAGCGTTTTTGCCTTTTTTAATACTCACTTCGCAACTGGGTACAAGTAGAATAATGTACGGTTGGCATTCATTGGGATCACACTTCAACTGCTAACCGTTCTTCAACGATGATGAATCCAAGATGGCGGATGTGCTTCAAAATATGCCCATATATTGGGCATATTTTTGGGTCACATGACCAGCGTGTACCAGGGGTACTTTCGACGCCATCTTTGATTAGGCGCGTAAAGACCCCTGGGAACGAGGTTGGTACTGCCTAACTACTGACTACGGAAAAAACAAAATGGCGGCTCGCCATGTGACAAAACGTGACGTAATAACGTTCCCAGGCCGTCCCCGACAACCGTACACAGGGGTACCGGCACTGAATATATTAACTAACGGCGGTTACAAAAGTATATCCGCTTTTATTGGCTATGCCTCTGTCAATTCCATGCTTTAAGAGCATAGGCTTGGTTTTGATTTGTAAATCAACGTAGAATCTGAGAATAGTCAATTAATCAATCAATTTGTTGATCAGTATAGCCATAGTTAATAGAGTGGAATGGTTAGGAAACTCAGGGACCTTCTTTGTTATATGTCTTTGTTAGCTTTTTTCAACCACTACCGTGCACAAAACACAATAGAAATTCCAACATGTTAATCAATCAGCCAATAGAAACGTGTGAGTTCAGTCGTTCAGGGAACGCTAATGAACTATGATCGTGCACAATCTTTTGTCTTACCCCTTCCAACCTAAATTGCAGCGCCTTTGTTAGCCCTTTTGAAGTTTGCCGGGTTTCCTAACCATTAGAACAATTATCTGGAACCAAAATTTACACATATTTGTCTAATAAATTCTGTTCTCTTGTTTTTATTGATCGGCACCCATGTCCATGGCAAGAGAAAGTGCAAAGAGATCAATAATGGTCTGGCTACCATCAGAATGCAACAGCAGTGCATGACTAAATACATTCCATTAAAAACTGCATCTGTTCAAATTATATTAGGCTAGTCATACGAGCTTGTGAGAATAGCTCATGTCCAATCACAAAACACTGTATGCTCAATCTGTGGTCATTCACTTGCTCAAGTCTTCTACTTTTGAATTATTTAAGTCAATGTCTCCACAATTCCAAGCCTGCCCATCTCCCCACCACCCTCCAGGTATAGCGATACTTCGTGTTGATAAATATTATAATTGTTATGCTAATGTGCCAACCATGATTTCAAAAGGAAGCTTTGTGTCAGGAACCAATGGACCTCTGGTTGGAACATTAATGACAATGGATGGCAGTACTAGTGGCAGTACTAGTGGCAGTACTAGTGGCAGTACTAGTGAACAGCTATATGTGGGGATTTTGTCCTTTTTAGATACGAGTCTTGCATGAGGCACAAAGCACCAGTCAAGCACTGTAAAAACACATTGAAAACCCACAAAAACGCAACAAAATCTCCGCCCCCGGGACAGATTGGTTGTCCCCACATGCTCATGGGGATGAGAATTGGGAGCAATTACTAAATACCCGTCCATTTTGGTCATTAATAATTTGTTTTCTCAAATTTTCATACAAACCTTCTAAAAACGTAATTAACAATGACTTTATTTATCCAGCATTAACTTTACGGAGATTTTTTTTACCTGGAGAATTTTGATAGAGACAAGCTTTTTAAAATATCATTATCAGGGCTCATTTGAAAACTCACTTTCTCCCTTTTGAAGCGATCAATAACTACCTCCTTTATGCCTCTTTTATTTCTTCAAAAATTCACAGAATGAGAAATGAAATATACATAGACACATCTATTATGCAATTGAATGAAATTCCAACAACTAGGAGACAACTAGAGCATTACAAACCTCAATAATTTCTAATTCCATGACGTCCGCCATTGTGAGAACATACAACAAGAAACTGAGATTCCAAAGAAACTGAGCTACAGAGTGTACAGATCTACAGAGTGTACAGAGCTACAAAGAAACTGAGCTTGAATAGCCCTCCCCCGGGCTATTCAAGATGGCGGACGGACATGCAATTCCGAGCTCTGTGGATTTCGACTCCTCTGGGCCCGCTAATATAGTGAACACAGATGAAATTGAGACTACATCATCTCTAACAGTCATGGCTGTTGATGAACAGCAGGAATCCTTGGAAAATGATATATTGGAAGATGGGCAGCCCTCTAAATCTCAGACTGAGAAAGTGAGCGATGGCCAACAGCAATCCTCAGATCTCGAGATACTAGATCCCTCATCAACCGAAACGTTCCTCGATGGCAGATTGCTCTTATCCCTCAAGACTGATGAGCTAAAAGCAGAGCTAGAGCAACAGGGTCTCAGAAGGAGTGGGACAAAGCTCATTCTAAAGGAAAGACTAAGAGCGGCCATCATTCTTGAAGCGGAAAATAGCAAACAACACCAAACAGATCCCGGTTCAGACCCAGATGGAGACCAAACTAGTGAAAAATACAAATTGGAAAGCACAAATGCTCGCTCTACTTGCTGTGGGTCGATGAAAAACAAAATGCAAGAGATGAGGCAGCACTTTCAAAGAGAAATTGACAAGCTGCGACATGAGATCTTTGATCCTACTAATTTAAATTTCCCGCCAAACCAGTCAACAGTATCCGAAACCGCCAAGCTTCAAAGTGAAAATCGAGATCTTCCACGAAGGCTTCGCTACGAAAGCCTGAAAATAGAGGCCAGAACAATCCAAGAAGAGTCTCGTAACTGCCTTAAGATTACTAAACAAAGAAATCTCCGAAGAAAACAATCACAAACCGGCAAAAAGTTGTCAGTGAAAGAAATTTGCATCGTGTACAGGACAGGGGTGTGATTGAACCAAACACCCAAGACAAAGTAAACAAAAGCGACCAACCAGAATCCTCAACTGGGACAAACGGCAAGGCAAAGAAATCAAAATCTAAGAAAAAGGCAAAGGATATACCTTATGCTCCTCAAAAAAATCCGAAAGCCCGTCAAGAACCTCTGGCTGAATCGCTCACTCAAGCCCAACCGAGGCCAAGTAAGAACTTCACAAGAAAACCAGTAACCGTGATATGCGGGGATTCGATCATCCAACATATGAAAACAACAATATAACCAAAGAACACCTAAATCGCTGTGGCTTACATCTGTCAAAAGCCGGCACTACTCTTCTAGCTGAAAATTATACCACACACATCAGGGGGGATTAGGGTTTTGCCGCCTGGGAGTCCGACAGACGCGTTAGGTCAAAACCTGATATTACCTATAAACCTACGCACAATGGTGAGTCGGTAAGTCCTGTAAATATAAATTTTGGCCGTGGATTTGTCATGGCATGCCTAAATATTAACAGCTTACTTGCCCACATAGATGAACTTAGAGTCTTCATGAGTAATTCCCAAAAAATCGATATTTTAGCAATTAATGAAACAAAATTAGACCCAACCATCCGGGATGAGGAGGTTTATTTACCCGACTTTGAAATAATTCGGAGACCGAATTATCAATGGCAGAAATGGTGGTGGTGTTTGTTTTTACATACGAAATAATATCAATTTACAAAATCGTGAAGACCTAAGCTCAGATAAGCTTGAATGCCTAACTGTAGAGATCACAAAACCTCGCTCCAAGCCATTTCTAATTAGTACTTGGTATCGACCTCCGCAGTCCTCTCCGGATCTATTTAGTTCTTTTGAGCAACTTATTGACAAAATTGATGCGGAGAACTATATTTATTGGGAGACCTAAATTGTAATTTGCTACCAGATGCTACTGATTGTAACTCCTCATCTTTTGAATATCATGGATATTTACGGATTGAGTCAAGTTCAAGTTCAAGTCAGATGATCACTGAGCCAACAAGAATAACCGAAACCTCGAGAACTCTAATAGACCTATGTTTAACAAACTTCCCGGAAAAGGTCTCAAATTCGGGTGTTCTCCAACTTGGTATCAGCGATCACTCCCTCATCTATCTAACTCGTAAAATTAGTTATGAACGCTCTGGTGTTCATAATACCATTCAGGCGAGGCAGCTTAAGCATTTTAACAAAGATAATTTTCTACTCGCTCTAAAGCAAAAAGAATGGAATATCGTTCTACTTACAATAACCCAAATGAAGTGTGGCGTGTATGGAAACACGCTCTAATGAGTGTCATTGATAAACATGCGCCACTAAGGACAAAAAGAATCCGAAACAAAAAATCTCCGTGGATTACAAATGAATTAATAAGCAAAATGCACAAAAGGGACTTTTTAAAAAGAAAACTAGCGTCAACAAACGACCATACGATTTGGGAACAGTATAAAGTAGCTCGAAATGACGCCAACAACTCCATTAAGCAAGAAAAACGCAAATATTTCACTAACAATCTTCAAGCCAATAAAAATGACCCAAGAAATTAATTAATGACCTGCAAAGTCGACAAAGCAAATCAACCAATGTCTCTGAAATCAAAATAGGAGACCAAATTCTCAGTTCCTCTGCTGACATTGCCGAGGTTTTTAACCGGCATTTCACCCACATTGGCGAGGACCTAGCGCGCGAGATCCCTGGAATAGACGTCGACCCTCTTACCTATCTAAAAACCACTGATAGGTCATTCTCTTTCCAACAAATCGAAATTCACAAAGTCCGCAAACTATTAAACAAAATAAACGGTAAAATTCCATGTAAACGTCTAAAAATCGCCGCTGACATTGTCGCACCGTCTTTGACGTGTATTTTTAATGAATCGATAGGATCTGGAATCTTTCCTACTGACTGGAAGCTGGCTAGGGTATCACCCGTTTTTAAGAAAGGTGACCCGAAGCCAATGTTTACATAATTGCTTTTCAACCGGAAGTGATTATGCGCTGGTGTAACCCTTATGCAAATTCGACTAGAGTTGTGTAATAAGAGATAGGGGGTGTGTTAGTTCAGAGACCCTCTGTATCTACGGTGAGTACAACCACAGACAAGCGAAGCATAGCCAGATAAGTGCAATTTAAACCTATATGTTCATCATTGATCGTAAATAAATAATCAAAATCAAACTGAGAGTTAGTGTGCTGACGAGGTTCCGCACATTAGTGGTGCCGTGACCAGGATTTGAGCGAGAAATTCCAAATAACTTTGAACTACACGAGTCTTATGGTGACTTTGTGTAAACACAAACCAAACCATGAGTGATTCAGAGACAACAGAACAGTCAAACGCGTCCACCGCTACCGATCAGGAGCGAGAAATCGAAAAGAAAATTCAAAAGGAAATCGACAAACTTAAATTTTACTTAGAAGAGACCGATAGTATTTTAGAAAGCAATGATTTTACCGAGATGGAAATCACGGCAACGCGCACAAGTGAAATCCAACGCCGCCTCAATAAGCTAGTGTCAACATTGCAAGAGTTGAAAATAGACCTTTGCAAAACAACCCAACGCGCAATCCGACAGTGGAAGAAGGAGCTGAAGGCAAGTTATGCGCCACTGTTGGACGAGAGAGCCAAGATCACTCGAGTACTTGACGAAAAAGAGCACACCGAAAGCCAGCAGGCCGAGAAACTCAAGCGGAAATTCGAGCAAGAAGAGCAGTTGAGAAGAGAGATCCAACAGCGAGAGTAGTATAGCCGGAGTTAAAATGATACCGCCTAATATTTTTCCGCCAGATAACCGTTTAAGGAGAGTGTATTTTTTTGCCAGGGCTACCACAGTTTCGGCTACCTTTTTTTTTTGTCCGCCACGCTTTCGGCAGCCGTTTTTTTTTTGTCTCCTGCGACACACAAACGCACAGACCACGCAATCCATAGGAAAACGCAACCCATAGGAAAACGCAATCCATAGACAAATGCAATCATATATAGACAAATGCAATCCATAGACAAACGCAACCATATAGACAAACGCAACCATATAGACAAACGCAACCATATATAGACAAACGCAACCAATAGACAAACTCCGACATGCCAACGCGACACACCTGTGCGACGTGCTCGCGCCAGTTCCAGAGAAAAGCCGAGCTAGACCGCCACACAAAAAGACAAACCCCATGCCAGCCACCAACACACACATGCTCCAACTGTGGGAAAGTCTGCAAGCTACCAAACTTTGTGGCGACACGGCAAAAAATGCCAGACCACCCGACCTCCTAGCCCAGATACCGGAGCACCAGGCAGCGACATCCACACCAAAAGATGCGGAGCGGACAATATAGCGGTCCCCAGCACCTTGGAAGCCCACATTCGGGAAGGAGACGACCAGCTGGAAGCAGTCGAGGAGCGTTGGCCCAAGGAGTGCGACAAACTTCGTGCGACCACCCGGATAGGTCCAACACCCAACCCTCGGCAGGACCGCATACAGGAGCTGGAACAAGAAGTGTCCGGCCTGGAGACAGACCTAGATGCCGCAAGCCGGCGAGCCGATATAGCAGAAGATCGGACCGAAGAGGAAATACGCGAGCTAGCAGGCAGGGAACTCGAGGCCCAGAAGCAAGCCATCGAACATCTGCAGACGACACTGGAGGAAAGCCAGCAACAACACGAAGCTCGCAGGATTGCAGCATCTAGGTCTGTCTCCAGGCCGGACACTTCTTGTTGCAGCTCCCGTATGTGCTGTCGTAGTTTGGCTACGTAGTTTGGCTACGTTAGTTGACAAGAGGGTGAGAAACAGACTAGCTAATTTAAGACCGAGCGAGATTGGCTACAAAACAGCATGGGAAAGGCTCAAGGCTGAGTTCGGCCAAACAAAAACGGCAGTAGCAGCTCATATGGAGCAAATAATAAACTTGCCCACGGTGAAAGGCTCGAGTTACAACAAGGTGCGGGAGTTCTATGAGAATTTGAGCAAAAATTATGACTCGCTACAAACTCATGAGGAGGGAGAAATGCTAAAGGGATTTGTGCTGACCACTATGAACAAACTACCCCAAATTAAGGCGGACTTAGTAAGAACTGACGAGGAATGGGGAATGGAAGATTTAATAAGGGCGCTGCAAAAATGGATGAAAAGGAATCAAACAGAAGGGGAAACTGAGAAAGAAGGAGAGAAACGAAGAGAGCGTCATTATTTTAGTCAGAAGAGGGCAGCACCGCCACCGAACTCCAGGTAGAGAGAGCCCCGTTGCATATTTTGCGAGCAAAGCCACTGGGGAGACTCGTGTCCAACGTACGACACTAACGCGAAGCGCAGGCAGTTCTTCGCCGATAAGCGTCTATGTTTTAATTGAAGCCGCACGGGTCATCGAGAAAACAAATGTCGTAGCAGGGGGTGCTACAAATGTAAGGGTAAACACCACACGAGCCTTTGCGACAAACAACAGGAAAATACACAACACAACGCAATGTTAAACGGCTACACACCGTCAGATCAAGAGAAATCCCTACCGGCAATTATCCCGCTTAAGATACAAGGGGTAACATTCTGGGCGTATCTGGATACTGGATCGGGTAGGAACTTTGTTTCAAGGGAGGTGGTCGACAAATTGAGACTAAAACCGGTTCGCCACGATTCACGCCACATTGTGACAGTCAATGGCACTAAGAAGCAGTCCATGCCGATTTTTAAGATTGACATAAACTCGGTTGACGAAAACGCCAGTGAGGCGTTGGAGGTGTCGGGAAGCAAGATGGCCGACTTCACTACCATTAAGAGGCCCACCATCGCTGAGTTAAAAGCGAAACATGCGCACGTGAGGGGCAAGTCCTTTTATAGAACCGCCAGTGAAGAGTACCCAATCCACCTGATACTATTTGATGCCACGTACTGCAAGGTACGATCAGAGCAAGTGTTTAAAGGCCAACCAGATGACCCAATCGTAGAGGGCACGACCTTTGGATGGGTTGTCCATGGCGGCGCAGAGCACGCTGACGGAAAGTGTTTGTTTACGAGAGAGACCGACGAGTACGAGAGGCTGTATTCGCTCGACGTGTTAGGCGTGGAGGATCGGGGCGAGGGTGACCAGCTGGATGTCTTTACAGAGTTCCAAGAGAATATAACCAGAAGAGAGGACGGCAGATATGAAGTTGGTGTACCGTGGGTCCCTGGAGCCATACTGGACAACACAAACGAGGCCCCGAGCAGGAGACGCCTTCAAAACGTCGAACGGAAGCTAGAGCGTAACGAAGAATTGAAGGCTGAGTACAGGAAGATAGTGAGCGAGCAGTTGGATCAAGGCATCATTGAGAAAGCCCCCGAACAGCCAACCGGTGACCGCGTGTTTTACATGCCACACAAACCAGTCGTAAGAGAAAGCGCAAACCACTACCGAAACGAGAATGGTGTTCGACGCAAGCTCAAAGCCACACCCACTAGCCAACAGTGTCAACGAGTGTATGTTCACTAGTCCACCGCTACAGCCGCTGCTATGGGACATACTGGTGAGGGCGCGCATGTCAACGCATTTGCTGTTAGCAGACCTCAAGAAGGCGTTCTTACAGATAGCGATCAAGGAGCAAGACCGAGATGCCTTTCGGTTCCTGTTTAACATCAATGACCGAGAGGAACACTTGCGATTTGCGAGAGTACCCTTTGGCGCCGAAGCGAGTCCTTTTATGTTGGGCGCCACACTGCGCTATCACTACGACCATCAACCGCCAGAGCTTGAGACAACCGCGACATCTCTGAGAGAGGATACTTACGTCAACAATCTGATGAAGACTGCGAGCACCATAGAAGAGCTTGAGACCTTTAAGCGAGAAGCGACAAGGGTGTTTGAGAGTGCGAAGTTCCCGGTGCACAAATGGGAGTCCAACGACCAGGCCCTGGAAAGTGAGGATATGTCTAACCCAACCAAGATACTGGGCCATGTATGGAACAAGGCTGAAGATACACTGGAAATTGTAGTGCCACAACCGTCAGGGACTGAAGAGCCAGTGACAAAGAAGAGTATCCTTAGCAAGCTTGCAAGCGTTTACGATCCGCTCGGAATTGTGTCCCCAACAGTCGTAGAGGGGAAGCACATCTACAGAGAAGCATGTGGTGAGAAGGCCGGGTGGAACACGGAGCCGTCGAGCGAAGTATCCAAGAATTGGAGGAAGTGGACAAACCAACTAAGGAACGTCAAAGTACCGAGAAGCTTAACGAGAGATCTGAGGAAAGTTGAGGCCGTTCATTTACATGTGTTTGCAGGCGCCAGCAACATCGCGTGCTCGGCGGTAACTATTGCAGTAGTAGAGCACTCATCCGGAGTAGTGAAGGGACTGATGACGTCCAAATCCCGAATTTCCAAGCGAAACACAACGATTCCCAGGCTAGAGCTAGTAAGTGGACACATGGCAGCGAATATGGTCAAAAACGTGTGCAGCGCACTCAAGAGGTGGCCGATTGCTTCAGCAACAGTGTGGATGGACTGTATGGTGGCACTGTACTGGATCTGCAACCCGGGGAGACCGTGGAAGACGTTTGTATCGAATAGAGTGAGAAAGATAGCTGAGATAACAAGTGAGACGGGCATCACCTGGAAGCACTGTCCGACAGATAAGAACCTGGCAGATCTCGGAAGCCGGGGAGCGACACTAGACAAGATGGAGAGAGGAGGCTGGTTCACAGGACCTGACTGGTTGCTCGATGAGGAGTGGCCGACACAACAAGAGCTCGAGAAAACCAAGAGTGTCGGCGAGGAATACAAGCCTGTAGCAGAGGAAGCATTGTTTGCCGTGAAGCGTGAGCCAGATGAATGGGATGAGCTACTAGAGAGGAGCACCTACTGGAAGACCCTTAGAGTAACCGCGTGGGCTTTGAGGTTCAAGGCTAACGCCCTAGCCAAGAAACGAAAGCAGAAGAAGAAAAGAGGACCGCTCACAACTGAGATCACAAGCGCGGAAACCCAGTGGGTAAGGAGAGCACAAGCAGACGTACAGCCAGACCTTGAGACTCCAGGGTGGAAAATAGTAAAAGATGAGAAAACAGGCATTCTCAAATGCAAGGGAAGGATTCCCGGTTATGAACCGGTCTACATTGAAGGCGGAGTATTTGCCGAGAAGTTAATCCGCCACGCCCATCAGGAGATCAAGCACCTTGGCATCGCAAACACGATGTCCGCGATAAGAGAGAAATGGTGGGTGCCGAGGCTAAGGTCGAAAGTGAAGAAGGCGATTAACAGTTGCAATCTATGCAAAGTATTCAGCGCCAAACCGTATGGTCCAACGATGACGGCGGATTTGCCGAGGTTTCGCACTGAAGGCGGGAGACCGTTTGAGACAACAGGAGTCGACTTCGCGGGACCATTAAGTTACAAACTTTCCAAGAAAGAACGAGGCAAGTGCTACATAATCATATTTACGTGCGCAACTTCCAGAGCCGTTCATCTCGAAGTCACGAAATCGCAAACGGCCGAAGAGTTCCAGAGAAAGCTAAACGCATTTGTGACGCGACGCACGAGGCCAGAACGCGTGATATCAGACAACGCGTCAGTATTCAAGTCTACAGCCACTTGGATAAAGAAGATACGTAAGAGTGAAGCTCTGCAAGACCACCTCGCCAAACAGGGAATAAGGTGGCAGTTCAACCTTTCAAGATCGCCATGGTGGGGAGGAATGTACGAGAGGCTGATCAAAGAGATCAAGAAAACCCTGTACAAGACGATGGGGAGAATTAGCCTTCGATACGAGCAGATGGAAGGAGTGGTGATGGACATCGAGAGACATCTCAACAACCGCCCGCTGACTTACGTGGAGAGCGATAACGGCGAGGAACAAGTGCGTCATCATGTGGGGTCAGGATGCCCACACAGTGGAATATATCGAGCTCGAAGGAGATGAAGTCACCAGGCTGCAAGCGCAACTGATGGAGAAGCGACAGCACGCTTGGCAACGATGGAAGAGGGAGTACATCCACAGCCTGATGGAGAGCCACCGCGTGCGCCGAGGTGGCAACAACGTTCCAGAGATCGGAGAGATCGTGCTCATGGTAGGCGACGAGAAAAACAGAGGCGAATGGAAGAAAGGGAAGGTCGTACGACACATCCAGGGCAGGACGGCGTGGTGAGGGGAGTGAGGCTCCTACACAAGGGACACCACATTGAGAGGCCCTTGTCTCTAGTATGTTCGCTAGAGATAAAGGCGGCAAGTGAAGAAGCGGAACAGGAGCGGGGACAAGCTGAACAAGCAGCTAAGGCGAGACCAATTCAGGCGAGACCAATTCGACGTGCAGCACAAGATCAGAAGATAGAGTACATGCATGAAGATAGAGAGAGAATGGTGTGGGATTACACTCGCCGGCTGCCATGCCATCAGGCCTCATGTCATGAAAATTTCGCACAACCCTAGTTTTTGAAACAGCTAAAGCTCTTTCTACGAGATATTTTCATGATTTGCTCTGCGACGAGAGTGCAGTGAGTCAGATTTGGCATAAATACCGCGACAATTTGTATGAATAATGCAGACCTTACCTGCACTGTGAAACGAAGAAGTGCCCGCGGTATTAGCTGGCAGCGGATACAAGCAGGCATGGCATCATGGGTAATTATCTGATCGATTTGAGAAGCACATGATCGATTTGAGAAGCACATGATCGATTTGACAAGCACATGATCGATTTGTCACGCACATGATCGATTTGACAAGCACATGATCGATTTGACAAGCACATGATCGATTTGACAAGCACATGATCGATCTGAGAAGCACATGATCGATTTGAGAAGTACATGATCGATTTGAAAAGTACATGATCGATCTGAGCACATGATCGATTTGAGAAGTACATGATCGATTTGAAAAGTACATGATCGATTTGAGAAGCACATGATCGATCTGATAAGCACATGATCGATTTGAGAAGCACATGATCGATCTGAGAAGCACATGATCGATTTGACAAGCACATGATCGATTTGACAAGCACATGATCGATCTGAGAAGCACATGATCGATTTGAGAAGTACATGATCGATTTGAAAAGTACATGATCGATCTGAGCACATGATCGATTTGAGAAGTACATGATCGATTTGACAAGCACATGATCGATTTGAGAAGTACATGATCGATTTGAAAAGTACATGATCGATCTGAGAAGCACATGATCGATTTGAAAAGTACATTATCGATTTGAGAAGCACATGATCGATTTGAGAGGTACACGATTGTGAAGTACATGATCGATTTGTAAAGTGCTTGATCGATTTGAGAAGTACATGATCGATTTTGTCGATATCAATTTTGACAGTAATAACGCGCCATACATTATGCGTAACGGTTATTTCCGGCGATATTTGAAATTACAGTAAATGTATGGAGTTTTAGTTCGAATGCCCGTTTGCTCTAAAATAAAATTCAATAAATCGTCAAAATATTCTTACCTGTCTCTTGTGTATTTCTTTCAGTTTCTGTGAAGTTTCAAGCCATTCCGTTCAATATTGAGGGAGTTAAAGTAATTTTCCTTCCCTTAGTATAATTATTGGGAAGGAATTTTGGCGATGTACGGGATTTCTATGCGAATTCGAGGCGATTGCTACCTTCCCAATAAATATACTAAGGGAAGGAAAATTACTGTAACTCCCTCAATATTGAACGGAATAGCTTGAAACTTCACAGAAACTGAAAGAAATACACAAGAGGCAGGTAAGAATATTTTGACGATTTATTTTATTTTATTTTAGAGCAAACGGGCATTCGAACTAAAACTCCATACATTTACTGTAATTTCAAATATATTTGTGTCGTCGGCAAAAAGAATGAACGAAAGATATTTAGAGCAATGAAACAAGTCATTAATGTATATCAAAAAGAGAAGTGGTCCCAGTATGGATCCTGTGGTACTCCACAACTAATAGTATTTGGGGGGGATTTAGAATTATCAATTTCAACACATTGCTGTCTATTATTTAGATAACTTTTCATCCAAGCTAAAGGTAAAGCTCTGACTCCATAAAACTCCAGCTTACTCAGTAATATTGTGTGATTGACAGTATCAAAAGCCTTTTTTAGGTCAACAAAAATTCCTATTGTAAACTCATTATTCTCTAGGCCTTAAAATATGTGATCAATAAGTTCAAGAATAGTGCGATAGTGGGAATGACTTGCAGCTGGTGATTGGCTTGATGAGATCTGAGAATGTAGGAATCCATTGTGAGTAGTAGGAGAATAAACCTAGGCATCTGTTCAGAGACTTTGCATCATGTGGAACGAGAAGTTCTCGCAAGGGTCGTAAGCGTTCAGGATCTGGACGGATGTTCCCTTCTTCAATGACGTATCCAAGGATTGGAAGGCACTCGGTTGAGAAGATGCTTTTGTCATCATTGTAGGTAATGTTCTTACGCTTAGCAGCTTCAAGAAAACACTTCAGGTTTGTGTCGTGCTCATCTTGATTTTTCCCACAGATGGTTATGTTATCGAGATAAGGGAACACTGCCTTTAGTTTTCCTCTTGTACGAGTTTCGCCATTTCCCTTCGGGAACAGGCTACACCGTTGGTGACACCAAACGGCAGGCGTGTGAAACCTTGAGTAGCACTTGATGATACGCGCTGCAGAGGTCGATCGTACTGAAGACTGTACTGGGCCATTTTGTTGACCAATTCGTTGATTATTGGCAAAGGGAAGGCATCGAGGAGTATAAACCGGTTGATGGTCTGCGAGTAGTCTATAGCCAATCTCTTCTTGTGGTTTTCATCCTTTGTTATTACGACCTGAACTCGCCACGGTGATCGACTTGGTTCTATTATGCCTCCTTGGAGTAGCCTGTCCACTTCCTCATCGATGAATGTTAAGTCTTAATTCTCGGCTGTACCGTCGAGACTTAGTGGCGATTGGTTTGCAGTCTGCTGTCAGATTTGCAAAAGGTTCAGGTGGATCTATGTTCAGCGTTGTGAAGCCACAGACAGAGGGTTCAGAGCCACCGTATTTGAAGATGATGCTTTCGTGTCGTGATTGGAAATCAAAGTCCCGGCAATACTGACAGACGGAGACCTTCATATGTCCGTCCCTGATAGGTGAGATTAACTTCGCACAATCCTTCGACTTTAGTAGAAAATGCTGAGGTAGCCATAGATACGGTACTAGAGGAAATAAATTGGGCGTATAAATTGTATCGATTTTAGAAGAGAATGCTGATGTAGCCATAGATACGGTACTAGAGGAAATAAATTGGGCGTATAAATTGTATCGACTTTAGAAGAGAATGCTGATGTAGCCATAGATTTTTACGGTACTAGAGGAAATAAATTGGGCGTATAAATCGTATCGACTTTACAAGAGAATGCTGATGTAGCCATATATACGGTACTCGAGGGAAAAGTCAGATGACTTGAATTGGGAGAACAAATGAACATGCTAAATCGGTCAATAGTCCTTTACGCATTCCGCTCCAATGCCCACGAACAATGGCACAAGTCGAGATTGGAGTAGATATTTTCCATACATTTACTGTATATTTGTCTACCCCAATCTCCACTTGGTGCGATTGTTCGATCGAATGCAGGAAATATACCTCTTTAGCTTAGCTTCGAGGTCACATGGTCGGAAGTGGGTAAACATGGCATCAGATTCCCATACAAACACTATTTAGCGTATTCATTGCCAAATAATTTCCGTAAAATCGAATTTCTGAAATATCCACAGCCTGCAAATGTAAGGTACCAGGGAAAATATTAACTGATCAAAATTTGAGGGATCTAGCTGTGCTGGGAAGCAAGCAGTCGTGTTTTCAGTTTTCCATGCATTATCTAAACATTTTCCCACGGACTTGGACTCATTCCAAATACAGACAAATGAAAACATGATTGCTCGCTTCCCAGTACAGCTACACCCTCAAATTTTGATCATTTAATCTTTTGCCTGGTACCTTACATTTGCAGGCTGTAAATATTTCAGAAATTCGATTTTACGGAAATTATTTGGCATCGGATTCCCATACAAACACTATTTCATGCCGTTTACCCATTTCAGACCACGTGACTAGTCTGTGACGTATGAAGCTTTGCTGTGATACCTTTATGAATACTTTCATTCATTTAGATTCCAATCAATTGCTACTATATTCACTATAATTTGAAACTACTAGTTCATTTATTTAAAGTCACTTGTACGAGATCGGTAGTGTTATAAGCAAAACCTGTTTGTAAACACCGGTGGTATTTTGCAGAATGCAAATTAGAAAATCCGGTCAGTGGTCCGTACGTTCTCCGATGGTGTAGTGGTTATCACGTCCACCTTGAATGTGGGAGACCGAGGTTCGAGTCCTCCCCGGCAAAACACATTTTCAAATAGACTACGTCATATCTTTTTCTTTCATGCCTTTACATACTCGGAACCTTTGATATGACATATCCACAGTGATACTATGTGAAATGTAGCTGATTATACTTAGTTAGAATACTCTTTGCTGTCTTACTAGTTTCTAATGCACTAGTCAATTGAACCCCTCGGTCCCGGGGAAGGGTGGGGGATAACAGGGGCATTGATCCCTTTTGAACCACAGTCTGTTCCGTGGGAGTGGTAGATTTGACTGACTACGGGCAAGAGGGAAACTGGGGGACTAGTACTTCACGTGGAAGCTTCCAAGGTTGAATCCACTTCAATCATGCTTTTACTTTGCCATCCACTTCAATTAACATTCAATCTCAATCAAGTAATTTCATTTCTATTGTTTGGATGATATTTGCATGAAATTTGCATTGCAATTTGAATGTTGTGAACAATTATCCGGAAAGATGATCCGGAAAGATGATCCGGAAAGATGATTCGGAAAGATGATCCAGAAAGATTCATGACCGTGACCTTTGCCCCAGGGGTAGGGGCGTTTGAACTGGACTAAAGCCTCTGGGGGTGGGGGGATATTGATGCTTTTTGATCAGGGTCTTTGTCAAATCCCCCACTCTTTTCCGGGACCGGGGGGGGGTTTCAATAGTGCATAAGTTGTACATAAATAAATAGACACTTAGCGGCTAAATACAGGAATGGCTCCAACCTAACCATATAACCTAACTAAAACCCGAACCATAAAACATACCCTAACCGGTCAGTGAACATAAGTTCCCAGTAAACGACGAGGTTTTAGGGCTAAACGATCACAGATAAACGAGGGTATATACTTCATGATAGTGTTTCGTTCCATATAGTCTCCCTGCATAATACTGTAAAACAGTAGAGAAAATTATTCTGCAGGGAGACTATATGGAACGAAACACTACCATGAAGTATATACCTAAACGGGTTTCACGAAAATGGCGAGGCCGTCACAACTTGGAGCACATGGTTCGCGGCTCATGGTATTTCCGCTGACCAGATTTCCTAATTTGTATTCTGCAAAATACCCCCGCTGGTTTGTAAATCGGCTATTTTCCATCTCCAATCGATCTTTCTAAAACAGCATTTTTAAAGATAGCTTGCCATCCAGCATCCATGGCAACGTCTTTCCCATGGAGATCACAAGCTCAATTTATTTTTTAACAAAGTATTATATCAGCATATGACTGTTTCCTGCAAAAGGTCTATTACAACTGTCCCAGTAATTATAATAGATCAACTTCACATAACACTTTCTCTGAACTTAACTTGCTCAAAAATAATACAGTATTAATTGAGATTTTTTTTGGTATTTTTTAAAAAAAAAAAATTTAGCACGGTTTACTAACCCATACTTTTCAACAGTTTTAGAAATCAATGCTTTTCAGTAGGATTCATGGACTGATAATATAATTTCTCAAACTCATTAATAATTCATTAGATCAACAGCCAATCACGTCATCCCATTTTGGTCAGGTGAATGTACCTCCACATGAAGATCTTGATGTCCAATCAAATGACAGATGAATCTTGATGTTCAATGAAATGCCGGATCGAGGTTGCTCCGATTAGTTCAAGACACTTGCATTTTAATAAGCGTTACATTACAGGAATGGCGAGAAGTAAAGGAAAAGGAAATAAAAATCCACGTCTGGAGTGTGACTCGAACCTCGCGTGCAACCGGCTCAGTCCGTTTGTTGAAACAACCATGAGAAAATAACAATCACAACCCTTGTAGTCTATAATTGCATGCAATAAAATTCCAGGCAAACAATACTTTCTAATGATTTATGAATGCAGGTATTGTTTTCGCTTGAGAAGTCATATCAAAAACTCGAGCTTCGTGTTTCACCAGGGACTCCAAACACCTCGAAACAATAAAAGCACTCGGCCGAAGCAGCCTCGTGCTTTCATCTTTCTCAGTGTTTGGATCCCCTGGTAAAACACTAGCTCTCGTTTTTGATATATAACTTCTAACTTCATTGTCCAAGCACAGGTGCTATTGTAGCATACATGTACATGTAACTTTTCCTTTATGTGAAATTCTCTGGGTTTTGCGATGCTGCAAACTTCCTTAGCAACGGTAGATATAGACACGTCAATAACATATCGTCTGTTGGTTAACTGCTACATGACAGGATGTCAATAACCCATCGTCTGTTGGTTAACTGCTACATGACAGGACGTCAATAACCCATCGTTCTTCTGACACCAATCTAGAATTCGCAGTCGTCACCAAGCTCTACAAACACGTCGTAGGCCTCACGGTTGCAGTTTCCGTCTGGTGTGAACACGTATTTATGGAACGTTCCGTCCATGCACACGGCTGAGGCAATCAAACAAACAACCACCATAATTAGTTACAATTATCCCCGTCATCAATCACCCTAACATAGACACTATTTATAATAGACAAAACAGATTTACTGCCGCGGCACTGTTGCTAGCTAGCATCAACCAGGGTGAAACACGAGAGGTTGAAACATTTGCATATCAAGTTTCCAAAGATCTATTATAATATTAATAGTTCCAAGATACAATGAAGATATAACTTTAAAATCAAATCTACTTGATAAAAGTACACACGGGTCAGATTGGTATCTTCTCTTTCCATTATTTCTGAATATAGTTTCACATTAAAAGAAGCAAGCCACACAGATATAGTATCGTTTGTGCGTATTAAAAGATCTATTCTTCCATCTTCCCCTCCTCCCCTATTCGCCCATTTTTTCGCCTGTCGCCATATCACCCACGGCCCCTACTTTCTCACTCTCATAAATCATCTTTTCCTCGAATTTATATGAGTGAAACACAATATCTGGTATAGCAGGGTATCCAAGGATGTGCTCGGGTTTAGTCCTAAAGGGGTTTGGGCATACAGCGGTCAAACGTCTGCGCATGCGTCAAAAGTCTTGCAACAACAACATATTCCAAAACAAATTCAAAGCGAGCCGGCGGCGTCACTGTTCACACACCCGTTTCCAAACCTTGAGAACGTTTTTGGTAAATTACGAAAAAATTTGGTAAATTCACAGTTTGAAGTTTGTTCAATTTCCCGTCGACTGTGAAAATAAAAAGCTTAAAGTGCCCCTACGATCAAATTTTGACATATCAATGTTTTTGCATATTCATAAAGTAGAGTTCATATATTATTACCAGTTCAAATTGTTTTTCGATACAACGACAGGAAGTCTTATTTTTTTAGCTCCGAATATTGAATCTACACGTCCGCCATTACTGGAAGCCGTGCCCTTTGTTCAGCTTTAAACAAAGGTTTATTCACCGGAAATGATGTCATACACTTAACGCTCGCCTGCAGAACACAACGCCTGGAGGCATATTTCTACTAAAAACGTCTTCACGTACATAAGAAGAAAGTTATATTTATCTTTGCGAGGTTGGCTACTTTTTTATGCACGCTATTTCGCACCACGAGGTTGTCGTGTTAAGTGTATGACATCACTTCCGGTGAATAAACCTTTGTTTAAAGCTGAACAAAGGGCACGGCTTCCAGCAATGGCGGACAGGATTTTACCGGTAAACTCTCCTAAAATTTGTGGTTTAAGATGCCCATTTGGGAATATTTTTTACTATTTCGGATATTTCTAATACTGATTGACCTATAGACACTGAAAAAGTGGCAAATCGAAATGGTAAATTTTCGTCGTAGTGGCACTTTAACTTTCACGTATTTTTCTTACCTTTTGGGGGTAGAAGTTCACTGTAATATGTTTTAAGGTAAATTTTGCGCGGAAAATTCTCGCGGCCGCCCACCAGACTGACCGTAATACGCACGCGCAGACGTTTGACCGCCGTGTGGGGTTTGGGTGGGTGAGTATGTGCCGCTGGCACTTAAAACCCTTAATTTTTTGCGACCTTATTCCAGACTAAATATGGTAAAACGAAAAAAATATAACTTCATTTACGTGCCTAGTTGACCCTAAAAAGGGACTACTAATCGGGGACACGAATACTAAACGGACACAATAACTACCTTTCGGGTTCAAGAAAACTGAACCTGTTCCAGATTTTCCGGCCAGCTCACTTAACACGTACTGCATTGAAAAAACCCTCTGAATTTTAACGGGACCCGAAACAACCATAGGGGCTGGTCAAAGTCAGGATCCGGCTAATCCACAGATCGAATTGGAATTTAGCGTGTTAAAGTAAAGTAACCTTATTTAACGTCGGTAACTCGTCTCTTACTAGCTGATAAACTTGAGGCAGAAGGCGCACTCACGCTTTACTCTCCTACCCAGTCAGAGCTCCCGATTAAGAGAATTCAAAGCTGTATAAGCTAGTCAGATCAAAAGCAAGTTGGTGCATACCTACGATGGAGCTATAACCACCAACATCACATGCATGTACATACCATACCTACGATGGAGCTATAACCACCAACATCACATGCATGTACATACCATACCTACGATGGAGCTATAACCACCAACATCACATGCATGTACATACCATACCTACGATGGAGCTATAACCACCAACATCACATGCATGTACATACCATACCTACGATGGAGCTATAACCACCAATATCACATGCATGTACATACCAAACCTACGATGGCGCTATAACCACCAATATCACATGCATTTACATACCATACCTACGATGGAGCTATAACTACCAATATCACATGCATGTACATAGCATACTACTACAAACTACGATGAAGCTATAACCACCAATATCACATGCATGTACATAGCATACCTACGATGGAGCTGCCCTGGCCAAATGCACACAAACATGCTATCTCTGCGGGGACTGTGAAATTAGCCAAGCCCCATTGTGATTCTACATATTGACCAAGAAATCCAACTTTGGCTAAACTATAGATAGGACACAGGAAAACAGCATCATTATAAGTAGTAGTCCAACAACTAAATCATTTAGAAAGGTGCTAAAAAAACACCCTTCTTCCTAACACAAATATAAATATATAAAAAAGTTATTGTCTTTATGTAGAATAATGCTGACATTTTTTAACATTTCCTTTATTATGTATTTTTTGTTTACAATAATTATTTGAAGTTATCTGTTTCTATCTTAGAGTGATCTGTAATTAATGTAGGGCGCATGAGAGCCTTGTTAATCCGTTGGGTTGTATCCCATGCACCCTCCACGTATTTAGTTTGACCTTTTTCTTTCCTTTTTCATATTTGTAATCTTTGTAATTGTGGAAAATAAAAAAAACCTTTGAACCTTTGAAGAACAAACATCAGCCACTTGTACATCAGTCTTCAATAACAAGTTGCCATTTCCTTCGTAACTAGTAACTAATGAAATACAAGTAGGACTGATCAAGACAATCTATACGTCCACCTATCAATAATGTAGTAATACACTTAGGGAGCATTCGATCAGGGACTGTATTCCACAATACACATAATGAACACTACAAATCGCTTATGTCGGGACCAATTTTTCAGCCACTGGAAAAAAAATGTATCCTCAATATCTTATGTCAGCAAGCGTTTGTAGATTAAATGGCAAATTTGGGTAATAGTGAACAATCACGTACCAATCTGGCGACAATCTACCAACAACCTACCGACAATCTACCAACAACCTACCGACAATCTACCAACAACCTACCGACAACCTACCAACAACCTGCCAACAACCTGCCAACAACCTACCGACAGCTACCGACAACCTGCCAACAACCTGCCAACAACCTACCAACAACCTGCCAACAACCTACCGACAACCTGCCAACAACCTACCGACAATCTACCAACAACCTACCGACAATCTACCAACAACCTACCAACAACCTACCGACAATCTACCAACAACCTGCCAACAACCTACCGACAATCTACCAACAACCTATCGACAATCTTCCAACAATCTACCAACAACCTGCCAACAACCTGCCAACAACCTACCGACAATCTACCAACGACCTACCAACAGCCTACCGACAAACTGCCGACAGCCTACCGACAATCTACCAACATCCTACCATCTGGAATATGGTCAATCGAATGCAGCCTTAGTAATATTTCGAACTTCGAAAATACACACATTAGTTAATATCTCCTATAAGCATTGTGGTTACTTACCTAGACCTCTTGTTCAGCTTTGTATCCCTTAAGGCAAAAATATGGATAGTACCTTTATCACTTGACACACATAGAAATGCTGAATCATGGCTGAAGTTGATACTGTGGGTTAGAGTACAGTAGACATTCAGATAACATAATTTAAGCACCGATAGAAGTTGTAAAATAATAACAATATGAGGTTATTACTCGGGCCAGGCCTTTGGCCGCCTGAGTCAAGTTTTGCAAGTGTTTATTTGTATTACTCGGGCTGCCTGTGGGCAGGCCCGAGTCTTAAATCGCAAGTGTTTATTATTTTTTTTATTTTCCAAGTCGAGGTATTTCTCCCCCAACCAATTAGCTCACACTGTTCAAGTGCATATACTTGAACATCGCGCCGCCCTGGCGCCGCATAATGTCGAAAAGGTCAACCGGAAGCCACAGACTGCGGGACTATAGCAAAGCTGAAACGACGTGTATTGTTTTAATCGTACTATATTTCGGCTAGCCAAACTAGCCTTCTTCAGGTGCCTAGATGTTGTAAGTGGAGAGTTCTAAAATAGGGGCTTTAACTCGGTGTAACAACCTCACAGATTGCGTCACAAAACTCCCGTTGTTAACTATGAATAATTTGGGACTTAGGAATTTCCCGAGCACCCGAAGCGGCACTTATAAATTTTACAAAGAATTGGGGAGCCTCTACATGAAAACAAAATGTCACTGCTCTCAGCGCAGGAAACGAACCCAGGAAGCTAAGATTTATAGAACGACTGACACAAACCTACACAAACAGTAACCGCTAGACCACGAGTGACGAGATTATTGGTGCATGCTTAACTTTCGTTAGAGCTGTTACACGAGAATCCTCTCATGAGCGAGGTTTTGGTTCGAGAAAAGCTTCGAACAGTTCCCCTTTTAGCTCTGTAATATAGTGACTGAAGTTTTGTGAATGAAGGTAAAGCTTTTATTTAGAGATAACCAACATGAATTTCAGTTATGAACACAGTAGATAAAGTTACACAGAGGCACACTAATTGACCACGAATACAATTAACGTGACTGTAGAAAGAATAGAAGTGAAATATAGTGGCAGCTCTAGATCTATCGGCAGGATGGACAGGATACAACTTATAATATGGGATAAATATAAACATTGAGACAATCATATTTTAGTACTCGGAACCTGCAGTACAACAGAACAGCAGATTGTAAATTGTAGACGTGTGTTACATGAATAAGTAGTGTTTACAGTAAAAGGTCAACTTCTTTAATTTTCATACGAGAAAAACATATCTAATGTACATATGATGAAAAACAAAAAAACATATATGTAAACGAAAGGTGGTGACCACGCCTTAGAATGGAATGTATGGAATGTAAAGAATGTAGAAAATAAAAAATGGTGACGATTATGTGTATACAGCCCGAGTTAAGGCTGTACCCAGCCTCTTGTTTTTATTATTTTCCAAGTCGAGATATTTCGCTGTCAACCAATCAGATTGCACTGTCCACGTGAACACATTAATTGCCATGTGATACGTCCCGCGGCGAGGTTTCTGTTTCTACTACGCTCTTCTTACCAGTGCACACGCCAAGGACAGTCAATTAACTCACCTAAACTAATTTGAGCGATTTTGATTGTTGGGTTATCTGTCTTCTCCTGAAATACTCTTCAGACACTCAAATGCACGGCAATAATCCAATATACTCCCAGGAACAACTGAGATGAGGAGTCTAGGAAAGCAAAATTGCTTGAAAAAATAGACCCCTTTAAAAAGTCGTCAAGTGATATAAAATTACAATTATAGATACAATTTTAACATATGTCGATCTATCTTGTTGACTAAAAAGATATATTTGATAGAAGTAATAAAAAACTAATTACAGAAAACATATTTATCACTGCTGTCACACAAGTCTAAATTTGTTAGTAATGTCTGTTTCATGTATTTAAAAAAAGAATAAATTGACTTAACACATTTTATCTTGTTTTCTATGGCGTTCCATATTTTAGGACCTTGAAATGATACAGAAAATTGTCCTAACTTGTTAGTTTTCTTTTTTTCTTTTTTTCTTTCTCTGAAAAACACTTCGGTGATGAGAGACTTCAGTTTCCTTGCCAACAGCCAGTATCTCACCAGCTCAAGCTTGGCGAATAGGCACTTGAGCGTGTCGCATCCCATAAGGTTCTTGGAATTACGCTTCATAGCGACCTTAAGTAGACCAGCCACGTTGAAATCGTCCAAGTGACTTCACATTTTGCGAGTCATTCACCGCGGTGGTATTCCTTCATCTAACCTACTAAAAATCTATTCGGCACTCATTAGATCCATCCTGGAATATGGTTGCACAAACCTACCCTATTACCTCTCTGATACGATCGAGAGAATACAGAAAAGAGCTCTCAGAATCACCTTTCCGGGCCTATCTTTACAGCTTTTCGGAATCGAACACCTAAGTTTTCTTTGGCTCATACATGGATCGGAGGGTGCGAGCTCTAATCACTCCGCCACAGATCTGTTCACTTACATTTTTTTTTTCAAAATAAGCTATATGTAGGTACAGAACGTATTTTTTCGAAATACATTATTTCAATTGACGAGTTTGAAAAATACGTCTGGGAATGCCAGGAGTGAATTATCCAATAAAATACGTCCAGGAATGCCAGGAGTGAATTATCCCATAAAATACGTCTGGGAATGCCAGGAGTGAATTATCCCATAAAATACGTCTGGGAATGCCAGGAATGAATTTTCCAATAAGAAAAACATATTTGCTCTGCGCCTTGGACCACAAAATTTTGCAGCAGCAGCTTTAACATGCGGAAGAACGATTAAAACAGTTTTTTTGCTAGCAACCTCGTTTACATGCCTGGATAAAAGAAAAAAAGTTGGACGTTCTTTATGAGAGCTTCAAGCCAGTTAATTTTAAAATTTTATATATATTTTTATTTCGCTTTACGACAGAACTCGGTTTTTGTATCATACTCCTCATTGACTAACATACTGGCCCGAGTTCAGCCTGCACGCAGGCTCTTGTTATACGATAGTTTACCAATTTCTTAACAACTTACAATGCTGATCAATATAAGTTATAAAATATTAACAATATTAGGATATTATACTGTAGAGAAACTAGTCCGTGCCAAGTCGCCTGGCATGTTCCCACCACACACCCTTTGATCATATTACAGCTTGTACATGGAATAATAACTAAGAGAATATATCAAGAGAATCAGTGTTGTTGAGCCCGAGTATTCAAGCGTCTGTCATGTTTTGTACCTCTTCTCGGTTCGCTACAATTGGTGGCTGCAATGGGATCTCGGAAAGCAAAGCACTTCATAATTCCAAAGATGGACCGCTACAACGACGGGGAACTAAAATTCATAATCGAGACAGCAATCTCGGAGCCGTGGCAAATGCCGCCAACTCCCTGAATGCCTGTAGCCACAAAACTCCCAGCAAATACAAGCCAACGAATAGCTCCACTCCCGTCGATCAATGCGATTGGAAATGCCCTGAATGCCCTCCCTGAATGCGATTGGAAAACTCAGTTCAGGTATCAGAGAACAACGAAGCAACTTCCGGGGATACAGCTAAAAAAATTAGCAAGGCGAGTCCAAAATATAGAACTTGGCAAGCATGACCGAAAGGTTAGCTTTGACATCAGTCCCTTGAGGTCAAACAAGACCAGAAACAAATGGGACGCCTGGCAGATGAGTTTCTTGGAGATGATGAAAATCAGTTCTACTCCCTATCAGCTGCCGCAAGAAGCAAGAAGTACCAAGGGATAATATGTGAGATTTCTAGAGAAAAGTCCAAGCACTTACTGCAGGTCGATGTCGTGGGAGGATTATCAAGCCCAGTTCGAACTGGGGGCTGAAATAAAGACATGGAATGAGGCCACTAAGGCGCACAGGCAGTCCTTAGAGACCTCGACAAGAGGACGAACCATAACGACCTCGTCAAAGTGCTGAATAAAACAATTTGCATCAACCTCGCTGCAGGGATCTAGTTGTAGCGCTGAATAACCGATTTGGATCATACAGCTGAACAGAAATGTTTTGTGTGGCCCTTAAAAACTACACCACAGATCGCACCTAACCACTAATGAGCTCGCTCTCCGCAGACTGCTCCGGAAGCAATAAGGCTGGCTTCTTTAGCATTTCCTGATGTGACTATACTGAACTAAGGGAGACCATGGCAAAGGACCGTTTCATTGATGTACTGCATGGAGGAGCCAGAGGTGCGTTGGAAGGTACATACATACCCTTTGCCTAGAACTGATGATTGCTTTGATGCGCTGGCCGGCAGGTTCCCAGTGGTTCTCAACACTTGACCTGTGCAGTATTTACTGGCAGGTAGCTATGGAAGAAGAGGATAAACCTAAGTTGGCAGCGATTTGTACCAGTTTACCATCATGAGCTTTGGTCTTTGCAATGCTTCCACGACCTTCGAGCGACTGATGGACACAGTACTATGCCTCCTCTACCTGGATGACAATAATTATTGTCAATCTTCGCAAGGTGTTCAAATGCCTCCGTGAAGCAGGCTCAAGAAATGAATCTTGTTGCAGACATCAATCTCCTTCCTCGGCTACGTGGTAAGCGACCAAGGCATGGCAAACGACTCTCGGGAAAATCGAGGCCATGCACAACTGGCCTCATCCCTAGAATAGCAAAGACCATCAAGAGTTTCCTTGGCCTGTGTTCGTACTTATACAGACGGTGTGTCTGGCCTAGCTCTTTAGTTATTCTAGGTCACCCTTCACCTTATATTTGTAGTCGTAAGTTATCTGTATTTTGCCTTGACAGACTGGTATCAGACCGAGGTCTTGACAGTACGTACGTGAAAGACCGAGGTTTGATATTACCCGTAAACACCAAGCGGACGAAGTTAATAAGATGTTTATTATATGGAGAATGTAATATATAAAGTGGTAAGCTGTAGTGCTAAGTGTGCACGCCCTACGAGGGAAAGAGAAAAAATCTCTGACCCAAATGGCACTTGTTTAGTTGGAAACAAAAATATAAAGATTGTAGTTTTCGCGCCCTTTTGAATTTTGTTTCACGACTCAAACCACAAAATGTTTTGTTTCACAAAATGAACACAGTTGTGGAAGGTTCTAATCTAAGGCTCAAATCAACTTTATTTTATTTTGAAGAATTTATCCGTATGATTAGAACTAAATTTAATTTCAGAAGGCAACACTGTTTTTTTGTTGATGAATTGAGACGGAATAAGTCATTCTAAAGAAAACATGCGGGCGAAAGGACGAAAACTGAAGTCAGTCTTCATCGATAATTCCTCGATCAACACTCGTCACCTGTTTTGCGAACCTTGAACAATAGTTATTTGTACCTGGCTATCACTGGAAAATCTGTAAGTGGCATCGTAAGACACTGTCAATGTTTACAGCCGGCAGCAAAACTCGCTTGGCTGTTTTCTTCAGATGTACCGAGACTGCCGTGGGCAACAACAGATGAGCTTTGTCAGTTTGTGTACAATATATTTTCGCTTTGCAGAAAAAAAATGGCCATGACTTTTCGAAGCCCTTATTCGAAAGGATATTGTCTGGCCTTGGGAAATCTCCATCAGAGAGGAATCTTTGGATACTATTTGAAAACAAGAAAGACGGTGTCCCAGGCTCGTAAAGTCGTATGCGTTGCCGCTCACTTTGGGAATGAAGAACTTGGATAACAGGTGTGAGGTGGAGGTAAGGTTGCAAATATTACGTTTTCCTTGTTTATCGACTCCAGGAACCGACAAGGTTTTTATGTCACTAGCAATTTTCTTCACGGCACTTTTCTGTTTATTTACGAACCTCTCGATTTCTTGCTGGCCGTTCGGAGCCTCCACCGGCCATTGCCGTTGCCGTTGGCGATGTTGTTATTGTTCACTAAGACGTTGCTTTCTATTTCAGTAGGGTAATAAATTTCACTTTCGGAATATTGCTCATTTTGCACTTTCTCTCCGTTTATCTCTAAAACTAGTAGTTTCAAATTGAAAGTGACATGCTGTCGAGCGAATATAGTAGCAATTGATTAGAATCTAAGCCATGTATTAAGGCCATCATATACCCATCTAATATTATAAGAGCACGATTTGAATGAATGAAAGTATTCATCAAAGCTGAACGCAGAGTAACAAATGGAGCATTGGCCTCGTGCTCACTTTTGATTAACCCCTGATATTCTTTGTCATACTTTATAATCCAAACTAATTGGTTTTCATTTGCTGCTTTGTTTGCCTCAATGGGCTCCACCACAACGGACGGTACACGTGTGTATTTCCCTGGAATTGAATCGCAGATCAACGTACCTTGCGAGCAGAGGTTTCTCATCTCTATTAAATTTGCCTTTCCTGTCGCCGAGAGAAACCTTTATGCGCCATGGTATCTGGATTTCCATTGGCCGAGAAAAACGAGACGATAAACATTGTAGATTTCAGATTGTCCATTTCCTATTGTTAAAGGCAAGAGAACGGCGAAGAAGAGAATCTGCACGTGCTCACTTTCTCACGTGACTTGACTCATAAATAATCCCGACATACAGAGAAACAAACAGACAAACAAACAGACATCGCCGTACTTTCAAACTTGCAGCGATTATATGCTGGCTCGCCTGGCGGCTCTCCAGCAATAATGACAGTTCAGCTGTTTTTAGGGCTATCAAAGTTTGCCGGGCATTAACATATCTCATAATGCCCGTGGGCATTAACGGGGAAATCTCGACCGCCAAACAGCCAATCAGAACGCGCGCTTTTTCCGGAAGTAGCTCTTGCCATATAATGATTGATATTGATTGGTTGGTTTGTTGATTGATTGTTCGTACGTTCGAGGCTTTGCACACATCGCCAGACATATCTTGACTTACCAAGGAGGGGAGGGAGTTTACATGAATGCAAGAGTGTGGTGAAGCATTCTACCATCTTAAGTCTGTGGTAACCAACGGCCCCTATACTAGCCTACCTGACAGTTTAATACCCATTCATACTGGACACGGAAGCATTGAAGCAATACTGGGATTGGCGTGGTCTTGTCGCAAGTACAATATAGCAGACCAATAGTGCCCTGAAGTGGCTTCTTAAGTTCAGAAATCCAGATCAGCTAGGAACTTAAGACTTCACAATTTGTAATAATAACTAGCAGATAGAATAAAGAGAATCAGTGTTGTTGAGTACTCAAGCGTCTGTCATGTTTCTCTTCTCGGTTCGTTACAGTACTATTACTTACCAATATCTTAACTAACAGTGCTTACCAATATAAGGTCGCAGGGTCCGCTCCTCGTCTTAATTCCACCAACTGATTCCTAGACTGAGTGTCAAACACTCTAATAAGGGTTCCCTATAAATAGATGGCATGAACAACCTTTTAATTATTTTAATTAGTGGTTAAATACCTTGTGCATATAAGAAATCCGGTTGTTTCACCGACGAGTTGATTCGCCGACGTTCCTTTCGCCGACGTGTCATAGTGGAATGGTTGGGAAACCCAGCAAACTGCAAAGGGGCTAACAAAGACGCTGCGATTTATGTTGGAAGGGGGTAAGACAAAAGAGTGTGCACGGTCATAGTTCATTAGCGTCCCCTGAACGATTGAACCCACACGTTTCTATTGCCAGATTGATTAACATATTGGAATTTCTATTGTGTTTTGTGCAGGGTGATGGTTGATAAAAGCGAAGAAAGACATATAACAAAGAAGGTCGCTGGGTTTCATAACCATTCCACTCTATTAACTATGGTCATACTAATGTAAATATATATAATGTGTAATAAATAAAGCAACGATATATTATATATATGCTGTTGTGCACTTTTACTTCAAGTGTGTTCATGTTATTATCAATAATAGCTTTGTACATGGTTCAATTGCAGTGATATTCAACTCACCACTGGCCGGCTTGTATTTCAAGATCAATCTGAAATTTCGGAAATATCTGGGGAAAAAACTGAATTATAACTGAATTATATTAACTGCTTTATATGACACGTCGGCAAATCGACGGCAGTGACGACGGGACGTAGAAAAGTGTTTTCTCCCGAAATATGGTTTTTACTGTTTCCCTTGTTCGCCTTGAATTGTTTTTCACAACCAGATTTTCGAAAAATATAATGGCTATAGAGTGCCTTTCACGCCGAACGAAAAATGATTTGATTTACTTTCTTACGTTCGCGTTGTTTTTAAAACGTACAATTTGGGGTTTTCACGTTGTGTTTTTGCAGAGAACGGTGAAAAATGTAGGCGACTGCGTGCATTTTCACGTGCAGTTATTGTATTTTGTAATTAAGGCTATTGTTTTATGCCGTCGTCCAAGACGTTGCCGTCGTGGTTGCTAAAGGTCCCTAATACGTCGGTGAACGGGACGTCGGCGAATCAACTGATCCGGGAAACGACCACAAATGTTAAACAGAGGAAAATATGTGTACGGCCTGGTACGGCCTAGCAATTACAAATGCTTTTGGTATTTATTGTGATCTATAGTCTTTATACTGCTTCTAATCCTGTTTTTACTTTAAAATCATATTTAAAAAGTTACTTTTTGAGATGCTGTAGCTACTTGAGTTCCCTGCTGATTGACAGCAAGACAGGCCAGTTCTCCTTGGTGTGCATTGATAGTGAACGGTGCTGATGATGTGTCTGGCTGTCTACTCATCAAGTCCTTGACCAAAAGAGATGATGGTAATAACAACAATAATGGTAATAACAACAATAATGGAAATGGTACTTTAGTAATTTAGTAATAGTAATAGCAATAATAGTAATAACAACAACAGTAATAATAATAGTAATAAAAATAGTAATAGTAATAATATCACGAACAATGATGATGATGATGATAATGATGATAACAATACTAATGATGATAATGATAACTAGGATAACAATAGCAATAATAATGATGATGATGATATCGGTAACAATTATACTAATGATGATAATAACAATACCGATGATGGTGATGATGATAATGATGATAACAATACTAATGATGATAATGATAACTAGGATAACAATAGCAATAATAATGATGATGATGATGATATCGTTAACAATTATACTAATGATGATAATAACAATACCGATGATGATGATGATGATGATAATGATGATAACAATACTAATGATGATAATGATAACTAGGATAACAATAGCAATAATAATGATGATGATGATATCGGTAACAATTATATACTAATGATGATAATAACAATACCGATGATGGTGATGATGATAATGATGATAACAATACTAATGATGATAATGATAACTAGCATAACAATAGCAATAATAATGATGATGATGATATCGGTAACAATTATACTAATGATGATAATAACAATACCGATGATGGTGATTATAATAATGATGATAATAGTAATAATGATGATTTATGATAACAGCAAAGTAATCTAAATTCTTAACAAATTAGAACACATACCACAAGCTGAACACTTCCACACTTGTGAGCAGGAAAAGCTAAGAGGGGCCTCTCCAAACTGGGACAAACCTCACACAAACCTGCACATCAAAATATTCCTTATAATATTTATACCCAACAAAATATCTGGTAATCTTCTGATTGATCAATAACGAGTGCATAAAAACGTTATAGAGTGCACAGTCGCATGCTCTCAGCAGTATATTATCAACAACAAAAAAACTGAAAACTGCTCATGCTATACTTTATTTGTGGGCACTGAGTGATATTTTGGAAGTTCTCAAAATAAAATCCACTAGTGCAATTATCAGAACTTTCATAATATCGCTCAGTGCCTATAAATCAGGTATAACACTCTCGTTCATGCGATTTCCTCTACATGTATGAAAATACAGACGAAAATACAGACGATAATACAGACGGTAACACAGACGATTACAGATAACACAGATGATAATAGACGATAACACAGACGAAAATACAGACGATAATACAGTGACGATAATACAGTGACGATAATACAGTGACGATAACACAGACGATAATAGACTATAACACAGACGATAATACAGACGATAATAAAGACGATAACACAGACGATAACACAGACGAAAACATAGACGATAACACAGACGATAACACAGACGAAAATAAAGACGATAACACAGACGAAAATACAGACGATAATACAGATGATAACAGAGAAGAAAATACAGACGATAACAGACGATAACACAGACGAAAATACAGACGATAACACAGACGATAATACAGACGATAACACAGACGAAGTTTGTGTTTACTCTGTGTTCTTTTATAAACACTTCAACAACTCAAGGGAAGTAAGAAAACTAGGTAAATAAAAAATACATTGTTTATAGATGATCAGGTGTACTTTACGGCTCCACTCGTACTTCGAAACAAACTATCAACCGAACAGAACTTTACAGAGCAATCACTGAGCTAAAATAAAATAAAGGCAAAAAAAGCGAATCACCACTAACATTGTATCGGATCAGGTGTAGTTTACGACTAAACTTGACAATGGAGTCGTAAACTACACAGTGTAGGTTAGGACTCCATGGTAGGGGTTAGGACATAATTCTTAGTTTTTTTATCAAAAAAAGAAGCAATACCTTAGATAAGATTCCCAGTCATATCAGTAATGGTGACTACCATTAGCTGGGGGAGAGGTAAGAATGACTCTAGATGTGAAAAAACCTTCATAAAACGCTCAAAGAGATATATCTCTCAGAGATGTATATAGAGGTTTCTAATCTTTTATTGGCTTTTTCGATGGAGCTTTTCCATTACAAAACCTTCACAGGGAATGCAGTGAGAAATGTTAGCGCTGGATTAAAATGGAATGGTTCATGAATTTATGTCCATGAACATTCATGAAATATTCATGAACTGTTCATGAATGGGAATGAACACTAAATGGCCACATTCATGAAAGCTGATTTTCATGAACATCTCATGACCTAAAAGTACATGAACATTTCATGACGATAGTTCATGAACAGTGCATGAATCAGGCATGAACATTTACAGGCACTGTTCAAATAAATTTGTGTAGATTCATGAACAGTTCATGAATAAGGCATGAACATTTACAGTCGCTGTTCAAATAGATTCGTGAACAGTTCACGAATCAGGCATGAACATTTACAAGCAGTAATTCATAAAATTTATTAGATTTGGTAGATTTGGTAGATTCATGAATAGTTCATGAATCGGACATGAACACACCAGACAGCAGATTTGACCATGATACAATTATAAATAAAGTAACATAAAAACAACATCAAAAATAGGTACCCAAAGGGTACATGTGTCTACTGTATTTTTGTCTTCTTAAATTTGGGAGTTACAGGCCTGAAATATTCAACGATACAGTAGTTATAGTCACAGATCATAGTAGTTGAATACTGAAATAGGTTTTTTTCAAAGTGTACCTATGTGGCAAGCTAAAAAACCAGCCTAGGAATCTTTTGTCTTGTTTACATCCTTTGGGGGGGGGGGGGACAATTAAGAAATAGAAAACATTTCCTGTGTTTCTATAGAGTTATAGAAATACAAGTGGAAGTTTGGGAGAATGAGAAATGGCAGTGAGAACACGAGCCCGAAGGGCGGGTGTTTCCACAGCTATTTCGAGTTCCTCCAAACTTCCACAAGTGTTTCTATAATCTATAAAAACAAGGGGAAAATGTTTTCTATTTCCTTTATATTAAATAACCCACAGAAAATAAGTACAACAATGGAAAATCACGCATTTATTAGTATTACAAAAATGTAAATTCTCCTAACCACGCAATCAAAACGTCATCAACTGATCACTAGCTCAAGTGCACACTCAACTTATAGAGTTACAGAAACACAGCTTTTAGCCAATCAGAGCGCATGTACATGTACTATCAAATCTAATTTATAAAGTTTTGTACCCCCCCCCCCCCCCCTCCAAAAAACAATGGTCCGTCCCTAATAAGAAATAGAAAGGTATTGGGCAAAGCATTAACAAAAGTAAATTGATATACAATTGGGTGTATAGTTTACTCCTTTTTTTCAAAGAAATTAAGGCTTATTATTATGCATGTTCCAGTAAACAAAGTAAATAATTGAATTGAGGTTATTTTAGTTTTATTAGCATTTCAACTTTTGAATAACATCTTTTTTTACTTCAATAATTTATGTTCCTGAAATAATTACATAAATTGTATAACTGATCAGAACAAGGCGCCTTCAATACAGTGATTGCAATAAACTTGTATAAGTATTAGTCGACTAATAGACACTGCATGATGCGCTGATTCTATTTTCATTCAGACAGATTTATTGCAATCACTGTACTGGAAAACTGTAACAATGCGTAAGTATCTGTGAACTGTATGTAATAACTTTTACCATTTCAAATTCTGAATAACATCTTTTTTAACTTCGATAATTTATGTTCCTGAAATAATTACGTAAATTGTATAACTAATCACTGAGAACAAGGTGACTTCAATACAGTGATTGCAATAAACTTGCAAAAGTATTACTTGACTAATAGACACTGCATGATGCGTTGATTTTTTTTTCCAGACATATTTATTGCAATCACTGTACTGGAAAACTGTAATAATGCATTAGTATCTTATTAAAATCGTATGTTCATTTCAACTTTTGAATAACATCTTATTTTGCTAAATAAATGGCCCTATTTCATTATGATGTTAACAACGAAAACAAGCCGCTATTTGAGGAGGATAAAACACAGATTTGGATTAAAACACAAATGTTGAAATGGGCCTCATTGTCATTTCCAGCTGTTCTAGCTCTCTCAGTACACGAGGCCGTCGTCATAATTCTCAGTCTCGACATCGCATGGCTCTTGGTATTCAATTGCTGTGAAGTACATTGAACATTTATTGAGCTATACATTTTTTGTTACAAAAGATAAATGTTAAAGACGAAGCCAGTGGCTTATTTGATCTTTTGACAAGGGTCATTAAAATACAATTACAATAATTACATCGACATAGAACTTGAAAGTATCTCTGAAAACCTTTCATTTGACCAGTAACACACACTCTGCGAAAGCTGTAGCTAATCAAGTTTGTAAATCTTAGGAAATTCATGGTAAAATTTGGACTTAAACTCACCGATATCTTGCAGAAGCTGGCCTCGCTTGGTAAAAGGCAGACCGTCAGCTCAAACCTTTACACGTCATCGTCGGCGAATAGTCGTCCTTTTTCGTCTCCATTTTCTAATTGGATATCGCTACTAAATGAAGATCCGAGTAATGCACGAAAGCTATCAACACGTTTAATTGGTCCCGAATAATTATCGACAATGTTAACATCCTTACATCGGAAAATCGACACGATAACATAGTGCCTACAGCTTCTTCAAGAAGCAGTAGACACAATAAAGAGTTAATGCGTGTTTCATGCTAGTCCAGCTTTTAGTTTATTATCGATAGCATAATTTCTAGTTCTAAATACAAGCGATTCGGTTTTTCAGTCACTACATCATGTGTACTGATGCATTTGACTTGCCCGTTTATTTCAAGACTTGGCAAGCTTAAATGGATCTGCAACTCCAAGACCTGCAACAATATATAACCAACAAATCTGGAATTATGATTAGAATTGCTTTTAAAATTGACAATTTAGTAGGATTTGTTGCTCTGTGAATCCTGTAGGCCGTTAAGCAGTAATCTCTTGGTTCGAAAATTTTACGCCGCAGGGTTTACGTATACAAAATATAAACTTTATTCCAAACTATAAGATCTACAAAAGTCATAACTGAAATATTTTCGTGGTAAGAACAGTTTTACCAAAGATTAATGCGAATTTTTCTGAACGAATACGGGGGCCCCAGATAAAATGACGTCAGATAATGTCAGATAAAATAACAGCCATTTTTGATGACATGTTCGGGAAGGATTTTAACACATTGACATTGTTATTTGAAGTATATTCTATGTGAGCAGTAATCTATTAAAACGAACTGAATTACTATAAAACTCTAAGCTATAATAGTGGTTTTAGGTAGTGACTGTTGCGTGAAACTGAAAGCACATATATCGTATTTCCAGGTGGTAGTATAAAAGTAAGACATTTTAAGCTTACCTACTCGGCTACTGTACATATTTCTCCATTAAATCGTGCCATCCAGAACTAGTGATGCCTCTCAGTTGCAGCGGTTATTATTATCATTCCATCTAAAGAATATTGTGCTTGAAATACTCTTTTAATTGACCTTTCATTGAGCTTGTAAAACTCGAAGTCCAACCGAGCAACACACATCCCTTCAAAGAATAACCGCCCATGGAGGTCTGGCAACTCTGCCAACCAAATATGGTCAACGTGGTTCCAGTCTTAATTCATAAAAGTAAGAGGTCCTACGTTCTTCTGTTCGAATTTCTTAGCAGAAATACACATTTTCAAAGGGGCAGACAGAAATACTTTGCTTATATAAACGATGGGAATTTCCTTTTTGAACAAGCTAGTCAAATTAGTAAGTCAACTCTTAGTCTAAAATAACCAGGAGAATGCTGTGATGCTTAATATTATTTTAGTCTCAGCCCTCAGCCTCCTCGCACGACTGCTATCTTAATTTAACTTATTTTATTTCTCATTTCATTGTATTTATTGTGATGTTTATCCTGCCTTCAAATAAAATAATTATGTAGCCTTTCCATGCAGTAGTCTCTGTTCCTTAAGGATTCCCTGAGAAACCTGGCAATTCATTTCGCAAGGGGAACTTGGCTGAACGAACTCATTTGAACCGGAAAAGACAATGCATTGTTGTTTCATTGATTATGTTGTCTGCCAGATGGGTTCTACTTCTACTTTATTAACTGATATCACATCAGTGTAAATTATTTTTTTGTTTACAATAACAACAACTAGGTTAATAATAATGCCATGATAAAAGGAGACATACTTAGTAATATGATAACATTAAAAAAATAAGCCATTCTCCTGATTCAATAAAATGTTGGCGTACAGCGGTCTTAAATTTATTAGTCATTATTATTAACTACGCTCGGGGAGCTAATAGACCATGGAAAAAAAGCTACTGCTATGTTGATTACAGTTTGAATGTGGTCTCAAGAATAATATAGGGTTGGTAAAAGTTCATCAGAGGTTATTAATGTTGCAGTTGATGAATTTCTTGTGAACTCTCATGAACTTTCTAGCATTTTTAAAATGTTCATGAAAGGTTCTTCAACTTATTATTTTGTGAAATTATAACAGTTCATGAGTTCATGAAAGTTCATTAGAGATTCATTATTGTATTTCATGAATTAATTATGAACTCTCCTGAACCATCTTAGGTTCTTGAAATGTTCATGAAATGTTCTTGGAATAATTCAGTGAACCTTTCAAGAATTGTATTTTGTTCCATTCATGAACAATTCATCATAAGTTCATGAACATATTTGGTATTTATCAGTGACCATGAAATATTCATGAACAGTTCAATGAACATTTCATAAATTTGAGTTCATGAACTGAGACAATTGCCAGTCAAGAACATATCAAGAACTGTTCATGAACTTTCATGAACAGTTCATGCTGGTTCATGAAATCATGAACATATTTTCGCCAGGGAGGAGACCTCAAAAGCACAGAACAACTGAACGAGACAAGTACAATGAAACACAAGCAGGAGTTTGTCTGAACAAAGTTACTGAAGTCCCACTACCTGCCAGTAAACATAGCGAGAAGGAACTACAGTTCAACCATAGTTTACTTGAATTTATGGATTGTAAATACGTTTTTGAAGCAAAGACTCATGTACATCTAAAATGCTTTGATTTATTTTAGGAACACAAATGAAGTTTTAAAATATATTTTGGAAATATCGTGCAGAATAGGTTATCTGTGATTTGAAAACTCGACAAATGCAAAACAATATATATTTAATAATACTTGAAAGAGCACACCAAAATAAGCAAAACTGCCAAATTGTAAGGTGCTATCTTTTTTTCTTACAAAGTTATAAATTTGCAAACAAAAATATTACAGAGAAATGTATGGCGGTGGGCACATTCGTCTGTAAAATTTGTTGAACCATAAATTGTTAGCTCGTAACTTTGTCTGTAGTCTGAATCTAAAATATATGCTCACAACTTTGCACAGTTGGTAATTCTCCAGCTATGATTTCCAAATTAAGTTACCTGCTGCCTGCTTATCCCCATTCGCCGTAGCCTGCTTGCAGGTTCTGGTTGATTTGGGCTCTGGTTGATTTCAGGTTCATGTGGTGGGAGAGAAGAGGGGGAAGGGGGAGAAAGAGAAAGGAGAGCCTGCAACAAGACCGTGTTTTTTAAATTCCTGTTCATCCACAAACGGGAATAGTTCTCCAATCCGATTTGTTCAATCTAGAAGGGGCGCACACACTTTGTTCGAAAGGGGCGTGTATTATGGTGTAAGCAGCATGCTAGTCAACAGAAATCAGCCTCATAAACTGTTAAATTATAAAGTTTTCAAAAATTTGCCATTCCTTCAGTTTTAGAGATATGGACCTAAAACTTGGACTTTTTTACTAATTTTGGTTTGCTCGTTCCATTTCTGGCATCCCTGTTGTCTCTCTCGATGTTTGGTGCCAGTTGGGAGAGCTGGACTTACCTTTTGGATTATCCCTTGTATCAAAGTAGAATAGTTTCTGAGGATTGTTTGGGAAGGTGTAAACATGGATTCTGTTTTTCAGTACAACAAACAGCTGGTCACGGCGCATCCTTACAGTTATAACAGGTGATCCATACACCAGTTCAACAACCATCTGCTTTAGAACATCATCCCAGATGTAAACTACAAATAAAATACATACCATAACCACTCCAGATAAGCCACACCTTTTTACAGTACATCAAACCAGTATTCAAAATACATGTAGGGAAAAGAGCTTCTAGGGTGCAGTAAAGGGCTCCTTAGGGTACAGTAAAGTGCTCCTAGGGTGCAGTAAAGAGCTCCTAGGGTGCAGTAAAAAGCTCCTAGGGTGCAGTAAAGAGCTCCTAGGGTGCAGTATAGGGCTCCTAGGGTGCAGTATAGGGCTCCTAGGGTGCAGCTGTCTCTAATTCAAATGCTTGGCTACTATATAAGCTGCTGATACTCATGCATGCAACACAATTAAGCCATATAGTCACCTTTATCATTGGAGAACCTTGCACCTGGACCAGTGCCAACAATAGCTATCAAGTTAGTTTTGTGCAGCATGTGGACTTGTGAGATCTGGTACAGCTCATTCACTACTGTTAAGGCAAAGAAGCATTGAATGCAGATGTGAAAAAAATAAAAATATCATAAAACATTATACATAATATAATAATTATTTATAGAAAATAACAGATGGGTATATGGTGATATAAAATTTATCTTTGAGTGTTAAACTCGATATATTACGAGTGATACATGCATATCAATTTGAGCACAAGACATTCCATACATGTACCTCTATTTATAAGCACAATATTAATGAATCAATTTCATTGTCAAAAGTATTAGCTGAGAGGTGATGATATTTCTTTTTGGATGAAAGGAAAAGAGAAATGAGTTCCTTATCCGAAAGACTACAATGTATGTTGGTATCCCCGTGGATACATTTCATATATGGACCACCAGTACCGTCAGCGGTACAAGGTTATTGATGTTACTCGCACCAATTGTTCTAGTTGCTCGGCCATCTTGTTTTCCCCGAGTGTTGTTCTACTGTTGTATCCATACAGGAATAAAGCTGTTTCTTCATCCGGGCCTGCTTTGGTTCATAGTTAATTACCTCAACTGGCGTGGTGGCAGCTTACGGCCCAACCAAAGTCATAATTTCTGCCGATAGCCGCTCGAAAGCCTAGAGCCAAAACAGCGTAAAATTTCACTGTGATAACACGTCCCAACGTCAAAACTACGTATACAATGGCATCTACCCATAGGGCACCGAAGCAGTGGTGCCTCTCTAAGGTTGAAACCATAAACAGCTTTGAGAACTGGAGGCAAAACCTACTATATACAGCCGATCTACTCTGAGTGGTAAAGGTCCATACGAGGCTACCCCCAGAAAGTGCCATCAATTCAATTCATTTTTTTATATTATTTTTTTATACAATAATTATAAAATACAGACAGAGAATGGAGATAGACTAAGAGTAATATAATAAATAATAAGAAATGTGTGAGCCTGAGGGCTAAGTTAACCGCTGGGTTTTCTAGTTAGCCCCCAGCCATATTTAGTTAAGTGTTTATAACAGGTAGAGAAAAAAAAGGAGTTTAAGAGTTAACATTTTTTTTAGAGAATTAGAGAGAGAATAATGATATATAGAAATTATGAGTGTTGCTCTGACAGTATGTAACGTTTCAGTTGTTTTGAAAAGGCGAATGCACTTAAATCCTTCATGTTAGTCGGGAGGTCTTTCCAAAGATCAATTGCCATAAAAGAGATCATTTGTTTGCCTGTATTTGTTCTTACTTCTGATTTATAGAGGTTTTGTTTGGCTGCGTATCTGGTATTATAGTTATGAACACTGCTGGCATATTTAAACATGTTGTCAAACATGCTTGGTAACAGTCCTTTGTGCCATAGATACGTAAATTTTAAAGCATGTAAGCGGTAGACATTATATACTGTAAGAATATCTAATAGATTTAGCAAGGGTTGAGCGCTTTCCGTATCTTTTCCATGGGGAATTGCAAAGAATATTAATCTGGCTACATTATTTTGTTTAACTTGAACTTTTTGAATATGAGATTTGTAGGCGCTACCCCATGCTAAGATGGCATAAGATATATACGGATAGATTAAGTTATAGTAAATTTGTTTAAGTTGTAGGATAGAAAGATAGTGCCTTAATTTGGATAGAATTCCAGTATTTCGAGATATTCGCGAGCAGATGTACGAAATATGATACTTCCAGGATATCGAGTCATCGAACATTACTCCTAAATATTTAATACATTTCTTTCGATCCAAAGAGTGGCACAATCCATCTTTGCTCCTGATTTGTATGTCAATGGGCGTATCCTTTTTTCTTGCAGACTTAACAATCATAAAATTTGTTTTTGACATATTTATAGTTAACTTATTAATATCACACCATTCCTTGACCTTAGTTAGTTCAGAGTTCATTAAATTCTCCAGAGTTTTCAAGTTACTTGCAGAATTAAACACATTTGTGTCATCAGCAAAAAATTGGAAATTTAACTTTTCAGAACAGTTTGGTAAGTCGTTTATATAAATTAAAAATAACAGAGGGCCTAGCGTACTTCCTTGCGGAATTCCACATATCATTGTTTGCTTTGGAGACTCAACATCTCCCAATGAAACATTGTTTTCTATTTGAGAGGTAGCTATCAAACCATTTTAAAGGGAGCCCTCGAATTCCATAACTTTCTAACTTTTTAAGCAATATACCATGATTCACAGTGTCGAAGGCTTTGGAAAAGTCTAAAAAAAAAACACAGGTATACAAGTTACTATCTATTGCTTTTCTAAGGCTGTCCGTAATTTCTATTATAGCTTGAGCAGTTGAGCGACCTTTTCGGAAACCAAATTGAAATTGAAAAAGAATGTCTTGTTTTTCAATGTAATTTAAAAGTTGTTTATGTATCAGTTTTTCGAATATTTGGGTGAGGGTTGATAAGGTTGAGATCGGACGGTAGTTGGTGGGGTCAATAGTTTCCCCACCTTTGTCAACGGGTGTTATCCTAGAGATTTTTAGTATATCCGGGACAACGCCCTGAAGCAAGGATTGGTTAAAAATTTGCGTTAATGTTTCACTTATATGATCACACGCGAGCTTAGAGCGGTTTTCAGTTGAGTGTTGTGAAACCAAACGCAAATTACCCGCAGCCAGCCAATCATAGGAGCGAGTAATCACAAGTAACTCATAAATGGCTTCCCTGTGAGCCAATGACAAACCAAAGCAAAACCAAAACCAATTTGAGTTTGGTTTTACTTTGGATTCTGATTGGTTGGTTTGCTTTCTCAGCCAATAGGAGAGCTTAGTAAACGCAAAACCAAAACACTTCCGACACTCAATTGAAATCCGCTCTAATACACTTTTGGGGGACTCCGATTGATGATTTGTTTAATTTTATTCCCATTATTGCGTCATGGACTTCATGAAGATAAATGCCACGGAGCATAAAGCTATTTTGGAAATCTCGTTTAATGTATTTATTAGGATTAGTATCACTTTGTGGAAGTTTCTCGGCGAGGTCTCGCCCAACATTGATGAAATGTGTATTTAGTTGTTGTGCAATATCGGATTTATCGGTGTAGCATTTATTTTTATACAATAGTTTCGTAATTTTTGTTTGCGTGTAATTCTTCTTTCTGCTTATTATCATTCCAATTAACTTCCATGTTGTTTTTAAGTTCTCACTATTTAAGTTAAATTGTTCTCTAAAATAGTTCTTTTTGGCTGCTTCTTTAATTTAATTTAATTTATTATTATAGGCTTTATATAGTTTAACTTTGTTAGGATCCTTACTAAGGAAGTGAGTTTTAAAAAGTTTTTGCTTTCGTTTGATAGAGGTAAGAATGGCGTTGGAAATCCAAGGTTTGCTTGATTGTTTCATTCATTTGTTAGATAATCTACGCAACGGCGCATGTTTATCAGAAATTGATTGGAGCGTAATAACTACATTATTCATACTTTCGTTGACATTTTCACTAATGAGACCATTGAAATCAAGAGAAGGTTTGTCCCCTGTGCAAACAGGCTGGTCGCTCAGAAACAAGACACATCCTGAGTGAATACAACTACCTCCCAGAAAACGACAGACGATACATCGTCAAAGCAAGACAGATAGTGGACATCCTCGATGCCGAGTCGGAAGCAGACGACAACCCACCTACTTGTGACACCGACAATGAAGAATCCTGCCCAGGTGCTGTAGCCTACCGAGTCCAGATCCGACGGTCTCCATATATAGATGCATTTCACGGTCACCACGTTGTCCGTATTACCGTCGACAGCGACGCAACCGGCAATATGATTCGCCACTCAACCGTGAAACGCCTTGGGTCTCACAGCTCCTCATAGCTACAGGTAGTCGGAGAGACACGGATCTCCTTCACACGAGACCACAAAGAATTCAAGTTTGAAGGCCTCGTTGTGGAAAACCTTGACGTCGACATACTAGCAGGCACTCCTTTCATGCAAGCAAATGACGTCGCCATACGCCCTGCCAAGCGAGAAGTAATTCTCGGTGACGGCATGACATACGAGTACGGGTCCATCAGTGCAGCAAAATCCAGCACAGCTGCACGCCGAGCGTTTCTTCTCCGTGCCACCAACTCCCTCGAAAACCATCTGGCCAGGAGAGTTCCTTGAAATGTAGCTGCCAGACGATGCACAATCCGACTCCGAGTATGCCATAGAGCCCCGTACCAATGCGCCGAGCGTAAGAGGACTTAAGCCGCCCCAGGTGTGGCCCCAACCGAGTATCGTTTCGAGTGTAGCACGAAAGATACGCATTCCCAACCTGTCTACCGTGCCGCACACACTAAAGCGCAACAAGTACTTCTGTCAGGTCAGCTCTGTCTTCGAGCCCAAAGAGAATTCCACTGCGAGCCCGACACCCAATCTAATAACATCGCAGCCGACACCTGCCATTTTTCCACCGTACAGACCGACACTAACAATCTCCTCCCACAGGACGCCAGAGCCAAATTTCAGTCACTCCTCAAAGAGTATGACGTGGTCTTTGACCCTAACATTAAAGGCTACAACGGCGCGGCAGGACCCTTCAGTGCTAAGGTCAACATGGACCCAGTGGAGCCCCCTCAACGAAAGGGTCGCCTCCCCCAATACGCTCGTGGTAAACTCTTGGAACTCCAGGAAAAGTTCGACCAACTGGAGGAACTCGGCGTGTTCAAGCATCCGGAAGATATTAATGTGACTGTTGAGTACCTCAATCCATGAGATTGAAGATGAAATACACTTTCATTTGAAATCCTCTTAGTAATATTAACCAAAGAGAATAATTATTAGCTGAATTTAGCAGTCTTTAGGAGTGGCCGGTAGCACCGTGACTTTCATTCTCTGCTCCCCAAGCATATATGTAATTTTATATTTTTGTTTTTATCGTATGTTGACCTTTTAATTTAAACACTACTTCTTTATTATCCCTAATATAATACATAACTCACAACCCATGCGGTGTGGGGTCCTGGCCCGCAAGTACACGCATATGCCATGTACCGGTTTATTTCTACTACAAATGTTCTTACAAGTACTCAGTACGTGTATATTAGAATAATAAACTGATGCACCAGAAATAGGGCATGATAAGCCAATGTATGAACACAGGGAGATTTATTCATATATTGAACAATTACAACGACTAATTGATATTGCTAAAGATAAAGTTGTGAAGGAGAGCAAAGGAAAAACAGAAAAAGGTGAAGGACTAAAAAATATAAATGATCAGCAAGATTTGAACATAACAATTCCATCTTGGCCAGAGGTAAAACCATATGGCTTCAATTATCATGATTTCAAACAAAATTCACAGGAATGGTTTAACTTACGTATTGGGAGAGTTACCTGCAGTGTAGTTGGTCTTCTAATTGGGCTTGCAGGGGAGAAAGAACATTTACATTATCTAACATGTATCAAGAATAACATTGATCCTAACAAAGTAAAGCCAAAGAAATTCAACAGTTTCTTGAGAGGACAACAGTTTGAGGATGAAGCAAGAAAAGCTTTTGAAAGCTCATCTAAAGTCCCTATCAGTAGCTGTGGCTTTTTCACCCACCCAGATGATGACAGGTATGGAGGTAGTCCAGATGGTATTGGACCATGATATTTATTAGAGATCAAAACAAGAGTTGCAGGAAGTGATGAGCCACTATCAGCAATTACTGCAAATCATCTACTGCAAACAAACTTTCAAATGGCAATAACTGGTGCAACTGTTATATTTTTACAATCATATCTGCCAGAAAGAGTTTTAATGTTTTTCTCATAGAGAAAAACAATCTCCTTATTACTGTTGTAAAAACTATTGTTGATCACATGATTACACATACTGTTATTACTGAATGGCCCCATGAAGAAAACCATCTCCTAAAAAAAATGGGAGAACTCAACCTTGGAATGGTGCCAACCTTTGCATCCTTGAAGCCCTTGAGATCATGGGTGAGACAGGAAGCAAAATAGGCACAGAAAATATATTTTTTATATCAGCCCCACAGAGCTGTAGAACTTGCTTTAAAACCAAACAAGATGTTTGCAACAAATGCAGTTTTGTTTTACAGTGATTCTCAGTCACACATGCCCTTTTAGAATTTTGTCTGGATGAAGGAGTACTAGTCATGTTTTGGTAAGATGGCTTGAAAAAAGCACCACTCAGTTTTTTTCTGTTCAGGGGTTCTGTTCTTTGACATTTCCAAGACTTCATCAGAGATCTTTACTAAAATCTGGATTCAAAATCTGTTTCAGTAGCTCATTTTCTAGAAGCAATTAAGGGAAAGAAAAACAAATTGTCTACAGTCAATAAACACGTTTGTTATGATTGGACAGGTTGACCAATGAGGAAGTAGTGACACTAATTGACATCTACCCTGGCCCCAAAATATAAATATCAAGACAAGATTCGAAAAGTGCATGTGTGACTGACAATAATTGAAGGGCTGTACGCAACAAGGGCATAAGTGACTCCTGATTGCATTCTAAATTTTCCTTAAAATGTTTTTTGTTCTAGGTGAGAATTTAGAATGTGATCAGTAGTCAAGTATGCCCTTGTTGCACACAGCCCTTCAATTGAAGTAAAGTAGAAAAAGGCATTGAATTCTGTGACATTTTCTGGATGGAAATTTTCAGTGTTTCCAGTTCCAGTGTTTACCATATAAATTATTGCAACTAATGTGAAGCTTTAAATAAAGTCAAATGTTTTCTTCCTTGTTCTTTCAAAAGTTCATTCTTTGGGTCCAACAGGTTTCTTTGTTAGATTAACAATACGTGCTAGTGCTATCCAACATGTCCCTAGAAACTCCACTCTTCCTGCTGGCCAGCAGGTGTTCAAAATTGACCAGTCCCGGATTCTACCAATCATGTTCTCATTATAGATACGTAGTGTGGCAATGTCAAAATTGAAACTAATATCATTTTCATCATACTGACAGTCAAACTTCAAAGGTGGTTTGTTATGATGCACTCCCTTCTCATGACATATATCACTGATTGCAAAGCCTCTATCAGTCATCACTATTTTTCCCCTAGGACAATAGCTAGTCTATGGCTCCAATTTGCTCTGTGAGTTGCTCAACTGAGATTGTTCCAGGGTATGCATCAGAGCACTTGCATAAAGCACCATGGGGGAAAATCCATACTGATACTTTGCCAGTTGTATGATTCTTATAATGGCTGAAGGTAAGATTGTTAAGATCAAAGTTCTCAAATTGAGCTATCCTTGTCTCAGTATTGTCCCCAAGAATTCCACACTCAGCATACCCTGCATTAACAAACTTATTTGGTAAAAAAGCCTCTATAAAACCAGGCACTGGTTTAAGATCAATCTCATCAAGAACAGAACGAATGAAAACCATCCATGCTACAAACACTCTTGACATGGTAGATGAACTGCCCCCTACTAATTTGGCCATGATACCAAGGTCAACACCATGTCTTGCTATTGTTAGTGTAACAAGAAGTTCTGATCTTTTATCAAGCAGCTTGTTGTTTGAATCCTTTTTGTTTTGGCTCTGGACACCATCTGGATACAAAATCAAATGCATAAATGGAGCTAAGCATGTAAAGAGGCAGTTAAATTCATTAACTGTAAGTCCAGACATGAAAACAAATTCCTTGTCATTTCTTTTCATGCTGTCATAACTGAATCGTCTCTTGTCTAGTTCAAATTTCATTTCTTTGAATTTTTGTTCCGATAAACTTCTTTCCATTTTCAAATTCTCTTGCAAAGCGTTTATTTCTCTATAAAGTTTTTCCACTTCCAGTGTGTTGTTGTCCATACGCAAAGCTTCATTTTCAGCTTTCAGCCTGTCACGTTCGGTTTGGAGTAAATAGATCTCCTTTTGCAGATCATTGAGCATTTTTCTCTTCTTTTTTGGTGGCTCAATGCTGCTAGATCTTTCCCTAGAAGCTTTCCTTTTACTCAGGTTACTACTATCTTGTGATATTCTTTGTGCACAAGCAATTTTTTTCTTGAGTTTAGCGTTGGGACTTTTGTAGTTTTCGGCCTCCAATTTCTTCAGTTGATCCTCTGAACAAATAATATTAGGGATATGATGGGGGGAACATCTTATACCTCCTGTCCAATGTGCCAAACAGATCACTTGTTTTGTCCAATTTATGTTCTCATTCTTCAGTATAGCAGCATATTTTCTTCTAAGGTCGGGATCGACTGGTAAAGTGTAGTAATTCACCCCTTTTGTACGCCAGTTGTTATAGCACAAAGCACTAGCACAATTCCAGTGCCAAACTATCTCTTCGGTTTTGCAGCGACTGATCTGGCGGCCATCTAGTAGTATAAAATATGGGAGTTCTGGCACACTTCTTGTGGAACCAATCACGAGTCCCAGGGACGACCCCACCCCCACGAGCGGATGGCCCAAGCCCGCTGGAGCCCCAGGCACAAAAATTTGTGGGGGTATTATAGGATTCTGACGCACTTCAGCGCCTTTATGAGATAAGACGCCGCACTAAGAAGCACAGGCACAAAAAAAAAAAAAAAAAAAAAAAAAACTGGTGGCCACCAGAACCCCTCTAGAGACCACTTTCACCTTTTTCCTTCCTTCTCTTTACGGTCTCTAGAGGGGTTTTTGCTTTGTTGTTTTTCCGGGCCCGGCTTTTTCTACTGTATTTTTCTTTGAATTCTACCCTAACTGGTTGAGGTACAACCGGCACTCCTAGGAACTCTTTCAAGTATCCGTGAGCTCTACCCAAGTACCCAACCCAGGATTGGTATTACTTCTACTGTACTACTGTACTACTGTACTACTGTACTACTGTACTACTGTACTACTGTACTACTGTACTACTGTACTACTGTACTACTGTACTACTGTACTACTGTACTACTGTACTACTGTACTACTGTACTGCTTTTGCTATTACTATAAGCTTTGCTCTGCCACACCGACAGACGCGCTACGACTTGTGTAGAGCGGGGAGCGTTTTACTCCACACAAGCCGGTCTACCACATGTGGTCCGCCAGATTTGAACCCAGACTTGTGAACGGTTCCCCTTTCGAACACAAGAGCAGCATCAACCCGTTGGGCCACATGTGCTAGACGAAAGATTTGGCAGCAAAAATTATATTTTTGTCTTACCATATGGTAATTAGCGGCTGATGCAATAGCCACTGTGACAAGACAGAAATTTGCATATGAACCAGACATACGTAGGTATTTATTGTAGCTTAGCTATAGCTCTTCGTGAGGCTAAAATAAAGCCCACGCTTGCTTCTCTCGTAGGAAATATCAATTTTTAGCCGAGACTGCCTAACTTTGCCCTCATCTCTTCCCGAAGCTCGGCCCGAATTTGTTCCACACTTTTTTCACCACTAACCTGCGCTGTGTATGACGAATTTCAACCCTCATAGCCTCATATTTATCTGCTTCGGCAAGGATGAGAGTGAACTCAGAGTCAGACACTCTCTCATCACGCAAGGCTTTTGACACGAGATCACGAAGCGTATTCACTTTCGCTCTCGCCAACTTAACGGTTTTCTCATGCTTAGAAACTTTGATTCCAAGCTTTTTAGCCCCAACAGCTGTAGAGGCTGAAATTACCCCACAGAGCCCGCCAACAACACCGAGTGGTAGGCCAATTATAGCACCAAAGCCGGATAGAGACACCGCCAAGCCTGAGCCCGATAAAAGCACACTCAGGCTACCTGTGGTCACAGCGATACCGTGAACGATTTCCCGCGCACGGTATACTTTTTACGCACACCCTCGTAGTGTTTTTCTTGAGCTTCAATGCCTGCAAGCGTCTCACACACCTTTTGCAGGCAAAAGCTCTCTCCAGAGACGCTAGCAAGCGGGGGATAGATTGGTGGTGCCGTTGGAATGGTTTGAGTTAAGTCGCTTTCCATTATACCAACTATATAGCTATAGCTTACTCAATCTTTAATACATAGCGTATGGGTCGACCACGGAAGTCTATGATATTCCCTTTCTCATCGCGAACTGCCAGGTGAAGGCTGCTCCGCATTATCCCTAGAGCTTGGACAGTTAGTGGGAGTAGTGAAGCATATGTTACTTTTGCGAACCTTTCGCCTCTAATCTCTAAGCTAGCTAGGACTTTCGAGGGCTTTCCCTCGAGAAGTGAGAAGCTAGAATCCACCACATCACAGTGGACATACACTGTGTGGATATCTTGGAGCACCAGTTCATGATTACCCACTTGGATCGTCATATCATCTATCCCATGTTCATTTCCTTTAACACCCAACAGTGTGCAAATATTTTTACTGAACTGGATTGGTTTCTTAACTTCTAGGATCCAAGCCCTCTTAGGTAGAGGTTTCACGAATTTGACAATGCCAGCATCGATTGCGGGTTTTAAGTATCGTTGAATGCTTGCCATATCATGGTGCCCTGCAGCGATACTGTATGGGAACCCACACCTTGGGTATCCCACCAGAACGAAGCCTTCTTTACTAGGTTCCACCAACTGTTCTCAATAGTGATCTCGATTAGCGAAATATTCTGGATAAGAAGAGGTTGATCAAAGTAGACCGTCTGGTCAGCCGAGGTACAGGTGATGTTAAGCACAACCATGTTTTCCGATATTTAGAGGCAAAGCAATAGCTTCAATAGTTGCAAAACAATAGCTTGTCCTCCGGACATGACAATGAGCCAAGAAAAAGTACAACAGTTAAATGATGCTTTGTGGGCGAAGTTCAAGAACCAATACCCCCATGCCAACCTTACTCAGTTCCATTCGGTAACGGACATAGATGGACCAGCGGGAACCGCCAAGTACTCAACAAACATCATATTTCAAGATGCTGCCGCGGGGGATGAGGGTTATTTAGTTTACGGTGATGCACCACATTACAGTAAACCCGCTGCCATTCAAAAACGCATTGATAACGCTCTCCACCACGGGATGGATATGTTAGGAAATTTCCCATCTTCCCTGGTAGAGTCCTCAGGTGTGAAATACCCTGTTCCAGCAATCCCCTTTACCAAAGGTATGAGCAAAGCTCAAGACATCAATCTCAAGACTTTGCAGATATACGCCACACCTGTGGAATCATTCGAAGCAGGTGTCAGGGATATATTTAAGGAGACTGTCGTGACGCATAAAACAGCAAAGGAGTCTAGGAAATGGCTGGCAGCTCCATCATTCAGCTATTGGCCTCAACAACTCAATCTAGCAACGTGGTGTGCAACTGCTGGCTGTGGAGTGTCATTGTCCGACCCTGCTTTCAAGACATATCCACCTATTGTTCAAGGGTTCCTACGATTTCACACATATTTCACAATACGACGAATTCTGCATGAACTTGGTGGCTCTCATGGAGTGCCTCTACCTGGTGACTCCGCCTTCAAGCAACTCGATAACCTTTATAACAAAGCGGCTCTGGGGCCTTGTGCATTGAGTTTGGTTTATCTCGAACACCTGACTTTCAATGGAAGGGAGGCCGGAATCACGGATTAGGAGACGTATTCCTTTACTACCCGGGTGATGGCTGTAGAAACGTCCACGTAATCCGAGGCTATGACAAAGAAGCAGACTCATGGCCCGATCACAATAATTTGTTTGCAGACCAAGGAGGCAAGTTGGACATGGGAAATCTGGTATCCTTTATTCCGAACGATGCGGCCGAAGGGAAACAATTCAACTGGTTCGCACCCCAAATCGGGAGAGGTCTTACGAGGGCTGGGTTGGGTAGGCTAAATCGCTCAGTCGAGGCTTTCGTATATTGTGTTCTAGGTGCCCAAGCAAACATGCGCTCATCCATCATAGGCAGCACTTCTGCGAGTGGTGGTGCTATGAACACTCAACTCGAGTTCAAAAACCTGCTTGAGGCATCAATCCTAGAAAACGACCTCACAAAAAGCGTAGCAAATTATCAGTTGGCTATCCAGGAAACAAAAAAGGGCTCAATCTAGCCGTAGCTATAGGAGTGTGGTTATTGCCAAGTGACCTGGTGATCAACATTTACAGTGTCGTAGGTTATAATAACGATCTCCAGAAGGCCACAAAAGATATGCGGTTGGGTGCAAACGACGATGTAAATGTGGGGAGCAAAAAATCGCCTCCACTACATATGCTAGGACCCCTCCCAAAGAAACACCTTCCACATGCAGCAAAGCAACCAGCTTCACACCTCCAACCACATATTGCTGCAGTTGCAAAGCAACGTGTGCACGTACCAAAGGCAAAGCATGCTCCACATGTTGCAAAGCAACAAACACAACACGAGACCAATCTGGCAGTGGCATCGATTGCTGCAGCCGGAGCTGCATGGTGGTTATTTCGCTAACGCTTCCGTCGTCCCGACCCTTGCGAAGCACGCTCCACTACGAACACAAGCACACCAACGACGAGTAGCCAGGCGTTCTTTGCCAAGAATCCTACGATCTCGCCTGCAGTCCGGAAGAGAAAGCTCGCAAATTGCTCCGACCATCCCAGGTAGAATCTGCCCCAGCTTTTATCCAAGGATCTTCAGCCCATTACCAACACCTTTGGCGACGTTGTGTAGCCCACTCTGCAGTGTAGAAACTATGACGCCGATGATGGTGCCTACAGCGGCCAGCACCCCCACCACAGTGAATCCATACTTTTTGAAGACGGCAGTGACATGCGCTCTCCAATGTCCTCGTTTTCTTTTCGTAGTGCTTGAATCTCTTGTTCCTTAGAGTCTAGTTGCTCCTGAGCTTCATGCCTTTCCACCTCAGTTGTCTCAGGATCTTGAACGATAGCCTCATCTACGATCGTTTCTTGACGAAGGCCTTTAATTTTCACTTCGTTTTTGCGTGAGGACCTTCACTGCGGGTGGACCCAATGCCTCGGTAAGTGTTGGAGGTAGCTTGTCATTTATGTCTCCATTTACCTTAAATAATGGATGGTACTTTCCATTTCCTCTAATAAGTTGGACAAGCACTTGATCACACTCATCCAAGTCTTAAGTTTAGGGAACTTGGCAAGAATCCGTTTCCAAGCGGTATCAATTCGAGCTTTACGCTCGTCTAATGATGTTTCGATCTGACCCTTAGGGCGAGTACCTTCTTTGTTTTTTTTGTGGAAAGTTGCGGTAGCTCATGGGAAATTCCTCACCACCTTTGGCTCCACCTGGGACTGTTGAAAATGGATTGCTAGGACCGTCTCCGCCATCATCGGCGTCATCATGTGGAATTAACTGAGTCTCGTCAGTTGGGTCCACCTCAACATCCATATTGAAGGATTATCCTTCCACCTTATATATCTATATAGCTTTGTTATACATATTCGTTATATTCAATATGTTATCGTCAAAGTTAGTTCCTGCACAAGCACGCAGAGAGCCTCTTGGGCTCAAAGCTCGACGCATTCTATATAGAATAAATTTCGCACCATCATCTGCCAACCCAGGAGAGAGACTCCGTGTTGAGGTCCCACCACTAGGTAAAAACATCGTCATGGTTCCAGGTAGCCTAGCACTCTTCGCTGACCTTGAATTGTCTGGTGGACACGCCAATAATTGCGTGGTGGCCAATGTCGGGCGATGTTTGGTCTCGCGTCGAATTTGCAAAATGGGAGCTGAGACACTGGAAGACACTGTCCGACCCGATCTCCTACAGATATATTCCGACCTCTATCTTCCTACTTCAGAGCGAGAAGGCGATCGGACTCAACAAGGTATTCAGACAGAGAACGTGAATAAACTTCGCTCAGGGACTGGTGATAAGGACACTTCAAACGCCGCAGACAATGCGCTCCTGGTCGCATATGGATCGAAATATCGAATTCCGTTAGACTTTGACATTCTGACACAACATGGAGCCTTGTATCCCCACGCCCTACGTGACACTCTTTCATTTGAGCTGACTCTAGCATCTGCTGTCGACGTGATTGTGGGGTCAGATGCAACCAAGATAGGAACATACAAGCTCAACAACATCGAGTTGGAGTATGAGGTCATCGAGAGTGAAACTATCGCCAGGCAGGCACAGTACGCATATACCACAGGCGCTGCCTTCCTGTTCAACCACGCTGTCCACTTCATGACCGTATCTGTGAATAAGGCGTCCGACACTCTGGTGTCTCAGACCGTCAACGCCCAACGGCGATCCTTAACTGGACTACTTCTCCTCTTCGTGGATCCATACACCACTGGCACCCGGGACAGCGAGGCATTTATCAATCCAGGTATCACAAAGGTCGAGGTAGACGTCAATGGGATTCCAAACAGCCTCTTTTCAGGAGGTATGTTACCACCAGACTTCTGGAAGGCTGCCAAGGGATGGTTTGCCATGTCCGGAGGACAAGCTCCACAACTGGGAGGACAAGCAACAGCCATGACCTCCACCAAGTTCTGCAACAACAAATTCGCCGTCCTGGTCGACTGTCGCACGGCAGTGGATCCAGCTGTCCACGGTGATGGCTTGGCCCAAACGGATGGTGGAAGCAACATCCGCATCCGTCGTGTTTATAGGAGTGGAGGCAGTGGGACCGTAAACATGCACATCTTTGTGCTGGCTGACTCACGGTATTGAATGGAGGCTTCCATAATATAACATATTAACCGTTTTTGGAGAAACAGTAGCAAAGCTACATGGATGCCCTGGTAGAACAAATCCCATTCAATGCCCTGATTGTGGGGCCAACAAACTGTGGAAAAACGGCCTTCCTTGTGGAGCAGCTTCGTGGTGCATTCCGTGGCAAGTTCGACTACATCGTACTGATCTGCCCCACGTATGCCTACAACAAGACCTATAGAGGCTTTGCCCATCGAGTCCCTCATTTCTTTGTTATCTCGCCAAGCAGTAGTAGTGAGAATATCATCGACGCCGCACTGCATGTTTGTGCCACCTTTTGGGCAGGGACCAATACCCTGCTCATTCTCGATGATTGTGCCGCCTCGAAGGACGTAAAAAGAAGGACTGACAAACTCGTGGATCTGGCCTTTTCTGCCCGCCATATTGAGATTTCTGTTTGGGTGCTCTCCCAGCAGCTCACGAGTATCTGCAAACCCTTCCGCGAAAATGTAGCTGTGGTAGTGGCCTTTTCATATGGCGTCAGCTCTGGATAGTAAAAGGCTCTTTGAGGACTACGGTGGATCGCAAGAAGAGAAAGAGCTGCAATCGGAGCTCCGGGCCCACAAGTTTGCTCGCATATGCTTTTGTTTACGACATCCCTTTGCAGTTGTATTAGAGCTGCCTGCTCCCGCAGTATACCACGATATTCATACGTATGGAGGTCGAAATCAAAGCCCTACTAGGTGAGGATGATGTGTCTCCGACGTCGACGACGGTGCCTACCGCGGCCAAATCGGTGGAAATAGCTTCCGACGCAACTGACGATTGCCGGGAAGCACTTTCAATTTTGGCTGCAACAGGCACAACAAAGGAATTTTTGGGACAGAATCTCTCTCTAGGAGACGTTTCTAGGCTGTCTGAGAAGGACGTAAAACGTCTACATAGTAGATACCAGGCCGTAGTAGCAAAGCAAATAACAGGCTGTCTAGTAAACGGAGCACTGCGTCTAGCAACTCGTGCAGTCGCATACATAGTTCTTCTAGATTCCCAACAAGCACTTCTCAAGGACCTACAAGAAGACCACCTAGTCCGCAACGAGATCAGTGCTGTAGCTGGCTTGTTGTCTCTTAAAGCAGGTCGCTTAGTGGCCCTAGCTAATGCTTTGTTTCACGTAGTTGGACACATCACTGCGGATCCTCCGAAGACTGCGCCTGAGAAGACCCCAAACGCAAAAGATCCAAAGCGTGTCGCTGCTGGAAAAGCACTGGCAGAAAGCAACCGTCGTGCTAGAGAGGCTCTCAATCGCGAGTTGGAGCGAGAAAGTGAAGTGGAGGTGGCTTGTGGCTCCCGTCGTCCCGACCCTTGCGAAGCACGCTCCACTGCTGAATCCAGCTGGTTGTACTACCAGTACGAGAACTTGTCTGCCAACACTACGCTCACAGCTATCGGCGTAGGTGCTGCGTTGGTAGGGCTGTACTATCAATACCGCCTTTACAGAGGCAACACTCCGGTTTCTCAGAATAGCAAAAGCCATTGTAGTACAACACCAGCTACACCACGTGCTCCCGATAAATGCCCAGATTTGTCTCCAGCACTCCGTCCATCAGGAACTTGCACGTTGCAGGTGATGGATTAGGTTCATTTAAAGCCTAGAATCGTAGGGCATATGTCATAGCAAAGCTATAGCAGAATGGTGGAGAACAAGTTGATGAAAACAGTGCAAGACGCTGCTATATTGACTGGACTTGCTGCAGGTATTGGGTTCATTGCAAAAAAGGTGGTGAAGGAGTCCATGCTTAGCGATCCTTCAGCTTCCGTCTTGAATTACGTGAAGTGGACGGCTGTGTTGGCTGGTAGCATTGCCGCCAAGCAATATCTCGAGGACCAAAAGGTCATCCCACAGAGTGTGTAGCAATATACCATATAATGGCGACCATAGCTATGATGCTTGGAGGAGCTCTACTCAATGCAACGGCCTTCGTAGGTGGAAGCTATCTCGCCCGGGCAATCTCTGGTAAAGATCCTGATGCGCTGGCATTAGAGCGAAAAAGACACGATAAAGCTCTTGAGAAGTATCAGGCAGACTGGGCTATTTTCCAAGAACATCGTGAAAAGTTAGCATTCTGGGTTCAGAAACAGGAAAGTCTACAGCACCATGCTTCTGAGGATCTCAACAATACGGACCGTGCTCTCGAGCTTTACAATACAGTACACGTGGGACTACACCACATTACCGCACTGCACGAACCCAGTTTCTCCGACTATTATCGGCCATCAAGTGCACAGAAAGCAGGTGAGTTGGTCTACGTCGGTGGTGGAATGCTTGCCCTTGGATATGCCGCCAGTCGCTGGCTGTAGATTTAGATTTGCTTTTAAAAAACTTTTTTTTCCCGGCATTGAGGTTGTCGTGTTGGATATAGCTTAGCTATACGTTATACAATGGAAAAGAAGCTATCTGCTATATACTACAGCCCCCAGGGTTACTGGAAAGGATACGCCGCCGTAGGGAAACTCTCAGCCGCTGCAAAAGTTCCCGAAGCTGCCACCAAGGAGTGGCTTGAAAAACGAGCCTTATGGCAAATGTACTTACCGCCTCCTCGCGACATACCAAGACCCCATTGACTTATTGTTTCTACCCCACGACCGGGTCCGACGGAAGCTATACAAATATGCTCTCGTCGTGGTAGATGTTGCCTCCAGATACAAAGAAGCAGAACCTTTGACCTCGAAAGATAGTGGTGAAGTGGCTGCGGCCTTTGAACGAATCTACAAGCGTAGTCCATTGACATGGCCAAAACTGTTACAGGTCGATCCAGCAAGGGAGTTCATGGGACGTATGTCTGGAACCTTGGAGCGACATGGTACAAAGGTTAAACGAGGTGAGGTAGGCAACCACAGGGCACAAGGCTTCGTTGAGCGAGCAAACAGGACGCTGGCTGAGAGATTGTTTGGATATCAATATGCTCAAGAGTTGGTGCTTGCTTCGGAAGGGTCAGATGCTCGATCCAGAGAGTGGGTTCAACGGCTTCCTGAGGTCATCAAGGCCATGAATAGTGAGGTGACTCGACTGACAGGAAAGAAGCCTTTGAATGCTGTGGTGGCAAAGCAAGTGGACGTAAAAGTCCCTACTGTTTCTCGGCCCATTGGATTCGAAGAAAAACGCCTGCCATTCGATGCTCTTGTTCGATATCTGTATACACCAGGAGAGCTGGAGGGTGGAGCCCGGCGGGCGACTGATCCTGTGTGGAGTTTGGAGACGTATGATATCTCGCGAAGTGTGGTATCTTCGGGACAGCCCGTGCTGTACTATCTTGTTTTGCAAAACTCCGTCCTAGCTTTGCATCCACATATGAAACAAAGCAAGATAAATTCGAATGCAGGAACTGCAGCACCAAAGCGTGGTTTTGTGCGTGAAGAGCTACAAGTGGTGCCTAGGGATACAGAACTACCTCCAAAGGAGATCCTAGTGCCGGAGGCACAACGAAGCCCACAAAGGGGGTCCCACCAATAGACAGCAGTCATGCCGCTTGCTCAGCTAACAACTCATCGATGAGGTCATCGCGCTGAGCCGAGAGGCTCTCTGGAAGGGTATCTTTGTGCCCATAGGCTAGGGTATAGATACCGTTTTCAGAGATCCAGCGCTTAGTATCGAATGGTGAGAGAGAGACCTTGTTTGCGTGGACACCATACATCCTATGCTTTTCGCTTCGAAGCATATCCATCCCGTGGTGGAACACCTTTTTGTCTAGCAGGCACTCTTTGTACTGCTCGTGACGGATGCGATGTTTCACAACGGATATGCGCACCCCTTTGGCTTTCCGAATCTCCTTACCATTTGCTTTCAAGATTGAGTAGAGCTTTGACCTTAGTCCTACATATTCTGCAATGGGAATACCCCCGCATTCGTCTTTCATTTTGCCGAGGACCTTCTTGTTATCAATGCTATACAACGGGTGGTCCTTGCTGTAGTTGCTCGTGTCGTTGAGGTGTTTGCGGGCACCGATATCTGCATAGACGTCCTCCGTCTCAATGTGTAGCAGAAAACTGTCAGTGTCTGTGTAGAGTAAGTTACAGCGCTGCCTATACTGCTGCTGGAGCTCACCATAGTAGAAATCATACATCAAATGCTTCGATAGGTCCAAGATCGACATCCCCACGTATACCGGGCGGTTCAGCAGTAGTCTGCTTTTGTAGTTGTGTACAGCGGCTAGGTCGTGGTCGAAGATCGTGGAGCGAGCATGGCTGGGTTTGTTCAAGAGACGCTGCAGTCTGATTTCTTCCGAAGAGCGCACCAGCTGTACGTCTACACGCTTGCGCAGGTTCTCCATTGTCTTACCGAAAACAGAATTGTTCATTAACTTGTAAAGGTCCTGCTCGAATGTGCTCTTTGCCTTTTTTCGTAGCTCCGTGTTCATTCGGATGTATGGCTCCACCCATGGGCTTTGATCAAAGCGAATTGCTCTGTGGATCTTTTTCAAACGCATGCCCAGAAAGAGGTATAGCTGTAGGTTGCGGTAGTGAAGCACATATCGCTCTTTATCGCGGAGGTTAGGCATAAGCTTCTCTGCTTTCAAGGATCCATTGCCCTTGTAGAGCTTCTCGAATAGTTTGGTTTGATACTCTGAGAACCAGGTTTTATCCACCTGCATTCTCTCGGGAGCTAGAGGATAGCTGTTGTGCGCGTCGTGAAGTTCTTGAGGATACACGAGGTCAACCTCAAGGATATAACCTTTATCTGCATCGTTCGCGAGGTTGGTGATCTGTTGTTCTGTTAGTTCCGACATTGGCCACCACTCGAACCCTCCTGTTGGTAGATGTTGACTCATGGCCCAGCCGTAGAGGTTGTTGGCATCAAGGTAGATTATGTGGCTCTTTGGCTTCTTGGGGTCAAAATCAGGCACGCTTGGGTTGTTTGCTTTGGCGTACCGCTGGGACACCATGGATATCCCACCACGCAAACCCTTCTCAACAAAGAGGTGCATGTCGTAGTCGGTTAGTAGCTCGAGCTCCACACCAGTCTTCTTTAACAGAGCATCCCATGGGAGCCCAGGACTCGTATAACAGTGAGCTGGGTCCAAGCCGTAATTTTGCATGCATGTCGCTCGAAAGCCCTCAAACACATCTGCGAGAAGAAGCACATCAGTTCGGAGGTAAAGGTCGTGGTAGTCTCCCAACGTCTCGCAACCGAATGCCTTCCAGACCTTTAGTGCGTGTTCGTAGTCCTCGTCGGATATGTCCTCTAGGCGTAGCTTACTATAGAACACACTCTCTGGTGGAAGAGAAGTCTCTGCGAACCTCTCCCAAGTGTCCATGTACTCGTATGGGTAAACGCCTTTGCACAGCAGCAGCTTGTTTTTGTCTGGGTTGGGATCATGTTTTGTTGTCTGCTGGAAGGTGTCTGGGGCTTTACTGACCACCAGCTTGTCGAGAGAGGATAACAGGAATTGTGCGCTATCAATGAACCGGAGGTTGCCAAGCGAGAATGAAACATATTTCTCCATATTGTTTGGGATGCAGTAGATCTTGCCCTCTGTCTTGGAGATGGATTGCATCAGTAGATGTGAGTCATATCCACGCAGGTTGTGGAATACGACTGGGATGGTAGGGAAGAGACGCAATTTGAGGTTGCAGGTTTTATGTGCGGCGCCTCGAAACTCACCTGTTATGTGACAGTGATCCCATACCTTAGTATACAATGTACATACTACTACCACCAAAAGACTTCTGGCAAATGTGACAAGCTGCTAGATTGAAAGCCCTCCAGTTTTCCTGCGACATATACAGCGGCTTGGCCTTTTTGGCCTTAATCTCCACATCCTCCTCTTGTATGCATCGTAGAAAGCGCTCGATTGTATCAGTGCCTCGGTATAGCGCAGGTGGCTTGCTGTGACCATCACAACGTACAACGACGTCGGAGAATCCGCAGGGAATGTGCTCCTCTGTCTTCTGCTTTTTTCAGGGTTCAGGGCAGGCCCTTCGATCTTAGTGGTTAGAGCCTCGAGGTCGGCGTAAATGATGTAGGGAACTTTTAGCTCTTTGTGGAAGTTCCGAAAGGAGAGTTTGTTGTTATCCTCGGTAGGCATATCAATGCGAATGGCCCGGCCATTGACGCCATTGCACTCTGGGATATGTTTTTCAAGGAGAGCCTCGGTGGTGTATCCATGTAAACACCGCTCGCAGAAGTGTTTTCTCCCGTGGTGTTTTGTTTGACTGTAGAGGAGGCGGTTGAAGTCCTTGATCCAGTAGTAGTGTTGCAAAGCAACAGCGGCACTCTTCGAGCACTCTATAAGCAAGAGTCTAACACGCTTTGAGAAGGTCTCCTTTGATATGTGGTGTATAACCAAGCACCGTTCCTTCGGATCCCAACCATATACGTTAATAGAGATTCTGTTCTGCTTCTCCACGCGCGGTATTTGTGAGATTAGCGTTGGCGAGCTTATCCCATCGAAGTTCAACCCGTCATCTTCTTGGTACTTCGATGTCCTCTGGGTTTTTTTTGCAACTGGGAACAGTGCTGCGCGTAGTGACCAACGTAAGCAATGGTCGTCTTTGTTTTCCACATTGATCACGGCTTTCTTTCTTGCAACTTCTGCAGGTAGTGGTATATACGAACCTCCACGAAGTGGTTGGTACCGAGCAATGTCCAACCATAGAATGTTAACTCTATCCACAACCCAGTTCGAGCCCCGACTGATCCACTTCTCAATGCCGTTGTGGATCTGCGCATGTGCTTCTACTAGTGCCCCACGGATCTCAGCGCTGTTGGTTAGACGGTTTGCGAGCTCCGGAACGTGGCTATCTCATATACTGGACCCTCAGGTTTGTCAAGCCAGAGCGTGATGTTCAAAGCCAGCTGAAACTTAATACCATTGAGGTCTTGGAGCTCTTCCTTGAGCTTTTCGACGGTCTGCTTCCGCACACCAGCAAGGAAGGCTGCTGGGTCTGCCTCTAGAGAATTACCCTCTGGAACGTTCATCTTCCATCCGGGTAGATAGTCCCCCATGGCCCATCGAGTGCGTTCGAATTTGAGTGTGTATTCATCCATATTGGTGGGGTATAATATAGGTTTCACTATTCTCTAATAGGGGGGATTTTTAGTTACAAGTTCAGCCAATACGGTGTTGAATGTGTTTCTAGCCCTCCTTCCTATGCGCAACATGGTCACATGTGCTAATACATTACCACATGGGCGGCAGAGCTGTGTTTCTGCTTGAGTCCCAACCCCACACTTGCGACAAGGATGTGGCACAGTCGATCCTTTTCTGAGCTGGGCTCGGTGTTGCTTACACAACTCGAACACACAGCTCTTATCACAAGCAATTGTCTAGCCTGCTTGCAGGCGGTGGAGGGTGTTTTTCGCGCAGCAAACGGATCATCGCCGCCATATTGGCCGAGCGTGATTGAGAGCTGGGATCGAATGACAAATGGAGGGGGGAGGGGGGAGGGGGAGAAGAAGCAGATCTGAAAGACCGCCTGCACGAAAGCCCCTGGTTTCTGAGTATCCGCCCACCACGCACATGATTTCCGTTAACTTGTAACTCATTCTTAATTGACCAATAGGAGTCGACGTGTGACAGCCTGCCAATTTTTGATTTGGTTTGATTGAAATGCGTGCAATATTCAAAACAAACTTCGCTCGCTGTCAAATGCAATGCAAAATGTTAGTAAAATTGGTTCTCAGATACGGAAATTTCAATAAAACCAGCTATTTTTGTTCAAAGTTCTCCATGGAAAGGACTGCGACAGTACCACTTTAGAAATATATGTAGACAGTTCGGTTTTAGCTTGTTGCGTTCGCCCCATCAGTCTCTCAAAGAGTTTCATGTTGCAAATCCTCCGAAATACATACATTTAATACAAGCTGCTTCAAAAAGCCGTCCAGCACCGCAGTCGGGAGAACCAGAAGACACTCCCAGAAGAGGTGCCATACAAGCGGCTGCTTCCTTTCTTAAAAGAATTAAGCTCACATAAAGATAAATACAGGATCGAAAAAATCTCTAAACTTCAAAGAAAACTCCGATGCAGACAATGTTTTGTCTGGAACTCGATATTGAAGAACTCGTGGCAAATGTTGTGATCGTCTTTCTCTGACAACTTGAAGTCCATCTTAGTGAATGCTTGCCGAAAGAAATGGATGACCGTTGCATAAATGTATTGAGGCGGATTTCTGATTATTTCCTAGTTCAACGGCCGTGAAGTCAATAGCCGGATTGCATCTCTGCAATTTGGTCGACAACAATAGTTTTCAGTGGCGAATTAAATCACGGTTCGTTGTCGAGTTCTCTTTACCGTAAATATCATACTCTTTCCAAAGCCTGTCGAAAGCACAGCCAGAACGGCAAGTTTAAAGTACAGGTCACAATTCACAGGTCAGGTTGTTAAATATTTCTAAGACAAAATAAAGGCTCTGTACAGCTTCCTCCTGCTCTGTTTTCAAAGTACCTTTACCCAGCCGCGGAGAAAGAAGCGAGCAGCTGTGTTCTCTCTAGAAAACCTCTGGAACTAGGGTTAAGGCGAAGGAGATAACTTTGAAAACGGAGCAGGAGGAAGCTATATACAGAGCCTGATATTTACGGTTTACGAACTTGCGAAAAGAGAACTCGACAACAAACCTCTCGCAGTTCGCCGATCGCCGCCTTCGCGGCTCTTTCTCCGTGGCTGTTCTCTCTAGAAAACCTCTGTAACCAGGGTACTTAACCTTAGTCTTCAAAAAAGACAAAGCCTTTTGTATTACTCGCCATATTTTATCAACTGCAAGCTCAGTACACAACTTATTCTAGTTACGCCGCTTCGCAAGGCTACACATATTCCTTTCAGTTCTTGCTTTCAACACTTGCCGCGATAAGCTTGATTGACACCGTTTCAGCCAATCATATACCCCGTCCGCTGGTGGACGGGATCTAACTTTTGTACTCAGAAACCAGGGGCTTTCGTGCATGCGGTCTTTCAGATCTGCTTCTCCCCCACCCCCTCCCCCCTCCATTTGTCATTCGATCCCAGGTCTCAATCACGCTCGGCCAATATGGCGGCGATGATCCGTTTGCTGCGCGAAAAAACACCCTCTACCGCCTGCAAGCAGGCTAGCAATTGTCCGGCCGATGGTTAGCCACCTACACTGATTGTATGTACGCATACTTGCAGCTATACTACTGTGGTGCTACTTCTCTAAAAGGGCGTCAGAATCCTATAATACCCCCACAAATATTTGTGCCTGGGGCTCCATAGCCTGCGTACAGCATCCCCTACTTGAGGGAGAACGGCGATTTCATCGTTTCCGTTTCTCCCCATGTAGGGTCTGCGACTCAGAGCCCAAAACCGTGTCCGTGACGTCACTTCCAAATTTTTGGTAATTAGCTATTTATGCATAACGAAGTCAAAACGAGTGTAAAGTCCGTCGCAGAGGAAATTTCTCTCAAATTTGGAATCCCATCTCTCAAATGTGAACAGCTTATTAATGCTTTATGTAACTTTATTCGTGGGAAAGATGTGTTCTTGAGCCTACCAACAGGCTCAGGAAGCTGGAAGGTCACTGATATTTTCAACTGGCGGCCCCTTCAAACCAACTCGCGGCCAGGTTCGGGCTTTTTGAAGACTGAAAAATGCATTTGTCATTGAAGTTACTCCGCTTGTTGTCCTCATGAAGGATCAAGTGAAGCGCTTACATAGTCATGGCTTTAAGGTGAATATTTGAGCATTAATAAATGTAGAACTAAACAAACAGAACAAATGCTTCATTACTTCGATCCCTGTTATACTCCTATGTAAAATCAATTTTTCCCCAACCTCCAAACAACATTGTTAATAAAGACCTCCGTGTAATCCTTAATGAGGGCAACAAGCGGAATATAAACTTCAATGACAAATGCATTTTTCAGTCTTCAAAAAGCCCGAACCTGGCCGCGAGTTGGTTTGAAAGGGCCGCCAGTTGAAAATATCAGTGACCTTCCTGAGCCTGTTGGAAGGCTCACGAACACATCTTTCCCACGAATAAAGTTACATAAAGCATTAAGCTGTTCACATTTGAGAGATGGGATTCCAAATTTGAGAGAAATTTCCTCTGCGACGGACTTTACACTTCGAAATCTCATTTCAATCGCCATCTCGTTTTGACTTCGTTATGCATAAATAGCTAATTACCAAAAATTTGGAAGTGACGTCACGGACACGGTTTTGGGCTCTGAGTCGCAGACCCTACATGGGGAGAAACGGAAACGATGAAATCGCCGTTCTGAGAAACGGAAACGATGAAATCGCCGTTCTCCCTCAAGTAGGGGATGCTGTACGCAGGCTAGGGGCTCCAACGGGCTTGGGCCATCCGCTAGTGGGGGTGGGGTCGTCCCTGGGACTCATGATTGGTCCCACAAGAAAGTGTGCCAGAACTCCCATATTTTATACTACTCATCTTGTTTATTGCGTCTGGAAAGTGATACCCTAGTGCCCATACCCTCTCGGTTTGAAATCCGGCAATACTTAACAGGGCCATGTGCGCACGAGAGGGCCGATAAGCTAAGAGAGAAGTTGGGGAGATGGCTCTGTATTCGATACCTTACGGTTTGGTTTTTGACCGGAGTCCATGGCTTCAAAGCCCAAGTATTCTGTCTCGACAAGAGCGAGCAGTAGATGTGTTAAGAACTAGTAACCGAGAGAATAAAACAGGTTACATATTCGTAGTCCTGACTGCTACAGTTATAGACATTTATTTCCACCATTAACTTTATTTATGTTAGTTTTTGGTGAGCATGTTACAGAGTTGTGGTAGTTTTCAGACTTTCACCTCCCAGAAGTCAGTACTCCTGCATTGGGCTGGGGAATATGTTTCCACTAAGTTTTACCACATATACTGTGGAATTTTTGTGGTTTTTCATATCCGGCAGAATACACTAACACAGTGTGTAGTTGCATCTTATGTTACATAAAGTGTGTAGATTGATGTACAGCATAAGTACATGTACAATAAATTGTGTATGCAGTTAACTGTCAGGACAGCCTCCCGCATATATATGTCTGTTATCAGTTAATTGAGGAGAAGGATATACCTGTATTAAAATGTTCATATTTTTATGTGTTCAGAAACTAGTTATCTACCTGGAGTTGATAAACAAAGAATGTAATATTTGAAACCTTACCTCCAGCTGACTTTGACTACCTACATACATGTACATGTGAAGAAAACAGCCAAGCAATTCAGTTTGCTGGTTGCAAACATTGGCAGTGTCTCAGGATGCCACTTACAGATTTTCCAATGATGGCCACGTAAAAATTGTTCAGGGTTCGCAAAACAGGTAATGAGTGTTGACTGAAAGACTATTGACGAAAACTAACTCAAGTTTGACAGATTTTCCATCCTTTTGACTGCATGTTTTCTTTTAGAAACAATATAAACTTATTCCACTTCAATTCCCGTCCAGTCCGCATTGTCGGCTTTGAAACATTACTTCCAATCATACCAATAAATCCTTCAAAGTAATATTAAAAGTGGATTTGAGCCTTAGATTTTAGAACATTCCCATCTGTTTGTTTTGTGGTTTGAGTCATGAAACAAAACTGAAAAGGGGGTGAAATCTACATTATTTTATTAAGATTCAAGCAATTGCCAACCTGATGTAAAAGATCAACTTCCGGTTGTTTTTAGTTGTACAACTAAAAAATGCCATATAATAAACATCTTATTAATTTCATCCAGTCTTTACGGAAAAATATCAGACCGAGGTCTTGACAGTTTGGACAGAGCGATAAAAGACCTCGCTCTTGGTTAACAAAAAGTTAATAATAATAATAATTATTATAATTATTATTGGGTCAAAACTACAATTAACGTAAAAAAAATATAACTACCATAATAGACACTTTCAGCTTGCCTGTTTGTTGCCCCATTTCAGACCATGTGATAGTTCTCCAGAGGATTCAGTGCTTTGTTTTCCAATTATAGAAACTGGTACATTTCCTCTTGGGATACAGAAAAACAAAAAGACGTACATTACTCAAGGGAAAAGTCATGTGGTCTGAAATGGGGCAACAAACAGGCAAGCTGAAAGGGTCTATCAAAAGTGAATCCAAAAAGTTACCTAATAAAAAAATACCCTGGTTCAAAATAATTTCCCAAAAAATATTCCTAGTTCAGAAAGAATTTTCCTAGTTCAATTTTTTTTAACTGAATTGAACTGGCCATACAACATTTGTGACCACACACGGGAAAACGTACCTTAACGAAAATCCATTCGAACAGCAAAATAAACGGGCAACGAACGGCCAACAAATGCTTTTAAAAAACGTTCCAACGATTTCTCAAAAACATTTGAACGGCCAATAAAAAAAATCAAACAGACAGCTAAATTTTTGAACGATTTCTCTGTAACATGGTGGGGGGGGGGGGGGGGGGGCAAAATTGCTGCTATACACTGGAAACATATTTAGGCAATTTTTCGAGATATTTGTGTCTAAGCCTAATTCCAGCACATTTTGGGTGGTCTTGGATCAGTGTCTTGGGTCAATGTCTCATTTGGGACTTATAGCTGATCATTATCAGCTTTATTTTGCTGTGCTTGCTTGTTAGTTGCCATGATTGGATGCGTTGCATTTCTTGTCCACACATGTGTGCCGCAGTACTCTGGGTTGTTTCATTGCCAAGAAACAATGGGACATAATACCTGTATATACATGTACATGTTTCTGAGGGGGGTTACTGGGATTCTACAGTATATAAACAAGTCTTACCAACTCTTGCCTTCTCTGACAGTGGTTCTGTATTGTACACTCTGAACCCTCCTTCCCGTGCACAAGCAAAGCATGCTGTTTTTAGGATGACATAAAAAAGGTAATTTTGTACATATAATGAAACAGACTAATTTATACATGTAGCTGGGCAATTTCACAGTATTTTGCATGTCACAGAGGGGAAAATCACAAGATTGAAAGCTGCCTAACAATTAGATACTTGAATTTAAACAAACTTTTGAACCATCATGTATATTATTTTCAATAGCTCTTTAGGTAAGATGAATTTCAAAATGTTTTGTAAAATACCCAGGGAGATATTATTTTTAATGTTAGCTGTCACGGAGGGGAACAGAGAAGTAACAAAAAGTACAATTCCAAAACTAACCCCAAATTCCTGTGAATATATAAAAGCTACAACATCAACTAACAAATGACATCAAATAATCAAATATTTAATTTCTCTAACTTCTCCAGCTAGGAGGTAAATCAAAAGTACCAGCATCACAGAGGGGAAGTCACGGAGGGGAAAGTTTTGTCCCATAACAATGCCATACCAATTTTGTCTTGATACTATCCTGGGAACATAAACAAGGCTGTAATTGTCAATCTATGATACTACATGTAGTTACATTTACATGGAGCACATGGCAAAGGTTGTCCACAATGCATTGCTGCTACAAGCATGCTCAAATGAACTTTTGCCCACAATGCATTGCTGCTATGAGCATGCTCAGAGGTTACAATTATCTGATTTGGGTACAATGTATGAAAGTGATACATTTTATGCAATTTCTAAGTAATTTAAACAGCTTTTAAAGTTTTAATTCCCCTCCGTGACATAATTTTCCCCTCCATGACACTTGTTATTATTGAAATAGAACAAAGAAAACTTGCAGTTCAGAATTTTTTTTCATTTAATATATAGTTGTATTGAACTTGAACTCAGAAGTTTATAAAATATTGTGAATTTTACTTAGACTGTTTTGGAAATATCAAAACTTTTATACCAAATTTTGTCACGGAGGGGAAAGTTCCCTCTTGGACAAGCTATAGCAACACCCCCTTAACAGCAACTGAAATTATTTTTTGTTTCTCTATTAGTGCATGTGAGGAACTGTGTGTCCTGAAAATAATGTTTTATTTGTTTTTGACATAAAGCAAGTAGCTCATAGGTTTTTTGTGGTTTTCCCCTCCATGACAGGCAATTTTGTATTTCAGCTAATTAATGATAATTTATGACAAGATAAGAGTGTGCCGACATTTCAAAATCATTTTTTTTATACTTTAGTTATTAAAAAATGGAAAAATGCAATGATCTTGTAAGTTTTCAGTAATTAAGAATTCAGAGTTCCATGTCCCAAATACTGTGGAATGGCCCAGCTGTAGGATTGTCAGCAGATAAAAACATTGCAAATACCATTAATAGTTAAAAATTAATCATTTATTAAAACCATTATATAAAGCTTAAAACTTGTGCTGTTATAATTGAATTACACTTTTACTATTTTTTCAGTTTTGGAAAGTAATAGTAATTTTATGTACTAAACACTTACCATTTCAAATCTCAAGTCAAAATTACTATGGGAAATCTGATTAATTTAGCCATTAATTCGAATTCAGACTGGCCACCATTACTTGGACTAGAAATGAGCAATCCTTTGTTTGGATAGTAATGTCTGACAGAAATTATGACTAAAATAATCAGATTTCCTGTAGGAATTTTAACTTAACATTTGAAATGGCAAGTATTTAGTATTGTTACTTTCCAAAGCTTCTTTGGAAGGTGCATGGTTGTTCTTCCATTTAGAAAAATAATAATTTAAAAAGATACAATACCGGTAGTTTGTGAGATATTTAGAGAAAAAGCATCTCAAGGGAAAATCAAATAAATTGTTGATGCATGATAATCCCTTAATTTGCACGACAGACACCCTGTGGTTTTTTTCTGGTAAACTGAATCTGGGAGCTCTCATTTGCATATTGCTGTGATGTCACATTTCATGTTTAATTTCATGTTGCTCTTACATGTTTATTGAAAAGGGATAAATACAGTCGAATGGTAAAATATCAAGAAAACCTGGACTGAAAAAGAGGAAAGAAAAATGGCAATTTTTGATGAAACAAGGCAAATAAAATTTAGTTTATGCATTTACCTGTCTAAGTGAGTATGTATTATATAAGTCTGGCAATTCACTGTCAAAATTACTGTTGAGCTCGGTTTGTGATGATTAAAATTGTTATAAACGTGCCTGAGCAGATAGCCGCTTTAATCATTTGAATTTAGTAATCAAAATCAGTAATTTATTTGCCCAGCAAAGGTGGAGGTCTTAACAATGCCTCCTCATAGATTGAACAGGTGGCAAAGACATGTATGGGGTGGATGTCTTGACAATGCCTCCTCATAGATTGAACAGGTGGTACAGACATGTATGGGGTGGAGGTCTTGACAATGCATCCTCATAGATTGAACAGGTGGCACAGACATGTATGGGGTGGAGGTGGGTCAATGAAGGATGTGTGGTCTCAAGCGTGGAAAGCAAAGACTGAACTAGCTTACACAGAATTTGACCATTGTAGCCTTTGTAACCCCTAATGGGGTGTAATCAATTTCATTGTCACTTACATGCAATAAATACAGTACTCACATAACAAACATGTAATGCCACCTTCCTCTATCTCTCTTTGTTACCCTTGTTTCTTTTTTTGCAGTATCTCCCAACAACAACTTTCTTCTCCTTTTATTATTATAGTTTTTGCTGGCATGCTTACAAGATTGCACAATTCAGATCAGAACTTTTGTTTTGCTTTTAAGGCATCTAATTCTTGGTAAAAGATTTCTCTAGCTATACACTTGTTCATGTTTGTTTCATACTTCAAAGGAAACTGACTATTGTACACATGACATGTGCAATAGTGCATTGTGATCTTTATAAAAGTCTGACTTTGTCAGTAGTGCACATGCATGCGTGAGTACATGTATATTTAAGTGACTGAGAGGGGACTTGTAATGAATTTCCATAACAAAAGCTATAATTATTCCTAAAAGTTAATAGATCTCCAATGCAAGCTAGTCTCTGTGGTGCAGTTGGTAAAGCTCTGGCCTTCAAAGGCATTCTTCCCAAATGCAGGTTCGAGTCCTACTATATACTGGTGAACAAAGAAGTAAAAAAAGTAATTATAGTACTGTACTGATGTGTAACGTTAATGAGTGAATTACAAGTTAGGGTGTGGGTCGACTGGGGAAGGGAAGAGGGGGTTGAGTACAATAGACGGGAAAGGGAGAGTAGTCAAAACATTTTTTGCAGTGGAGGGGTGGGTGGATTTGTTTTTACTTACACCACCCAAAAAGACTAAACCCCTTTTTTTTATGAATCCCCCCAGAATATTATCCCTTTTTAGAATTTTGATAATCGCACCGGTACAAAAAAAAATTGCACTGGTACAAAAAATTGCACCAGGGGTTCAAATTGTACCACGACAGTTACAAAGTGCACAAACATCAAGTGTCCAATAATAGGTATTGCTTAATCTGTCCGATAATAGGTTAACTGTCCGATAATAAGTAAATGTCAACAATTGATGATTTCTTCAGTCGATTTTCAGGGAGAATAGTGAAATTCGAAAGGAATCAAGTTAAGCAAACTTGGTCACAACTACTAAAGATCAGGAAGGAAGAAAAACATTGGCAATGCCAATAGCCCTCTTCGTTATATGACTGGAAGCGATCAAAGTAAACTGTCTATTTTTTTAATAATAATTTGAATGACAGGTCTGCGAAGGTATACGGTAACCTTAATAACAAATACAGTCAAACCTGTATTAAGCGGCCACCCTCGGGGAATGAGTAAGTGGCCGCTTAAAGTGCCCCTACGATCAAATTTTGACATATCAATGTCTTTGCATATTCATAAAGTAGAGTTCATATATTATTACCAGTTCAAATTGTTTTTCGATACAACGACAGGAAGTCTTATTTTTTTAGCTCCGAATATTGAATCTACACGTCCGCCATTACTGGAAGCTGTGCCCTTTGTTCAGCTTTAAACAAAGGTTTATTCACCGGAAATGATGTCATACACTTAACGCTCGCCTGCAGAACACAACGCCTGGAGGCATATTTCTACTAAAAACGTCTTCACGTACATAAGAAGAAAGTTATATTTATCTTTGCGAGGTTGGCTACTTTTTTATGCACGCTATTTCGCGCCACGAGGTTGTCGTGTTAAGTGTATGGCATCACTTCCGGTGAATAAACCTTTGTTTAAAGCTGAACAAAGGGCACGGCTTCCAGCAATGGCGGACAGGATTTTACCGGTAAACTCTCCTAAAATTTGTGGTTTAAGATGCCCATTTGGGAATATTTTTTACTATCTCGGATATTTCTAATACTGATTGACCTATAGACACTGAAAAAGTGGCAAATCGAAATGGTAAATTTTCGTCGTAGTGGCACTTTAATACAGGTTGGCCGCTGAATACAGGTTCACCAGAAATACGTTTGGGACGTGGTCAAATCAACTTTTTATTGCTTATTTAACAATGTATTAACGCATGTTGAATACTGTTGAATATTTGCTAAATGGAGATATATTCTCGATCAACTGGCTAAAGACGAAGCTGAATCAAGAGGGATTTGTGTTCAAGTAAAGAGAGAGCAAACATTTAGAGATACGGTTTCCGGTCAGTTCATTGAAAACAACTTTGATGAGAATTGACACTGTTTAGAATAAACTATATTGAAATAAATGGTTAAAAATACGTGTATGAACTTGGTCGTTTTCATTAATATCGACCAAAGTTCTGTTAAAAAAATAGCCTGGCCGCTTAATACAGGCCAAAATAACAAGAAATAGCATAAACGGGACTGTAAAAAATGGCCGCGGCCGCTTAATACAGGTGGTCGCTTAATACAGGCAAAGTTTACAGTATTTGACTGGGAGAAAATTCAGGACCTTCACTACTGGCCGTTTAACACAGGGTGGCCGTTTAACACAGGGTGGCCACTTAATACGAGGTCGTTATATACAGGTTTGACTGTATACCTAATTCCCTGAAATGTCCTATATCTACGAATAACTATAATGAACACAAGAACACAAGCCAGTTTGTTTGGCAGAAATGAGAGATTTATTTCGACAACCAAGTAAACAATAGACTACCATGTGAAATAAACCTCTGAACCCACAATATGGGTGGGAGGGGTAAGAAATACTGAACTGTAACTAGAAATAGCACGATGGCGAAATGACTGTTCGAAACTGATCAAGATCAACTACATGTACATTCTAAATGGTATCCGATTACAACAAATCACACAATACACAATGAATGACTTATCAATGTAAATCAATCTTATTATAGAACCAAGAGAAATAATAACATAGGAATGAGGGAATTAAGTATTTTGAAGAGTCCTCCAAAATCGGCCAATTCCCTGGAATGTCCTATATCTACGAATAACTATAATGAACACAAGAACACAAGCCAGTTTGTTTGGCAGAAATGAGAGATTTATTTCGACAATCAAGTAAACAATAGACTACCATGTGAAATAAACCTCTGAACCCACCAAACCCCTCAAACAAAATGGCATGTGCTCTGTGAGAAGGCTCGCTACATCCGTACATGTAACAAATTTATGCCTTTTGTAAGGCAAGACACATACTATTTGCTACCCGCAACTTGGCGGACATGGAAAACTCGAGATAATTTTTATAAGTGTCAGAAGACCAGTCCCCAAACACTTGAATAAGCTCTCCGGGAATTCCAGAAGAAAAATAATGCCCAATTTGCACCTCCCCTACGAAATGAGTGGCCCCTAAAAGTATTAGGGTATCATTGGAACCCCGGCAACTACATGTACATTCTAAATGGTATCCGATTACAACAAATCACATGATACACAATGAATGACTTATCAATGTAAATCGATCTTATTATAGAACCAAGAGAAATAATAACATAGGAATGAGGGAATTAAGTATTTTGAAGAGTCCTCCAAAATCGGCCAATTCCCTGGAATGTCCTATATCTACGAATAACTATAATGAACACAAGAACACAAGCCAGTTTGTTTGGCAGAAATGAGAGATTTATTTCGACAATCAAGTAAACAATAGACTACCATGTGAAATGAACCTCTGAACCCACCAAACCCCCCCCAAACAAAATGGCGTGTGCTCTGTGAGAAGGCTCGCTACATCCGTACATGTAACAAATTTACGCCTTTCGTAAGGCAAGACACATACTATTTGCTACCCGCAACTTGGCGGACATGGAAAACTCGAGATAATTTTTATAAGTGTCAGAAGACCAGTCCCCAAACACTTGAATAAGCTCTCCGGGAATTCCAGAAGAAAATGCCCAATTTGCACCTCCCCTACGAAATGAGTGGCCCCTAAAAGTATTAGGGTATGGAACCCCGGCTGCCGATAAACGACGACGGAATACCTGAACAAACTGTGCCTTAGTGATGGAACGAAATGAACCAACGGAAGAGGGTATGACAAAAGAAGGTGAGGCAGGGACAGCGGGGATAAGCTTACACATATGGTGAAACATTGAGACAGGACAAATAGGGGAATGAGGAATACCCACGAGAGGCAACCTAAGATGACGCATGCCAGCCTGGTTAGTCTTGGACCACTTAAAAATTATGGTAAGTCCATGTGGGGCTGGTACAATATCCTCTCTACACAAATGCTTATGAGGATCAAATGATCTCAAAGAAAATGGGACAATATTGGAAATACGAGCAAATAGAAAAAAGGCAAACAAAAATGCACAGGAAAATGTAACGTGTTCTGGATGCTGATGTACACTGTGAGGGGATTGCACTAGTGAAAGAATAATGCTTGTTATTACGGGAGGAGCCTGAACTGGGCAAGCCTATCAATCCCACAACTTAAGAGAGGGAAACTCATAACCCATGGCAACATGCAAGAACTTAATCCCACTAACTAAAGGTAATTACGCACTGAGGCTGGAGTGATTGATCTACTTAAAAACTGACAAAATAGACAAACAATATCTACCGAAGCGGGTAGTGCATCAAATGAAAAATATATACAAAAGGAAAAATAAGCATGCCACTGAGTGAGATGATTCTTGTGGGTACCAGCAGCGAATGCAGCTTTATGAGTGACCTTCAAGTTTTGTCTTAGCTCCTGAAGCTCTCAATCTAGAATAACAAGAATCAGTAATTAGAGATGGTAAAAAATTCAAACGGAACTGACACTTCAGTAAGACTTACCTAGAAATTATAGGGAGCTTGTGAAAGTTCATGCTAAATGTACTGTTCAGATGCCAGCGAGAGAGCAAATCTGCTGCACGGTTCTCCACCCCGGGCAAATGAACTGCCCTCAATTCAAATTCATGCAAAGCCGCTAGAAACCAGATGTCTTGTAAACAACAGGCCAGCAGCTGATCCTTCACCTTCCCGGACGTGAGCGCGGAAACGGCCGATAAGTTATCACAATACACACGAATGCGTAGTACCGACCACAGGTGACCCCAGAGGCGGAGTGCAACTAAAATAGCCAGTGCTTCCAAATGATGCATCCCAGAAAACAGGGAGAGTACTTCAGCCGGGAATTCTGCGTGAAAATAGTGAGATTGGGAAATCCCACCACATCCTGACAAACATGCATCAGTGGAGAACACAGTGTCAGGGTCATTCCAAGGTGAAGATGAAATTATGGAAACTCCATTATACACTCGCATGAATCGTTGCCACCACAAGATGTCTCTACGAAATTCCCTAGCAAGACACGTGTGGTGATGATTCCGCTTAAGTGCCCGCAGTAATGATAAAATACGGGACAGGAACAGTCTACTCTGTCTGACACATTTCGAAACAAAATAATGACAACTTTCCTATGAGGGACTGAAGTTCCGCTTTTGTTGCTGAGCGCTTGGTCGACCAAGAAGAGTTTCAATTTCGTTTAAACGCTCCGGTATGACTGACATTGTCATACGTACAGTATCGAACAATACCCCTAAACAGGTATTAGTCGTTGCAGGGGGGCAAGCTTTGATCACGGATTCTTTGAGGCTTAACTCTTTCAAAAGAAGACCGATATAATTATATCATTGCCAAGCGGTGTCAGGAGTATCAACTCCGATAAAGTCATCCAAGTAACTGATAATGTTGTAACCAGTGGCCTGGCCAATGTAAGATACAGCATTGGTTATACGCTGACATGTCATCGCGGCAGACCGCAAACCCATGGGTAGAACAACATCAACAAACAAAATATTTCTCCAACGATATCCCAACAAAGGGTAGTCCAGTGGGTCCACAGGAAATTGATGATAAGCTCGTTTTAAATCCCGCTTATAAATGAGTGAGCCCTGTCCGGCAGTGCACATCATCAACGCAATAGAATACACGGTGGGATATGTAAGCGAAATATCCTCGCCTCCATTGTAAGTAAGAGGAGGAAGAAATCCCATTGTTCGCTGAAGATCCGTCCGGCCAAATAAGATCAACAATAATTCTACGATCCACAGAGTTGCTTTAGGAACAGAATTCAGTGGCGACACGGCAACAGGACCAGGAAATGGATTATCCACGAATGGTCCAATCACCGGATGCAACAAGCTCTCGGTGAGCAAGTATGCGTCAATGGCATCCGGAAACAACGTTGCACCCTGATGATTACGAGAGTCACTAATGGGAAATCCGTGAGTAGAATAATCGTAACCCACAGGCCAGCCATACTCCATAAAGTCACATAGCTTGCTATCAGAATAATCTCGTAAATAGGCATGCCAGATAGGAATGTTTAAGCGAGATGGAACAGCTCCGGCTCTGGAAAGTCACTTGGGAAACCATCGGCTCGAAGGTCACGAAGCTCGTAAAATGTTGAGTCATTTCTCATTTAGTTTACCTATATGCAAGACCAGGTTGCCCGGCTATTCTTACTTCAAAGAAAAGTAGTGCTGCCTTTATCGGAGAAGAGCAGACGGACGACTCCATATTAAAAGGGTTTATAGAAGAGAGGAAATCACGTCTGACGCAGGCCATGTTTACGTGTTTAACTCTGCGATCACAATTCACTTGAAAATCGCTGCATCAAATGAGTTTTACAATTGCCCTATATCATTATGACGTCAAATCAAAAAATCTATTGTTTAAACGCTAAGGATCACGGTCGTGGGAGGGGGACAAAACAGCAACAACACAAAGGAAATCGCTCTCAAATGCATTTTGTAAGTAACAGCCACCAAATAAGGTAAATATTGTGGGATAAACATTGATACAGCTGAATAAGAATCAATCGTTGTTGAATATATACGCCTATAAATCTCTTCCCAACTTAATGGGCTCTCAGGCTTTAATCGATTTATAATATTTATTTGGGAGGTACATGTGCAGGTGACTTAAACTTTGCACCAATTAAACATTTGTAAATTTCTTTTGAGTTCTCAACATTTTCTATATCAAACGACTTTTGCCCAGCTGATATCTGGAAACCAGACAATTCGAAGTTAAATTTTCCTCAGCAGAGCAGATTTAGTTCAAAACTCTATTGTTCAAATCGATTCTGTCCCCCTCATAAACAAGCTGTGACGTCATAATGATATAGGGTAATTCTTCAAGTCCTATGTACTAAGTTTGTACATTTTTTTTATGTCTCCAATACCTCCCTGCCAAGACATACTCTATACAGTCAAATACTTGACTCTAGCTCAGAATAGTTCCAAGATAACATCTGAACTTTATCCCCGTAAATTTCGGCTTTTAATTTCTGTCAGTGAGTGTCTTGATCGGCACTTAAAGTGCATATGAGCCTTCCTGAAATTTTCATAGCTATGAATCTCAGAAAAGTTTTGAGTACTCCTGCGAAGAAATTTTTGGTTTACAGAGAATACTCTATCTTCTACGCTTGTTTGAAATCGTGGAAACGTGACCTTTCCTGACCCATGACCGCGTAAGTAAAAGCCTGGGTCGATACCTCGGTCGACATCATCTCATTAATGCATTATTCTCCATGGCACCTTTCTATCACAACAACATCGATTTTTAGATAATATACACAGTTTATGAGCTGTTAGTAAAGGAAAAAGTCATATTAGTTAAAATTGTAAGTTTTTATTCAAATTGTTGCAAAGTGGAATTAATTAAATGACGTCTACCGAGGTATCGACCCAGGCTTTTACTTACGCGGTCATGGGTCAGGAAAGGTCACGTTTCCACGATTTCAAACAAGCGTAGAAGATAGAGTATTCTCTGTAAACCAAAAATTTCTTCGCAGGGGTACTCAAAACGTTCCTGAGGTTCATAGCTATGAAAATTGCACGAAGGCTCATATATGCACTTTAAATAATAAAGAGTAACAAATAAAGTATCCTGGTTTCTAAATGACTTTAAATGGCGTTTGTTCTTGATAATTAATTTCACACTTGGAGTTTTAGGCCAATGTGTTTTGAAAGTTTACGCGGAATGAACCAACGCTCATGAAAGGGTAAACAGAAACACTAAAATAAATGAATATTATTGAATTTTAATCAGATGACGTCACGGACACAGTGTGTTGACCGCGCGCCCAGCCGTTAGTGGGGGGAGGCTTTGGAGAAACGACACCCCAACGGCTGAAACCGAGCCTACAGGTTTCATTGATCGGCGTTGTTTGTTTGTTGGGTTCTGTGGAAACCTTTCTGTGCCCTTAATAATCATCTAAATAAAGTTTACGGCACACACTTCGCTAAAGTTGATTTCTTTGAGTTTATTTACACTTCGATCTGTTTCATTGAACACCGTTTCATTGATCGGCGTTGTTTGTTTGTTGGGTTCGTTTGTTGGTTTCTGTGAAAACCTTCCCGCTAAATACACTTGGTTTCAAACACTTCGATCTGTTACAAATCACCAAATTCAAGTGGGGGCGAATCGACTTCAAGTGGGGGCTACAGATGGTTTCTTTGAGTTGATTTACACTGAAACTTTTAATACACCTAAGGAACGTAACACTAGGCACTTCAAAGTGGGGGCGAATCGACTTCAAGTGGGGGCGAATCGACTACGAGTTGGGGGCGAAATGACTGGGGGCGAAACGACTTGGGGGCGAAACGACTTGGGGGCGAAACGACTTGGGGGCGAAACGACTTGGGGGCGAAACGACTTGGGGGCGAAACGACCGGATACCCATAGGAATGAGGGAATTAAGTATTTTGAAGAGTCCTCCAAAATCGGCCAATTCTACGCGTATTTTGATATATAGAAAGCTTTACTCTATTCTTGTTACAGCTGAAAACTTACGGCTCACGCGTTAAGAAAGCGAAAGTGAGAGTCGAAAATAATCATAACATAATATAAGTATAACTTATAACATGTACTACTGATGACAGATGTAGCTGATGAGTATATTACATAGCTAATTGATAAGAAGAACTTACTGTGGTCCTGATTGAGAGTAAGGTGTATCACTCCGTTCTGCATAGTTCTCTTATAACAGCCAGTCGTGTTTATCTGTTCACATCACATCATCTTCTTCACGCCATTTTGGTTTCAGACCTCTGTAGCCTGGCCTGTTATTGACTGAACAATATCTGATCATGAGGGGAGGGGATATCATTTTGTCATCACTGATAGCTGATATCAGGCGGTAAATTATGTCGTGAGCTTAAGTAATATGTCTATGTAGCTATTTAGTTTTACTAAGATAACTACAGGATAATTCAGGTTTAATTGTTTGAGTTTTGAGTACATATTTAGGTTATTGTTGCTCTATTTTCACTTACAATTCTCCCCGACCGGCCCTCCCTGAGTGGTCGCTCGACAGAAGGTGATGATTTCGGGCATGTGAATCACTGAATGGTGGCCATGCAGCAGTTCCACAGAATCACTTCCCAGCAGGTAAAGGTAAGTTTTATTCATGCCAATGTAATATATGAGACAGTTGACACTTGATAGCCCTTCTCAGTTGTTCGTATTTCATACAACGTGACAAGCGTATATATGTTGATTAATATAATAATATCTCATTCTCAATTATCTGTATCGAAAAAGACAACCGAAGACACATCATTGTTGGCTCTTCATTGTTGGCCCTTAGTCGACAGAATAACGTATGAAAAATACGAGACTAAGCATGATCTAGCTGTAATAAATTATGAGAGGAATACATACTCATCATTTTTACTCTAACTGGCTCGATCTGTATAAACATAACGCACTTGTGGCGTTGATATTTTAAATGCATCAATGGTAATTTATAGTTTTAAATACATGTATCTTCTCAGAGAAGCAAACAATTTCTGTGAGTGAAGCTCGAGGGAAACTGAGTCTTTAGGAACGGATAATGTCCAAGGACAAATGTATCAGCTGTTTATAATTTCCTTCGCGATCAAATACATATATATCTTCTTTTACTAGAAACTTAATTTGCATGTACTCACATGAAGGTTATCCACTGATAATTATGCATCAGTCAATTCCAGCAATGCCCAACCCCCCCCCCAGGACATGGTGGGGCATTTGCATACTTTGAGATCCCAGGAGTGGGGCATTTGTAACCTTATATCGGCCCAGGGGTCGGGCATTATTCTATCTCGGGCGAATGGTGGGGCATATATTTGACACTGCCGAAAATAATTCTGGGAAAGAGACTGGTCTTGTGACGCCATCTGTATCAAGTAAAAAAACAAATATGAGTTGTTTTAATTACTTCAACTGCCGACTGAGCTGTGGATTCTATCTATTTCTCTAAACCTAGAAAGCTGCAGTTTATACCGTCTTATCCACGTTATTTGTATATGCCAGGACATGAAAAAGCCAGGAAATATGTGGATGTTTAATTTTTACAAAATACAGTGCTGCTCGAAAGTAAGTGTGCAGACACGCGGACAAATCCGCGGGTAGTGCACGGGCAGTGCACGGGCAGTCCGCGGGCAGACTTCGGGCAGTCCGCGGGCAGACTTTGGGCAATACACCTAACAAGTTTCGTGTTCGATTACCCGTATAAAAGTTAACGAGTTTTGAATTAATACGTACGTTGTTTCTTTGCAAAAGCATTTTTATTTTAAAGCGAAGAAGCCAGACATTGGCGTTCGTGTTTGTAAACTGACTATTGAAAATAAAAATACTCGCGACTAGACTGCTGACACAAGTTTATTCTTGTGTCTCTTCGAGAGTTGTGTTCTATTTTTGAACACCGCCATTCGTGTTTGTAAACTGAGTAAGGCAAGCGCCGCTTTAAATGAAAATACTCACGACTATTAAGACTCGCTCATACGCGGCAAAAGTTTATTCTTGTCTCACTTCAAGAGTTGTGTTCTATTTTCGAACACCGCCGTTCGTGTTTGTAAACTAAGGCCGCTTTAAATGAAAAGACTCACGACTATAGACTCGCTCATACGCGGCAAAACATTCTCACTTCAAGAGTGTGTTCTATTTTAGAACACTGGCTTTCGTGTTTGTAAACTGGGATCCGTAAACTGAGTAAGACAAGCACTTTTAATAAATGCAAATACTCATGACCAGACTCGCTCATACGCAGCAAAAGTTTATTCTTGTCTCACTTCAAGAGTTGTTCTATTTTCGAACACCGCCGTTCGTGTTTGTAAACTGACTAAGGCCGCTTTAAATGAAAATATGCAGCAAAACATTATTGTCTCACTTCAAGAGTTGTGTTCTATTTTAGAACACTGGCATTCGTGTTTGTAAACCGACTAAGACAAGTGCTTTACAGCGATTCTCAGTGACACGCACCCGTTTTAAAATTTGTTGCGTTTTGGTGGACGTCAATCATTTGTTTCCATGACAATTCATTAATTTTCTGTCACTGAGTTCCGAACTTTCAGCTTTCCTACGTAAGGATCCATCTCTGAGAAGGATTTAGTCGGATTAATCACCATTGCTCGTTCCAGCTCACCGGGAGAAGATTTTAATGCAAGCACTACAGTTACAATATTGTTTTCTTCAGTTACAATGTTGTGAACAACCGAGCAGTAAAAGTTTAACGAGTCGTAAAAGTCCACGTGAAGTTTACGACTCCAGTATTTATACGTGCTATTATTAAGGTACAGTGTAAGTCGTACGTACACTTGGCGTGTGAACTACATGTAGTTAGCACGGTTGTTAACTTACAGGTACATGTATAAGCTCAGAATTTATGAATGTGTTTCTTGCTTGTTTATACACATAGTTCCTCGACACTACAGTTATTTCGTGTAATGGCTTGGTGTAAAAATGGATTGATTCAATAACTTTTAACCCTGATACACAGGTACAAATTTTACACGCGTAAGGTTTAGTTTGCGTTCGAACATCGTAGATGTGCGATAGAAGCTGGAAGAAACTTGAATATGGGCAGTCTGCCTGAATCTTGCCCGCGGACTGCCTGAATTCTGCCCGCGGACTGCCCGCGGACTGCCCGCGGGCGTCTGCTCACTTACTTTCGAGCTGCACTGTACATGTAGCTAGAAAATAGCAGTTCCCATACATTGTATTTTTAATGCTACACTAAAATTTTCAGGAGCCACTCAGGGCCCAAGCTCTGCCGGTCCGAGTTTGAAATGATATCAAGTAGTTTGTTTACCAATATACACAATTTGCTGCTGTCCACCGGATGAACAGAACAGTCACACTATTATTATAATATAATAAGCGTTTATTGTCGATAACATTAACCGCGTTGCGAATGATTATTTATAAGGTTAGAATGAAATATAAACTATGTCTTAATACTATTTTGCTCCAGGTGGCTCAATAGTATAATCATACAGCGGTAATACAAATACAAAACAAGATGGCAGATCTACAAAACGAATGGAAACTATCAACATTTGAATAGATTCTCTGTGCCTTGTGTCTTTGCATGGAATTAAAATTGGGCAGTATATAAAGACTAATGCCCGGGGGTTGCCCTGGGGGGAATGGGCATTGCTGGAATTGACTGATGCATTACGCAAAGAATCCTTTAAAGACTTCATGTTACGTTTCTCGAAATTTTGCAAACAACTTCTAATTAACAAATAAAGAAGCCTTAGCCATGTTTTATACTACAGTACCGCCTGGAATTATTGAAGTATTGGGTCGCGGTCAAACCGCGGTATTACCGCGGTCATTGGACGTGGTATTACCGCACTATGGACAATGTTTTACCGCAAAATTATTCACCGCAATGAAAACAGTGGTCAAAATCTGCGGTCAAATTATTCACCGCAATGAAAGCCGCAGTCAAAATCCGCGGTCATGACACAATACTGTGCAAAATTTAATAAAACATACATGTTTCAAAAGGCAGGTAGAGAAGCACTCATCGGTGAAACTAACACTTTCGAATCTTTTATTTTCGCTTCATTCAGAACTCTAACGGCAGGTAGAGAAGCACTCATCGGTGAAACTAAGACTTTCGAATCTTTTATTTTCGCTTCATTCAGAACTCAAACGGCGGGTAGAGAAGCACTCATCGGTGAAACTAAGACTTTAGTATCTTTTACTTTCGCTTCATTCAGAACTCAAACGGCGGGTAGAGAAGCACTCATCGGTGAAACTAAGACTTTAGTATCTTTTACTTTCGCTTCATTCAGAACTCAAACGCCGGGTAGAGAAGCACTCATTGGTGAGACTAAGGCATTAGCATATTTAATGTCTTAGTCTTTGTTTCGCCGATGAGTGCTTCTCTACCCGCCGTTTGAGTTCTGAATGAAGCGAAAATAAAAGATTCTAACCCGCCGTTAGAGTTCTGAATGAAGCGAAAATAAAAGATTCTAACCCGTCGTTAGAGTTCTGAATGAAGCAAAAATAAAAGATTCTAAAGTCTCAGTTTCACGGATGAGTGCTTCTCTACCCGCCGTTTGAGTTCTGAATGAAGCGAAAATAATAGATTCTATAGTTCATTAATTAACCATTATAAGTTTTTGAAGCCATTTTAATAAACTTGCTGCACGTGTTTTATCAGATCTAAAAACGCTTGGGCTGCGCCCTCGCGTTTTTAAATCTGATAAAACACTGCTGCTCATTTATAAAACTACAAATGTGGCTAAATGTAATTTAGGCTAAGTTAAACTCGAGACAATGCTGGCCAGCAGTCATCCCCCATTGAGATATGTTATGCGGGGGGCCCAGGGGCCTGGCAGGGGCTACTTGTGGTTTTGTGCGTGGTCATTTCAGTCATAGCTTTCTTGCTGATCATCGCGGATCATTGGTGTTTGCTATTCAGTGCCTTTACTTGCTGATTGTTGCGGATCACTGCTCCCACCCTCCTCTCCCTGTGGTAAGTATTGATGGGATAGGTAAGTATTCCACTGAATCTTCAGTGTGACAGGTACCAGGGGGTGGACTGTGGCAGGGTTGCCATGGTTACCTCCTTGTTGTGCTGGACATGCGTCCGGCACTTCAACCAAAGGTTCCTAACCCCAAGCTCATCTATTGGTGATGAGTTTAATGTATACATAATACACTATGGGCATTTGATCATGAGAACATGAGAGAAATGTCAAAGCACAAGCCAAAGGCACATGCTTTCAACATTTCTTGAGTGTTCTCAAATGACCATAGTGTTTTATGATAGTATAAATATGGATTTAAGGCTTCTTTATTTGTTTTATAATATAGATTTACACAGACGATGAAAGGAAAGCACCAGTTGAAAACAATAAAATATTATGGCAAACTGTGTTCATAAACTCTGATAAAACATGGCTTTTTAGCCAATCAGAGTGTGCATACTATCGTATCTATATTATAATATACAAATAGTGTGTCCATCAAGGAACTATCGGCTGATAGTTGCCTGCAGACATTTGGTGTTCTTAAAATATATATAAGCCTGAGAATGCAGTTTGAGGGCTTACATGTATATATATAATTATGCTAGTTTTAAGAACATCAAATATCCAAGGGAAACTATCAGCCGATAGTTCCGAGACAAACACACTATATTAATTGTCATTATTGTTCATTATTTACAAAATTCCGCACTCAGCAGGCACTATTGTACAAATAGACTGTGTATGTCAAGGAACTATCGGCTGATAGTTGCCCACAGAAATTTGATGCTCTTAAAACAAATATAAGCCAGAGAACGAAGTTCGAGGGCTAATAATTTTTATGCTAGTTTTAAGAACATCAAATTTCCAAGGGAAACTATCAGCTGATAGTTACGAGACAAACACAGTCTATTTGTCATTATTGTTCATCACAAAATTGTCTTCCGCTCTCAGTAGGCACTATCGTCTGATAGTTTGCATCCGTGGACGACAACTATCATGTCATGTGATCGCTTTTGGCCAATGAGCGCACACCAAAATTTTGTGGTGAACTATAACACCTGATAGTTTGCATCCACGGACAACAACTATCACATCACTTGATCGCTTTTGACCAATGAGCGTGTGCCAAAATTTTGTGGTGAACTATAATACTGAATAGAATCCCAATAACTCAAACCCTCAGGGGAAACGAAAAACAGTTCAAGTTATCAGGAGTTAGAATTTAAATTGAATGTGGGTCTACATTTCAGAAATTTGCAGGAACTGTGTAAGATCAATACTAATGTGGGCATTAATTTGCTAATAAATAATGATTAATAAACCTATCACTAATACATAATTTACTTTACCTTGATTCATATTACAGCGATTTGAAAATGTAATCTGGCATTGCGGTTCATCAAAATATATTGGCTGTACAATGAGTTCAAGTTAGCAGGCCTGGGGTAAATTAGTGGGAAATTGGCCTCGAGGGACTCATAATCTTGTTCGAGCTAGTGAAAAGTTTGAGTTATCCAGGGTTTAGGGTTAGGGTTAGGATTCATATTACAGCGATTTGAAAATGTAATCTGGCATTGCGGTTCATCAAAATATATTGGCTGTACAATGAGTTCAAGTTAGCAGGCCTGGGGTAAATTAGTGGGAAATTGGCCTCGAGGGACTCATAATCTTGTTCGAGCTAGTGAAAAGTTTGAGTTATCCAGGGTTTAAAATTACTGTAATAGAGTGAAGCAAATCCAGGGGAAACTGCCTTTAGTTTAAGTTAGCGAGAAGTTCGAGTTACGATTTTACTGTACTCTTTTTTTACTGACCTTCAGTCAGTTCATTCACCTTCATCCATGCACCTTCAGTCAGTTAATCCACCTTCATCGACCTTCAGTCAGTTCATTCACCTTCATCCACCTTCAGTCAGTTCATTCACCTTCATCCACCGTTCAGTCAGTTGTAATCCACCTTCATCCACCTTCAGTCAGTTCATTCACCTTCATCCACCATTCAGTCAGTTGTAATCCACCTTCATCCATCTTCAGTCAGTTCATTTACCGTCATCAACCTTCAGTTGTCTTCAGTCTCCTTCATCCACCATCAGTGAGTTCATTCACCTTCATTCATCTTCAGTGAGTTCATTCACCTTCATTCATCTTCAGTGAGTTCATCCACCTTCATCCACCATCAGTGAGTTCATTCACCTTCATCCACCTTCAGTCAGTTCATTCACCTTCAGTCAGTTCATTCACCTTCATCCACATTTGGAATTCTCTTTCAATCAACCTTCGGTTGTCTCCAAGCATATTTTCAAAATTAAATTTAAAATATTTTTTTAGATGATTATTAAATCGATCTACCCATCATTATAAATTTTTTACACTTTTTCTCTTTACCAGTTTCTTTTCGTTCTTTTGCAAGTAGTTATATACTATTAATAACATAGTTTTTTAGGGGGAGTATACATGTATTACAAAAGGAAAAAATTCCACCCACCCCTCCCCTGCTAAATATTTTTGGACAGCCCACCCCTCCCCTCTACTTTCTCCCCCTCACCTCTACTTTCTCCCCCTCCCTTCCCATCTCCCTTTTTTAACTTGTGGATGCATGCAAGTGCAGGAACGAGTTATCAGGATGGTTGGGAAATTGTATTGCTTGCTTGCTCACTCGCTCGCTCACTCACTCACTAAGATGTTAGCAGAATGGAATGCTTGGAATGCAAATTGATAATAGTAATCCATATTTCATTTAATTAATAATTGAAGATCGATGTTGAACATTATAGCTGTTAGCTGAGAACATAGTTTGTCATATTGCTGTTTCCTATAAACAGATAAACCTAGCGATGTTTAGTCATGCCTTTCACTTTACTGCTAATTTTATTTTCAAGACAATAAAGCACAATAAATGACCAATATTATTTCATGCACATGCAGTACCTTGTCTGTCTCAAACAGCGACGGGGCACGCGAAGTTTGGTTCTGTTATCGCCACTGTAAAGCTCACTCAGCAGATCAGTCAGTTTCAATACCTTTTTTCAGTCTCTAGTAAATTCTTATCACTCATGATTTCATGTTAGACAACAGAGCGATGTAATTTTATAGCAATTACATTGTATTTTAGAATGTAGATTTGCCGGAAAATCTATTGCCGGGACACAAGTCTAATTTGTGTTTCACTATAAAAAACTTAGAATTTACATTTAACCCTAACCCTAACCCATTACCTAAGCTTTATAGTGATTTCTCCGCTGAATTCTTCCTGTAGCCAAGATAACAGCACAACCTGAAAGCCGAACCAGGGAAAATACCCTAGGAATGACTAACATCAAATCGTGAGTGATAAGAATTTACTAGAGACTGAAAAAAGGTATTGAAACTGACTGATCTGCAGCTTTACAGTGGTGATAACAGAACCAAACTTCGCGCGCGCCCGTCGCTGTTTGAGGCACAAACAAAGTACTGTGCATGAAATAATATTGGTCATTTCTTCTGTGGTTTAGTGTCTTGAAAAAAAGCAGTAAAGTGAAAGGCATACTAAGCATCGCTAGGTTTATCTGTTTATAGGAAACAGCAATATGACAAACTATGTTCTCAGCAAACTATGTTCTCAGCTTATTTTTCGGTTAATTTATGACATTCTGTCAGTTGGTTCGGCTGTTTTGGCCTTCTTCCGAACTGTTATAGTGGACTCTGGTACAATCTTATATACCAGCTATTCCAGGTAACACAAACAATTCTGGAGAAGCTTCTGTCCTCAAAACAACCAAAACATACACAAACCATCCTTGAGGCTTGAAGAAAATTATAAACCTTATTCACTGATTATCACACCGCTGCTCGTACGGTACTCAACTAGAACTGAAGGCTTGAATGTAGCAAAGTTTGTTAAATTGCTACAGTCCTGTACAATGCACAACAATGCACTGACATTCTGTCAGTTGGTTCAGCTGTTTTGGCCTTCTTCCGAACTGTTATAGTGGACTCTGGTACGATCTTACTGGCTATTCCAGGTAACACAAACAATTCTGGAGAAGCTTCTGTCCTCAAAACAACCAAAACATACACAAACCATCCTTGAGGCTTGAAGAAAATTATAAACCTTATTCACTGATTATCACACGACTGCTCGTACGGTACTCAACTAGAACTGAAGGCTTGAATGTAGCGAAATGCCAGCTTTGTGGTTTGTTAAATTGCTAAAGTCCTGTACAATGCACAAACTGGGAGGCATTTAATTTCTATTCAAAACGTTTTCTTTGCAGAAAAATGGTACACTTTCTTGCTACATATGTTAGTTCGCGTGAAAGTTTGTATGAGAAAAGTAGCCCCACATGTTGTTGTGTTGAGAGTTTGACGTCACATAAGCTCAAAAATGACTATAGGTAAATTGTTGATTTTATGCAAAGAATAATTTCAAAGATTTCCATAAGTTGTCCTTTGTGAACAACATTTAGGTTTTAACTAGTCAGTAGTAGGTTTTCCCTCGCTAGCAGAGGTCTCTCCGTTTGGGGAACTAGAGGTGACCACAGGCGAAAGCAGAGCGACATTGGCTAGCAGGGAATAGTAACTGGCTCCAAACTTCAGCTACGCTTCGCTCCCAGGCTTCGGCTATCCATCAACTTATTTTTAATTTAACTTGTAAGTTAGATAACTTTTCCAAAATTTGTTTGAATGTGCTATTATGGTAACGTAAAACAATTTCAGCGAACTAAGTCAGTTACATCACAGTAACTTAGTAAATGTCTGAAATAAAGTCTGTTAATGAGTAAACAATGTCTGTTAATTATTAGCGGTGGTTTCATCTCAACTCTGATCTAAAGTGATTTTAACTCAAAGGGAACAACAAAGACAGGCCACAATTTGATGGCTCATGTTCTCTGTTTATTTTCTGTTCTTAACTTTTTAACACTACAAGAAACAAAAGAACCATTTCAATAGAAAACAGTGGATTATGATGCCTAATTCTCAGAGGCGTGAAGACTCAGCTTTAGCGAAATTAAAATATGAAAAGAATGTGGGCAAGTTGTCCTGCATTCCTTAGAGGTACTTGCAGATACACCCCGATGCGTCCTCATGCAGTTCGAATATAGAATAGATTACAAGTAATTTTGTTTACTGCTGATGTTCAAGCAACATTTACCATTTAGTCGCAAGGTTGTAGACTGGAATGAGACATGTTCAAAAGGTCAAGATGGAAACTGGACAAAAACCGGAAGTGAGACTGTGTTACATTAATTTTGTTAAAAACTGAATACAAAAGTTGTAGTAAATAGTGTCAGCAAAGCCAACAACACAATTGATCATGGTTAGCCAGACCCAACACGACAGCACTCTACCTAGCTAGAATGCATGCAGCCATGGACAGCTGTTTTGTCCTCCCTATTGGCCATGGGTCACTTGTGGCAGAAAATGATCTGGCCATCCTCTATTTTCCCTGTAACAACACTAACCGATAGTTGAGATGTTTAGTTTTTGACTCTCTGCCATGATTGTGCAGTGGCCCACGTTTCTCTCTCTGTGCTCGACTCTAGGGTTAGTAGCAGTATATATAGGCCGATGAAGTTTCACTGAGGCTCATTTCTTGCTATGCTATGCTGTCCACAGCTTCATTTTAGTTCGAGCACTATTCTGTTAGGTCCGCAGTCCAGCTCGTAAACTCTGTTAAATTTAGAGATTGCAAAAAATATATAATTGCTTCAATTTTAGAGATATTAAGATGAAACTTGCATCAGTTGCTAATTTGTCATGCCCTTTCCATTTCTGGCCAACATCCATTTTGACCTAGCGCTAATATTTCCGATTGACGAGGTCATGTGACCAGTTGATGCAAATGCCCTATTAGGGAGCCAGGCTATATTTGAACGATGGTATATATAATCAACTAAAGTCGATTGAGGTATGCTAACCACCGTGGAAAGCGAGTAGCAGCTGACATTTCAAGCACTAGCCCTTCATCAGAGCAAAAGAGGGAATTGTGGGTTGGAAAACGGTTTATATGGTGTTGAGTGCATGATTACCGCTGAGGAAACATGTACTCGGATCAATTGGGATCAAAGAAAATTGCACCAACAATAGAAATTCTAATAGTCGTAACGGGAAGCGTTGATGAGTAAACTAAGGAAACATGCTGATCTAAGTGTGAGTGAATATGTGAATTCTGAAATTAAATGAACGAAAAGCATTTGTTAATACTGTGAGGTGCCTAAGTGCCTAATTTGAAAATAAAGTTAATATGTTCTTTGCATTTACGGGTGCCGGTAGTACCTTGATGAAGAGAAATGCTGCATACAGTGATATGATTAATGCAATGACCAGGAAGGTTAAAGTGACAAGCTAAAGGTTTGGCGAGATCCTTGCTGTTAGTTTTAACATCTAGCAAGTGTTCACGGAATCGATCTCCTATTATCTTCGCCCTGTTTCTCCAATGTAGAGTTTGTTACAAAGTTATTTGAATGAGGCTGGACCAGTTTATGCAAAACAATGGCCTATTGGGATCAAGCCAGGCTATATTTGAATGAGGAAGAATGGGACAAGGTAAAAAGGGAAGGAGGGGCAAAGGGACAATATTTACCCAACACTCAAAATTATGTGACACTGAAATGGATGTGCAGTGCACTTTAATATAGCCTGAGTACAGGCTTGCGCACAGGCTCTAGTTATGATTAACATATATACCATTAAAAAGACAGTCAAATAAGTTAATGTACCCTTTTTGTGTTCATTGATTGTAGGAGATGTAGTCAGCATGAGTGGTGAGAATAGCAGCAATTCTTTTGCCTACACTGGCTGCTTTGGAACATTTAACATCGCATCTTGTGTTAGGTAGGTATGGTACTATCTTGAAATCATTTCTGCATTACATTTCTCATTTCAGCAGCAGCTCAGTCCCACAGTTAAGATAATTGTTATTTATTTTCTCCACTCATCTGATCTACATTTAAAAAAAATACTTTCTCAATAAAAGTTAGCACTGAAGTTCTGACATCAATCAAATCTATGCAAAAGCCATGTGAATTTGATCATGACCCTTCAGCTAAGAGGAGGTGAGGCCTTTATTTACTCAGGGTAGACTGGAATTAAATCAGTGTTACGTACAGGTAAACACTGCTATCAAGCCCTGAAATGAGATGTGACTGGATTTATGTATGTTTGAATTACAGTATTAAATAATTCAACTAAATACAGATCACCACTAATTAATCTTATGGAGCTCTAAGTCAGTTCATTATAACCAACCAGATGAATTTACTGCATTGTTTTTCAGAGATTCTTGTTTGACATGTTTGGCATTCATCACATGCTTAGTGTGTGTGTTCAAGGTACAGTATATGATACCATTACTAGACAATAAATTATTGTAGCTACAATGTATACTGTTACATGCTGGGCACAAATGACCCTCAAATCGCCAGGTTGATATAACTTCTCCAGTGTTAATCAAACTTTTTTAGTTACTAAAAATAGCACAAAATGGTGAAAATTCAAAAACATATTTATTTTCATTGAACAACAATATTTCAGTTGCCTGTTCAGTTTTGAGGTTCTCTCAACAATTGTTTTTTAGAAGCAATCATCAAATCTATCACAATGTGAAATTTAAAATTTGGTGCCATTTTTCTTCCTGCCAAAGCCATTAAAATTTAAAAACAAAAATCATAGGATTTGTTGCTATGAGGAGAGCTTTATGTTGTAAGTTTGACACCATTGAACTTCAGAATTTTATTTATATTCCAACAGCTATGACAATACACACATATCCACCAGCAGGTAGTGAGCTATTCAAGGCTTGGGGTAAAAACTACACATGTAAAAGTACTAGTACGTAATAGTAACTTAATGCACACTCCCCATATGGGGCTTTTTGATGAACACTACATACAATGTGAATGAATAATTATAATATTAACAGTTAAATATAACAACTATATTACTACAATAATTAATTAATATATACAAAGGCAGCATGTAAAAATATTACTGTTCAAGAAACTGACAAAGCAGCTGTTTTCTTAGAGTTCTTTTAAACAATTTGGTCGTTTTACATAGTTTCAAATAAAGACTATTCTATAATGATATGTTCTTTGACCAGTTGCAGTCTTAAAAATATGAATATTAATTTGTTGAGAGCCTTGGGTGATACGTCCAGATATTTGGCCTCTCTTAACCAACTGCGAAGTAAGATAAGTTGGTGCACATGCAGCCTATCATGCACTTAAAAGCTCAAGTAGCATCACAGTAATATAACTGCATTCTTACAGGAAGCCAACATAAATCCTTTAATATAGGAGTGATGTGGTCAAATGTTTTAACGATGCTAACAATACACGCTGCAAAGTTTTGAACACTTGCCACTTACAAACATTATTATTTGAGGTATTTGACCAAACTGACGAACAATAAAGCAACTTACTAAAGACTAGGGCATTAATAATTAATAGTAATTAACAAATTCTTATTAAAGGCATGTTTAGTGTGACTTATTTGTGATAGTTTATATATATAGGACGGAACAGTTGTTAAAATATGATTGTGAAAAGACAAGTCTTTGGTGACTGTGACTTTGGTGAAGTGAAGAATTTATATGAACCCGGTGATTAGAGGATAATTTGTGTGCATAGCTGTGGTCATTTGAGTTAACCATTGTTTTATTGTGTTCAATGTAATTAGGTGTACAGGCTGAATTGATATGAACCCTGGTGATTTGAGGATAATTTGTGTCCATAGCTGTGGTCATTTGAGTTAATGATTGTTTTATTGTGTTCAATGTAATTAGGTGTACAGACTGCATTTATATGAACCCTGGTGATTTGAGGATAATTTGTGTGGTCATTTGAGTTAACCATTGTTTTATTGTGTTCAATGTAATTAGGTGTACAGGCTGCACTTATGTGAACCCTGGTGATTTGAGGATAATTTGTGTGGTCATTTGAGTTAACCATTGTTTTATTGTGTTCAATGTAATTAGGTGTACAGACTGGATTTATATGAACCCTGGTGATTTGAGGATAATTTGTGTGGTCATTTGAGTTAACCATTGTTTTATTGTGTTCAATGTAATTAGGTGTACAGACTGCATTTATATGAACCCTGGTGATTTGAGGATAATTTGTGTGGTCATTTGAGTTAACCATTGTTTTATTGTGTTCAATGTAATTAGGTGTACAGGCTGCACTTATGTGAACCCTGGTGATTTGAGGATAATTTGTGTGGTCATTTGAGTTAACCATTGTTTTATTGTGTACAATGTAATTAGGTGTACAGGCTGCACTTATGTGAACCCTGGTGATTTGAGGATAATTTGTGTGGTCATTTGAGTTAACCATTGTTTTATTGTGTTTAATGTAATTAGGTGTACAGACCGCATTTATATGAACCCTGGTGATTTGAGGATAATTTGTGTGGTCATTTGAGTTAACCATTGTTTTATTGTGTAATTAGGTGTACAGGCTGCACACACACCACCATTCTCTTCCTAATCAGTATATTATATACTACAGTGGAATTGTTAACTGCTTATTATGGTAAGAACTTTAGTTTTAATTACTGATATTTATTATTGAATTTAACATTTGATGTATATTGATTGGTCATGAGACTTTCTTTCTAGAATTTGTATTTTACCCTGTGATCATGAGTTCTGTAAACTATGTGGTAAATCTAGACTGGTGTATCTTAGGTTGTATGTTTGCAGCTAAAAAAGTCAGGTTAAATTTTGCCAACCTAAGTTATTTTGGTTAGATGTCAATCATTCTAAAAAAGGATCCTTTCTTTTTGGGAGTCATAAAAAAGGGGCTTTATTTTTTTAGGAGGCACAAACTAAAAATAATTTAGCTTATTGTCTTGTACATTGTACCTCCCCTCCCTTCTCTTTGTCCCCCCTTGGTCTTGTACCTCCCCTCCCTCACCTCTTCTCTGTCCCACCCTCTTTCCTCTGTCCTACCCTTTTTACTCTACCCCACCCTGACCACTCTACCCCACCCTGACCACTCTACCCCACCCTGACCACTCTACCCCACCCTGATCCCTCTTACCCACCCTGACCACTCTACCCCACCCTGACCACTCTACCCCACTCTACCCCACCCTGACCACTCTACCCCACTCTACCCCACTCTACCCCACCCTGACCACTCTACCCCACTCTACCCCACCCTGACCACCCTACCCCACTCTACCCCACCCTGACCACTCTACCCCATCCTGACCACTCTACCCCACCCTGACCACTCTACCCCACTCTACCCCACCCTGACCACTCTACCCCACTCTACCCCACCCTGACCACTCTACCCCACTCTACCCCACCCTGACCACTCTACCCCACTCTACCCCACCCTGACCACTCTACCCCATCCTGACCACTCTACCCCACCCTGACCACTCTACCCCACCCTGACCACTCTACCCCACTCTACCCCACCCTGACCACTCTACCCCACTCTACCCCACCCTGACCACTCTACCCCACTCTACCCCACCCTGACCACTCTACCCCACTCTACCCCACCCTGACCACTCTACCCCACCCTGACCACTCTACCCCACCCTGACCACTCTACCCCACCCTGATCCCTCTTACCCACCCTGACCACTCTACCCCACCCTGACATTAACATACTACACACCGTTGTTGCTTACTTTTTTTCCGTTCCTGGCGAGACTAGAACCCTGAACTGCTGGCTTGGAAGACCACAACTTTACCACAAAGACATTTGATGACGTAGTGGTCACTTACACGTATATGAATAATGTGACTATAATTCCACGTCTTATGCAAATTAGTTACATAGTCCCTCTCAGTCACTTCAATTTATTTGCACATGCTAACAAAATTGTACATAGAAACTTGGCAGAAAACCAACAAATTGTGACCTCTCACAGGAAAACGTACACGAACGGATATCCGTTAAACGGGCAAAAATTAACGGCTAACGAATGGATAGCAAATGCTTTTACAGAGCGTTCAAACGGTTTAGTTAATGGCTCTAACGGGCAAGCTAACATTTCTAACGGTTTACCAAAACGTTCTAACGGACAAGCTAACGGCTCTAACGGGCAAGCTAAAATTTCTAACGGTTTACCAAGGCGTTCTAACGGGCAAGCTAACGGCTCTAACGGGCAAGCTAACGTTTCTAATGGTTTATGCACTAGTCAATTGAAACCCCAACCCCCGGGACATAGTGGGGCATTAACGGGGACATGGCCGTGGAATAACGCACATTTAACGCTACATTTCTCCGGTGGAGCGGGGAAAGTAACGATTTGCAAAATTTGCGGCATTTTTAGCGGTGGTTGTAACATCAGCCACGACAAAGCGGGACTGGGCCCGAGCATCAACAACGCTGGAAAAGGCAAGTTGCATCCTTTGAAATCATCCCTTTTTTTACCCATCGCTATTTTTAGTCCTAAACGCTTGGTTTATTAATGCTTAGAGACTGTATTTTCCCGATTGTTTCCTCTCTATTTCCGTAGCAATTCGTTTTCGACATGAATTATTCATGTGGTTATCAGTTATAAATATTCAATCATCATACATATTCAATCTGTCGCCATTCACGAACTTTGGTTGTAATGCATGTATTTACTTTTTATATCAGGTGCTTCTTCATTACAATGATCGTACGAAAGTTGTGGTTGTGGATAGAAATTCCACTATAAGTGAGTTTTTGTTCCAAGCAAGCCAAGCATTTGGCGTATCACATGCGGTGTTTTTGCAAAGATTTGACGAAGACTGAGGCAAACGGGTCGATGATAGCAATAAGAAAATATAGTAATAGAAAGTGTGCTTCAGAAATGATTTTTTTTTCAAATAATGATATATATGTATATTCAATTTCTCAATGCCTCCTCCCAATTGAAAATTCTGAAGCACATACCGGGGCCATAGGGGCGGGTATTGTAACAACCAACTGCCCCCGATGGGCGGGGAAAAGGTCAAAATGTAACACTGTATAAATGTTACATTCCCCGCTATGTCCCGGGGGTCGGGGGGCCGGAGTTTAAATTGACTAGTGCATTACCAAAACGTTCTAACGGATGGTTTTAGCTATCTAACGTTTATCAAAACGTTCTAACGGATGGTCTTGGCTATCTAACGGTTTAACAAAACGTTCTATCGGATGATCTTGACTCTATGGTTAAACCAAAACATACCAAAAGACGAGATTGCGTTACGAAACACCGCCCCAGTGCTGGTTTGGTGTTTTCCGTTCATCTGATAAACTTTAGCTTTTGTAGTTTCAAACTCAGATCCGTCAGTCCTTCAGAATTTTCATGTGCTGCCCGTTTTAGGATTGTTGTCTTCGGATTTGTTCCTTATTCCCGCGGAACAACAGGATTAGTTTTATGGTTACTATTGCATTGTAGTTTAAATCACCACAAAGCTTCTCAACTTTACTAGCAAATGATAAACGTCTACTAAACAGAATATTCTGGAGTTCTTTTTATTTAATGTGACACACTTGTGTGACATTTTCCGCGAAGATAGCCTGGCCTTGTGAACAAAAGCTATGAATGTTCGTATCGAGGAGTCGGGGTGGCCTCTATGGCCCAGCTTCGATTCCCGGACGCGGCGCCCGTTTGTTGGTATTTCGCACTTGCTCCGAGGGTTTTCCTCCAGGTTCTCCGGTTTTCCTCCCTCCGCAAAAACCAACACGCTAAATTCTAATTCGATCTGTGGATTAGCCAGGACCTGGCTTTGATCAGCCCCCATGGTTGTTTCAGGTCTCGTTAGAAATTCAGAGTATCCACTGCATAAGGGCAGATATCAAACTTTTCAGCTGTAGCATGCAAAGTAAATCAGTATCTAATAAATATATTGTATCCATAAAATGTACGCAATAATTTTTACGCTTATTCGACTAAAAATGTAAAATTTTGGTCGACCGGTTCGCAAGTGCAACGGTCCGCACGTCCGCCGGTCGGTGTCCCCGTTTTATCCACACCCTTTCCTGCCGCAAGGTTCGTAAAATTCGCTTAAAAATTTAATATTCTGCTAAATTTGCTCTGGATCCTGGCTTGGATCCTGGCTCGGATCCTGGCTCGGATCCTGGCTCGGATCCTGGCTCGGATCCTGGCTCGGATCCTGGCTCGGATCCTGGCTCGGATCCTGGCTCGGATCCTGGCTCGGATCCTGGCTCGGCATTTAGGTAGACTCCGTCAGGCGGTGTTGGACACGCATCGCAAAGCACGATGGGAGAAAATGTAAAATAGCCTCATTTCAACACGGTCGTCGACGCGTGAACATCTCTGACCTCCGACTTTTGGTCCGTTCTTCCTTATCTTTGCGGCGTAATATATGAATAAGCTCTTCTATTTTCCGTAATAAATAGTGCCTGAGTCGATCAGGGATATTGCTCGATTCGCAAAGGAGGAATGTGATGTGCAGCGGACTTATTAATTTCAGGGAAAGTAACCTCACGGTGAGTTGTTGTGATCCGGAAGTCGACTTGTCGTCAAGTTTTTTACAGTTACTGTAGGAAATTATTTCTTTCTTTCCCTGAGTTTAAGCCAGCTTTTAGAATTTTCTAGTTATGTCGAGCGATAATATCAGTATTCAACGGCCTGCGAAAAACACGCATGGTTTATGACATATCTTAGACTTTCTTGAACAAGGTATTGGCGGACTTGTATTTGGTGTTGTTCCTGTCAAAGGCCGCAAGACTGTTTTACATGATTTTGGTAAGGGAGGTCCTTAGAATAAATTGCACTACATTTACAAGAATCATTGTGTTTGGACCTTAATTATTCCATGGTCTGTTTTAGAGGGATTTGGGGCTTTATACGGTAAATTGACAGAGCTTGGAAGGAGATTTGGTTGAGATCGGCAGTTGCTAAAAATATGCTTGAATTTGTCAATGGCCGGATACTAGGCAGTCAGGTACTGTGAACCTCAGGAGTTTTGCAAAAATGGCAATAATTGTCAAGATATTTAAGGTAAAGCAGCCAAACCTTTTTCATTATGTTGGTATATAAATGGGCTGTCTCTGGATGAAAGTTCACAATTTGTCCAACAACGAAAGCAAAGATACGACGGTTATAATCACAGGCAACCCAAGCTCAAATTGTGTGTATTTGTCAGTATAATATAGGGTAACTACTAAACGGGGAAAATCACGAATTTTACTACTATTGATAGGTTAAAATGAACTGAAATAAACGTACCTTGGCTCTATTGGTTGTCTTTTGTCGTTTATTAGCGATTTGGGCCTATTTTCCTTTTCGGATCTCCTCTAAAAGGAAAATAGGCCCAAATCGCTAATAAACGACAAAAGACAACAAATAGAGCAAAGGTACGTTTATTTCAGTTCATTTTAACCTATCAATAGTAGTAAAATTCGTAATTTTCCCCGTTTAGTAGTTCCCCTATATTATACTGACAAATACACACAATTAGAGCTTGGGTTGCCTGTGTTATAATCTGAACTGGCCGGATACTGGGCAACACATTGTACACAGTCATCGGAGTAAGACATGGTCGTGATCTGCATGGCCCCCTGACTTTTTCTGTATGTTTATCATTAAAAGTACCTCGCTGTGTAAATATAATAGTGAATTCTCATCTCTGAACGTAGTAAATAGACTTTTTGAAGAGCACTCGATTCAACGCATACACAATACGAACGGTAAAGACAAAGGCGTGATTAGATACATATTTAGGTACTTAAAATGTCTTATCTGCTCTTGAAACGTCATCCAAGCATTGTTTACATGTTTCTCTTGTCAGTTTCAGTAAGGATATGAATAATATTTTCAGAATATTCCAATACGGTACAAAAGAAAGCACATACAACGTCCTCTCTGAACTCTCTGAACAGAAAACGCTTCACAACTTTAGACGCACTCTGATTGGTCAACTTGAGTCATGTGAGTCGTGTCCGACACCGCCTGGGTGATCGTCGAACTATTTAAAGTGTTTATGAAACCAAATTGTGCATCTTTATCTTATTGCAGAATAATATAGTTCATTCTTTTCTGATTATCAAGAGTATATTTATTTTTCAGTTCCGCCTTCAGAAAGGTCTCTTTTTCGGCATTCAAATTGACTACTTTATGCTAAAAACTGTCCGGTTTACCGCGCGGCCAAATGAGCTGTGTGATGTCACTGTGAGGACTCGTTATAAACATGGCGGACTCCACTCTCCAGCGAGAAAGTTTCAGAGAAAGCTAAAAATAAGCGAGGAGGTGGAAGATATTGTGTGGCTGGTGGCCTTGGTTTTCTTCCCCTATTTAACTTTACCTACGCCAAAATACAATGGACATTGAAGTTCTAATATACAGACTGTGTTACTCATTCACAGTTTGATACAACACAACTACAAGAAATGACTCACCAAGAACTCGACGATAACTTTATCAATACTCCTGTACTTTTATGCTGAAGCCAGAACAGTGAATGGCAAAGAATACAATATAGGGTTTCTCTGGTTTCCTAGCTTTAGAAATTCGTTTAGGAGGATCCTGAATGTTCGTGAATGAAAAACGGACAATAAAACTTGCAAAGAACCCAGAATTTCGAAAGCCGTATAAGCTATGCAACTCACTGCCATCAGAGCAGCAGTTAAACACTTTTCCTTGGGATAATGAAAATATCCTTTTTCAGACCACAGAATAAATAGCCAGTGTCTGACAACGATGCAGTTGTTGTAGAAAATATAGTCGGGAACCTCAACTCACATAACTCAGTCTCAGAATTCGCTATAATATTTATTATAATTTATATAATAATTTATATAATTTATTATAATAAACGCTTTCTCAATCTCTATGAATGTTTTCCATCAGGCATTTTCAACACTATCACAATGTGCAGATTAACTTCTCCTGTAAGTTGTAAAAAGAAAGCACTTGTGTTTCCTGCAACAGTTTTGATCAGTTGACAATTTTACCGGACGGAGTAAAACGCAGGGTGCAGGGCACGCAGGGTGTTCAAAGTAACAAAATTAAAGTTAGGGACGGACCATTTGAAAATTGATGGGGGGTCCGGGTACCGCAAATCTCCCAAAAAAATCGAGCAGGCCGAATTTGCACAGAAAAAAGAGCGAACGAACCAAAATCAAACTTTGTTCATTAGCTGAAACAGGTTCAGCCAATGTTTAGTCTCCAGAACACAGGAAACCAGTGTTTTAGAGAGCAGTAAAAACTCAAAAACTTTGGCTCGGGCCTTTGGCCCTCGCAATATTTAAAGACATTCTGCTTGTTTCTTCCATACGCAGGACGGTATATTATCTAAGCTCATAATCAAAGGCACATTCCCATAGGACAGATAATGCATTCGCGTACAAGAGATTAGTTCATATATGCCAATGTTGAGCACTTTCATTTATTTTATTTTATTTTATTTGAGACTACGGAACAATGCAATATGATGCACTACAATACAATATGATGCACGAATTAACAGTACAATTTTAAGTATCCATCTGGGAAGGAGTGTGAGGTAGAGATTTCAAGAAGAATACATGTATATCAGGCATGTTTTCACAAAAGGAGCCTTAGAACCTAAGACCCCCTTTTGTGAAAACATGCCTGATCTTGTGTGCCTTTAGCTTTAAAAGCCAGTAACTCGTGCTTTTGCCGTTTTCTTGAAAGGGCAAATGACAGTTTAAGACTTTTCTGGCCTTTCTATCCCATAATTGATCTCTAGGTATTTTATGTGGGGGTGAAGGCCGGGGTGGGGAGGACTATATAGTTAAAAAAATTTCGCGAAAAACCAACTTTGCCTGGCGTATGGCACAACGATTTGCTTTGTGGAAGACGTACATTTTCCACTATAGGTCTGAGGAAAAAAAAGTTCATTTTTTTTAATGAAAACGTTGATAAGTGAGTTACCGGCTTTTAAAGCCAACAGGTACACATTAATTTACTTGTGTAACTTAAATTTCAAAGTGGTGCCATTTCTCGAGCTTTTTATGGATTTCGATGCACTACACGGCAATACAACATTCTCTTCCTGTAGATTAAGTTTAATCGATGGATTTTGCCGTATTTTGAGTAGAAATTATACCAGAAAATGTGTTTTTTCTAACCTAACCTTAAAGTGCCTATAACCCTTTTGCAATTTTTATTGCTTACGAACCTCCGAAGAGTTTTGAGTACTTCTGTGAAGAACGTTTTTGTTTTGAGTGAATACTCTATGTTCTATGCTTGTTTGAAATCGTGTAAATTTGACCTTACCTGATCCATGACCGCGTAAGTAAAAGCCTGGGTCGATACCTGTATTTACGTCATCTTGACGTCATATAATTAATTCGGCTTTGCAATCATTTCAAGAAGTACTTACACTGTAACATGTTGACTAAAATGACTTTTTTCTTTACTAACAACTCACAAACTGTGAATATTTTCTATGCATAGATGTTTTTGTGATAGAAAGGCGCCATGGAGAATAATGCATTAATGAGGTGACGTACATACAGGTTTCGACCCAGGCTTTTACTTACGCGGTCATGGGTCAGGAAAGGTCACAAAAGGTCACATTTACACGATTTCAAACAAGCGTAGAACATAAAGTATTCACTGTAAACCAAAACTTTCTCCACAGAAGTACTCAAAACTCTTTGGAGGTTCACAAGCTATCAAAATTGCAAAAGGGTTTGGGCACTTTAATCTCTCAAAGTTACTTGTGTAACCTAAATTTCAAAGTGGCGCCATTTCTCAAGCTTTTAATGGATTTCGATGCACTACACGGCAATACAACATTCTTTTCCTGTAGCTTAAGTTTAGTCAATGGCATTTCGCCGTATTTTGAGTAGAAATACCAGAAAATGGCATTTTTCTAACCTAACCCTAACCTCTAGCTCTCAAATAAAGAAATTATGGGATAATCTCACACAAGTAAATTATGGGATAGAAAGGCCAGAAAAGTCAAGAAAAAGGCAAAAAAACGAGTTACTGGCTTTTAAAGGCATGTTTTCACAAAAGGGGGTCTTAGGTTCTAAGGCTCCTTTTGTGAAAACATGCCTGATATATATTAGAAAAAATATAAGCAAATACCGTGAACAAACATCCTGTAAAAATACGTTGGATCCAGAGAGTTCTTTTTAACACTGTAGACAAACTACTTCACCGGAAGACTGAAACGTGCTATCCAACAGCTACCTCCAAAGATCAACTTGTCGATAAATTTGCGGTCTTTTTCTCTGAGAAAATCTGCAAAATGCGTTGTGAGCTATCTGCTGGATCTGACTCGGTTGTAAATCCATTACCTGATGTCCCGTGTTGCAAAGTGGAATTTTCACAGTTCCGATGTATGAGTTCTGATGACGTAAGTAAATTGCTGGTTTCCGCCAGTCTGAAAACCTGTGACCTAGACCCGCTCCCTTCCACTTTAATGAAAGGCTGCTTGGATATTCTACTGCCTGTAGTCACTAGAATAGTCAATATGTCACTGGAAACTGCAACCATGCCGCAACATTTTAAGGAAGCAATGGTGAGACCGAAACTTAAAAAGGACTCCTTAGATACTGAACTGTATCCTCATTTCAGACCAATCTCAAATCTAAAACTTGTGTCTAAAGTTATTGAGAAAGGTGTCGCCTGTCAACTAGTTGATTATCTTAAGGCAAATGGACTTGAGGAACTTTTGCAATCTGCATACAAAACCTTCCATAGCACGGAGACTGCACTTGTGAAAGTGCAAAATGACATTCTATGTGCAATCGATCAACAGCAGAGTGTCATATTACTTCTCCTTGACTTATCAGCCGCGTTTGACACTGTGGACCATGAGCTTTTAATATCACGGTTGCGGACTAGATTTGGAATCAAGGGAAATGTCCTGCGCTGGTTTGAGTCCTATCTTCGGGATCGTAAACAGTTTGTCCAAATTGATGGCATACGGTCAGCATCTAAGGATCTACAGTGTGGTGTACCACAAGGGTCAGTCCTGGGACCTATTCTCTATTTACTGTACACTTCCCCACTTGGTGACATTATCCGAAGTCACGGTCTATTGTTCCATCTCTACGCCGATGATTGCCAGGTATATGTGTCATTCAAGCCCACACCAGAAGAAACCGCAGCTGCAGTCTCCAAAATCGAGGCCTGTGCTCGAGACATTGATGCTTGGATGCTATGTAACAAATTAAAGCTGAATAGAGGAAAAACGGAACTCCTTGTGCTAAGTGTTCAACATCGCCCGCGCCCGCAAATACAAGTTGTTAATGTCGCTGATGCAATCATATCTCCATCAACTTCAGCCAGGAATATAGGAGTAATATTCGACCAATCCATGAATTTAGAGCAACAAGTTCAAAATGTGTGTAAAATAGCTTTTTATCATATCCGCAATATAGCTAAGATTAGGAACTGCCTTTCCCAGAAGGATACCGAGACACTAGTGCATGCTTTTATATCTTCTAAACTGGACAACTGTAATTCATTGCTTACAGGACTTCCTACTTATCTGATAGATAAACTACAGAGAGTGCAAAATGCTGCAGCGCGCCTGGTCACACGCACCCGAAAGTTTGATAGGATAACGCCAATTTTGAAGCAACTTCACTGGCTACCAGTTAAAGAACGAATCTCCTATAAAATACTTCTGCTGACCTACAAGGCTCTTAACGGCATGGCACCTCATTATATTTCTGACCTCCTCGATAAATATGTACCTGTAAGAACTCTTCGCTCCTCGAATAAGCATCTTCTTAAAGTACCATGCTACCGCCTAAAGACGTATGGAAGCCGCGCGTTTCAAATTACAGCTCCTACTCTTTGGAACTCGCTTCCTATGGGGGAAAAGCGGTCATGCTCACTTTCACATTTTAAGTCTAATGTAAAAACATTTCTTTTTAAGCAAGCGTTTGTATGAACTTTAGTTATTTTTATTATTTATTTAATGTTATTTTTATTTTATTTTATTATTTCTATTTTATATTGAATGTGAAGCGCTTTGAACTATAGGAATATAGCGCTATATAAATCTACATATTATTATATTATTATTATTAAGTGAGGACCTATGCAGCCAAAAATATGAAAAATAACGAATGAAAAGTCCGAAGACTACAGCAAAGCTGATATACAACGTAAAATTCCAACACAAAGCACTACGGTTAGCTAGGCCTGACATGAAAAGCGCTCGGACTAGATTGCAGCCATAGACAGCTGTTTCGTTCTTATTAGAACTCGTCAGTATGGCATAGCAAACAGAACACAGGCTTCGGTGCCAATGCACTACCGACCCGGGACTGAGCTAAGGAGCATCTAGTTTCGAGCCCACAGAAATGTTTGGTTATCGGGTCACACGTCATGACGTGTGGCGAAAAGCCAAAAACCAAACAAATCTGAACCTAACATGTCAGTGCCTTGTGAGAAATAGTTATGCTGGCCAGACCAGCTTTATAAATGATGACAATAACAGGAATATTCGGATCCATATAAGACCTACGGTACAAAAATCCATAATAGAAAAAATATAAGCAAATACCGTGAACAAACATCCTGTAAAAATACGTTGGATCCGAAGTGAGGACCTACATGTATGCAGCCAAAAATATGAAAAATAACGAATGAAAAGTCCGAAGACTACAGCAAAGCTGATATACAACGTAAAATTCCAACACAAAGCACTACGGTTAGCTAGGCCTGACATGAAAAGCGCTCGGACTAGATTGCAGCCATAGACAGCTGTTTCGTTCTTATTAGAACTCGTCAGTATGGCATAGCAAACAGAACACAGGCTTCGGTGCCAATGCACTACCGACCCGGGACTGAGCTAAGGAGCATCTAGTTTCGAGCCCACAGAAATGTTTGGTTATCGGGTCACACGTCATGACGTGTGGCGAAAAGCCAAAAACCAAACAAATCTGAACCTAACATGTCAGTGCCTTGTGAGAAATAGTTATGCTGGCCAGACCAGCTTTATAAATGATGACAATAACAGGAATATTCGGATCCATATAAGACCTACGGTACAAAAATCCATAATAGAAAAAATATAAGCAAATACCGTGAACAAACATCCTGTAAAAATACGTTGGATCCGAAGTGAGGACCTACATGTATGCAGCCAAAAATATGAAAAATAACGAATGAAAAGTCCGAAGACTACAGTAAAGCTGATATACAACGTAAAATTCCAACACAAAGCACTACGGTTAGCTAGGCCTGACATGAAAAGCGCTCGGACTAGATTGCAGCCATAGACAGCTGTTTCGTTCTTATTAGAACTCGTCAGTATGGCATAGCAAACAGAACACAGGCTTCGGTGCCAATGCACTACCGACCCGGGACTGAGCTAAGGAGCATCTAGTTTCGAGCCCACAGAAATGTTTGGTTATCGGGTCACACGTCATGACGTGTGGCGAAAAGCCAAAAACCAAACAAATCTGAACCTAACATGTCAGTGCCTTGTGAGAAATAGTTATGCTGGCCAGACCAGCTTTATAAATGATGACAATAACAGGAATATTCGGATCCATATAAGACCTACGGTACAAGAATCCATAATAGAAAAAATATAAGCAAATACCGTGTGATGCTGCAAAGTACTGAGAACTAATGGATGCATTAGTAGAACAAATTCCCTTTAACGCATTGATAATTGGCCCTACAAACTGTGGAAAGACTCAGTTTGTGGTCGACCAGTTGCGGGGTCCATTTCGTTTTAAGTTCGATTATATCGTGTTGATTTGTCCCACCTATGTCCACAATAAGACCTACCAAGGTTTTGGCAATGGAGATCCACGCTTCCTTTGTATAGCGCCTTCGCAGAATGCTATTGATGCCACCCTGCGTGAATGTGCTTGTTTCTTCGAAGTAACGAACACGCTTATTATCCTTGATGATTGTGCTGCAAGCAAGGATGTCAAGGGAAAGACTGATAAACTATCTGACTTTGCCTTTTCTGCACGTCACATCGGCATTTCCATTTGGGCATTGGCACAAATGCAAAAGAGCATATGCAAGGATTTTCGAGAGAACTGTGCAGTCGTTGTTGCCTTTCGCATTGCAAGTGCACCAGGCCTCAAGGATCTGTTTGATGACTACGGTGCTGGCATATCACTGGAGGACAAAAAGCTATTTATTTCAGAGCTTGATACCCAGTTTGCTCATATGTGCTTCTGTTTGCGGTATCCATTTATCACCGTATTGGAGGTATCTTCACCACATAGCATAATGCAACATATATCACATATCACATATATCATGAAGTGAATGAATGAATGATGGCTGACAGATTAAATGATATACTAGGTGCGCCGCCCTCTGAAAAAAGCAAAACAGACGTTGCTCCGCCGGTTTATACGTCAGCTGACCATCGGGAAGTACTTGCGATTTTAGCTGCGACTGGTACGGCAAAGGAATACCTTGGGAAAGCGTACTCTATAGGAGATGTCAATAGACTATCGGCTGAGAAAGACGTAGAACGACTACATAGAATGTATCAGGCCGTTGTAGCTCAACAAATAACAGGCTGTTTAGTCAACAGTACGATGACCCTAGCTATTCGCGCAGTTGCGTACTTACTACCCATAGATTCCCAACAAGCACTACTAAAGGACTTACAAGAAGATCGCCTGGTCCGCAATGAAATCTCTGGGTTGGCTGGCTTGTTGTCTCTTAAAGCAGGTCGCTTCGTAGCCCTAGCTAGTGCTATGTTCCAGGTAGCCAACCACATAGAAGTTGCCTCTTCTGACGCAGCAATTGAAGCTCCACTAACTACGAACATACAGCAAGATGGCAGTGGAACTCCAGAATGAAAGCGTAGAAAACGACTGCAATTTAGAAGAGCGCAAGTTATCGCAAATAGGAGAAGAGTTAATCCACATAATCGAAACCGTAGACACCACTGCCGCAATTTCTTCATTTGGAGTAGTAATAACGCTAGCAAGTTGGTGCTACCAGTATATAGTCACTAAGAGAGGAGAACGTTTATTCCGCGAATTGCGAAACAAGGCACACGCTACTCCATCTAGGTCGGTAATTACTCCACCTATTTCGGTAATTACTCCATCTAGTTCAGTAATTACTCCACCTATTACGGTAATTACTCCAGTTTGCTCCGCAAACGATACGATTGAAGCTTCACCAGTTACTTCGTAACATAACAAACAATAAGATGTCGGTGGAACCTCCAAATGATCTCATCACAAAAGAACCAACTACACCCAAAAAAGAAAAGAATCCAAAACGCGTCGCTGCAGGCCAAGCCATAGCAGAAAAAAGAAGACTAACTAAAGAGGCTCTTGCCCACAAGTCGGTAGACGAAAAGAAGGAAGCCGACAGTCGGGACGACAAGCCAAGCTGGATAGTTGAAAACATGTCGGCCAACACCACACTCGCTGCAGTCGGAGTAAGCATAGCACTGGTAGGTTTGTACTATCAATATATGCGCTACATGCAACAGGATCGACTCAATAAATGTTGTTTGTCGGGGACGACAGGACGACAAGTCGAAACGGGCGCTACCGCAGAAGCCGCCACCAAAGGTAGCAACCTTCGAACTAAAGGTATGTTGTAGCATTTGAAGCCATATCTCATATCAACGATATCCAATGGTTGAGAACAAACTTATGAAAACAGTGACGGACGCTTCTATATTGGCTGGACTTGCGGCAGGCATCGGTTGGATCGGAAAAAAGTCATCAAAGAGCCCATGACTGGCGATCCTTCATCAAGCATCTTAAACTACGTAAAGTGGGTAGCTGTGTTGGCTGGCAGCCTTGCCGCTAAGCAATACCTCGAGGATCAAAAGATTATACCTGTCTCGTAGAGACGGACTTCGTAACACAACATGGCATCGATAATAGGTGCAGCAGTTGCTTTTGCTGTATTGGGTACTAGCATAAGCTACCTCGCTAAATACATCGATAAAAAGATTAGCGGACCAGATACGTTCGCTGCAGAGACTGAAAGACACGATAGAGCTAGTGAGAAATATAATGCCGATGTGGCTGCCTTCGAAGAACAACGCGAAATACGACTAGAAAAACTAGCCAACTGGGACCATGAGAAAGAAAGTCTGCAACATGATTCAGCTGAGGATCGAGCCGATGCGCGTCGAAAACTCGCTTCGTATTATATATATATTACAGTCCATGCAGAGCTAGACCGCATGTCTCTGAAAGAGCCCCATTTCTCCGTTTACTATCGACCGTCAAGTTCGAAGAAAACTGCCGAATTGGTAGCCGTAGGTGGTGGGACGTTTGTGCTAGTATACGCTATCAGCCGATGGCTATAAAAAAAACGACCTTTTTTCTGTTTGTTGAAGTTTGACCTATTACTTTGTAACATAATGGAGGCTCGACTTGCGAATACCTACTATGGTCCTCGAGGATACTGGAAAGGTCACGCTGCTGTGGTTAAGCTCGCAACTGCTGTGGGGGTGACAGAGGCTATCGTGAAGGTTTGGCTGGAAAAGCAAGCCCTATGGCAAATGTTCCTACCTAGGCCACTCGAAATTCCAAGACCACACTGGACAGTCTCAAAGCCAAACGAGGTGCACCAGGCTGATCTCCTTTTCCTACCACACGATCGGGTTTCTTATACCAAAGGAAAAGGGCGACAAACATGGAAGCTATATAAATATGCACTCGTTGTGATCGATGTAGCAAGCCGCTACAAAGAAGCAGAACCTTTGACCTCGAAAGATAGTGGTGAAGTGGCTGCGGCATTCGAAAGAATATACGCGCGTAGTCCATTGACGTGGCCACAACTGTTACAGGTCGATCCTGGTAGGGAGTTCATGGGACGTATGTCTGGAACCTTGGAGCGACATCGTACGAAGGTTAAACGAGGTGAGGTAGGCAACCACAGGGCGCAAGGCTTTGTTGAGTGAGCAAACAGAACACTAGCTGAGAGATTGTTTGGATATCAATATGCCCAAGAGTTGGTGCTTGCTTCGGAAGGATCAGAGGCTAGATCTAGAGAGTGGGTTCAGCGATTACCTGCAGTCATCAAGGCCATGAATAGTGAGGTGACTCGACTGACAGGAAAGGAGCCTTCGAAGGCCATCGCAGGAACTGCTGCAAAGCAAGTGGCCGTAAAAGCCCCTACATATTCGCAACCCGTTGGATTCGCCGAAAGGCGCCTGCCATTCGATGTTCTCGTTAGATATCTTTATGCCCCAGGAGAGCTGGAAGGTGGTGAAAGACGTAGAGCAACTGATCCTGTTTGGAGGCATATGGTATTTCGCGAAGCGTAGTATCTTCGGGACAGCCTGTGCTGTACTATTTGGGTGTCGGTTCCCAACAATCACATAAGCGTGGGTTCGTGCGTGAAGAGTTACAAGTGGTGCCTAGGGATACAGAACTGCCCCCAAAGGTGATCCTAGTCGTACCCAGTCGCTAGGCTCAGTGTGGATGCCATTGCGCTATGCGCTGCATCTAACGAAGTTATTTGTTTGCAAAGCAAACGGTTGTGCTCTATGGCGAACTCTATGGGCCAGGTGTGGATGCCATCTGACAGAACCCGTCTTTTGTCATAGTAAGCTGAAAGCCCAAGTTTATGCTGTTCATAGGTTGCTATACCTTCTGGCAGCAAGCGAAGCCGCGGTTCGTTGCTAGGTCGATGCTACCATGTAGTGCTGCTTTGAAACGATCCCACGATACGTCGTTGTGCTTCCTCGACATACCCTTTGTGGAATATTTCCTACTACCAGCAGATGCTACGCATCGTTCGACATAGTAGGCCTTGGAGCAAAGAGCAATGGCACGCTGACCTTCGAACTCTAGCTTAAACAGACCTGGTGTGCGACTGCTCCACTTGTCCCAAGCTAACCAATCCTTTCGGCAGGCTGCAAAATCCTCACGCAGTTCTGGTCGTACCACTTCATCAATGCTGTCGCCTGATATGGCGATGTATGCGCTATCAGTATCCATCTGTATGTATTCGAAATCCTGTCGATCGATGTACTTGTCTAGGAAATCGTAGTAGAACTCGAGCATGCAGAGCTTGGCAAGCTGGTACACAGCGATACCTACTTGGAACGGACGTTTTATACGGATCTGATTCTTTCGACTCTCGAGCTCATACGCATCACCAACTTCCTCCAGATCTGCAAACCAGACACTGCGCAGTGCTTTGTCCACAACTCGCTCGTGTTTGGTGTAGGTGACAACAGTCTGGCGCTCCAGTGCCTCTATCAACTTCCCATAGACGCTGTTGCCGAGTAGCTTGAACACATCTGCTAGCAAGGCTTTGCTTTTATCCACATCTCCTGTCCTTCGCGCTTCGGTGACTTGATTTACGAACCACTCGAATACTTTTTTCGGTTCGTAGTCTATTGTACGATAGACAGCAGTCATCACCGCTCCATGGTCTAGATACCAAAGCAGGAGGGGAGCATAGAGTAGAATCCGTTTCCCGGAGAGACTTCCAACTAGCTTATTTTCATCGCCGCGCTTTCTACCCGTCTTCACGAGATAGTCTAGCATGTCTGGAGAGATTGCTTCCTTAGGGATTTTCTTGTTGTAGAAGAAGGGAGGCATCTCCTCAAATTTCTTCCACAGCGATTTAGGTATCTCTATATCGACCTCCGCATATCCGAACCATGTTCCATTGTGTAGACTCTCGGCAAGTCCTTCGGCTTCTGGCCCAGGCTCATCGTAGTGCACAACCTTTTCCTTTCCACAGGGCATTTCGTGGGCCATAGTCGAGAGGTATAGAGCATTGGCGTCGTAGCCTAGGATCTTGCGGCAGAGTTTAACCCCGTCCTTAGGACCAAACTGATGGCTGCGGATCTTGGTCACTCCTGCTTCATGATATCGGGTGAACACTATGCTTGGACCTCCCACGACGGCACTCTTCAGCATGTGATAGGCCTCCTCTTTTGGGGCATACAACTTGGCTCCACACTACCTCGAAGAAGAAACTGTAGTGAAACTCCAGGGATGGACACTGCGTCTTTCAACATGTCTACTCCTTTTTCGTGGTAGAAGCCACGCATCTTTTCTAGAGATACTAGGAAGGGAGCCACATCCAAATTGTTGTAGTACTGTAGCCAGTCTCGAAAGTAGACCATACCCTTTTCCTGGAAGATGCGCTGGCAATCTTGGAACTCTGGTAGGGTCAATGGATATCCACCTTTCAATTTCTACTGCCACTCTGGATAGTCCGGTAGGCCGATATGGTCTAGCTTGTCGAGAGAATCAAACCAATCGTAGGGGAAGAAGCTTTTCTGCAACTCACATCCATAGGCGGCAACCCAACGCGCGTAGGAAGTGCCGGGACCAAGATAGTTCATCACGTCGAGGAATCGGAATTCTGGGGTCAAGAGAAACATAGTGGTGTTGGCCTTCTTTGCCACTTTGACCTTCTGGCATGTATCAGCAATAGTTTCAACAAAGTGGTTTCGGATCAAATTCAAATCGTACTTACCTGAGTTAAACCCTAGCACAGGAACCTGGTTGGTCCATTCGTTAATTTTCGTCTGTTGTTCCTTCGATAGCATATCAAAAGCAAAAACGGCGGTCCTAGGGCAAAACTGTTCAACAACAACTTCTCGGATTACCTTTGCCCTCTTCTGGAGTTCTACGAAAGCAGCTACGAGAGCCTTTGGATCACGATCGCAGATGTGGGTTGGCGTACGATCATATGTATCAGCCATGGAGACGGATATGGGAACATGAATATTGTTGATGGTCAAAACAATCTGTTGGTTGTCTTCCCTGCGTACTATCGAGGTAGGCTTCGAAATCATAGACTATAGCATGTGGATAGGCGGTTTGAGTTGGTGTTGGTACGGGTTCATTGGTCCGCTTTGAAGAACAGCCCCAGGCCTCAACCACGATATAGCCTGCCTTACGTAGCTTTGCTGTTCTTTCGCAGGTTTTGCGATACAGATCTCTACCCTGGGGGGAACATTTTGGACAGCCGTGGTAGATACATCTGTGGAATTGGAAGATGGTTTTAGAAATGGGTTCGTAGCCATCCACAAGGGCTCCTTCTATCAAATGCTCTCCGCCGTGCCCACAAGCTGCATGATGGATATGCCTTTTTCCAATTGGGAGTGCTTCTGATTCTCGCTTTAACCATCGTAGAGCTGATTTGCTAGCAGGGTTTTCTGGCCAGAAGGCTTTTTCAAAAGCGGATTGAGGAGCTTTGATTGCTTCTCCTTGCAAACTATCTTAGTTTCGCCGCGACTACAACGATCTGCATGGCGCTGAAGATTTGATACGTTTGAGAACCTTTGCTTACAATCATTACAGACATAGTTTTCCCCAAGCTTGCTAGCATTCTTGATATAGAAGGCATGACTGTCGTATATCCCTATTGTCATCACAAGCTTGTAGTGAGGTCCGTGCCTAGTGAAATGCCAAGCACCATCCTCCGTAGGTTCATACACCCGAATGCCTATCCCAAAGTGGAACTCAACCTTCTCCAGTTAGTCTAGCGATGTCTTGGTAACATATGGTATGGGTACTACCGAATGATAGAAATCCTGAGCGAGTTTTTGAGCTGCGATGGTACACTTGTCTGCACCTGCTCCTTTGTATACAGCAAGGCAGCACCAAAGACATAGGTTGTCACCGTATTGATCAAGGGCATTCATTCCCTTCTTCTGGCGAAGCCAGTGGGCCTGTCCCCAATAGTGGCTGCCGATCAAGCACGACTTTGACATCCACATGGATCCAACGAACGAATGCCCATTGGGTATTGGGGCGAGCAATGTTGTCAGGATTCAACCGAGCTAGCTCCCTGTCAGCAATCCACTCCTCTGCGTCTCCTAGGATGTTCACCCATGGAGAGCCAGGAATAGTCTTGGAGAAGAGCATCACACGCCCATCATTGACGTTGCGAATGCGATATGTGTAGCCATAGCGTAGGTAGAAGCTGGTGGATACCTTTGCGGCTAACTTTTCCATGATCCTAGTGGTAAAATCTCCTGCCACACCTTGGAAGAAACGCCACCGGATGGTACGGCGACCTATCTCCACTCCCTCAAGCATACCATCTCTCTCATCTAGAATAGCACCTGCCTCGCGAACTATACTCCGTGGCAGTGGCTCACTACGAGGATTTTGCTGGAACCGCTTGTTGGCTCGTCTTAAATATTTCCTCAGAGATATAGGATTAGCTCGAGCCCATTCCACAGCACCGTTTGCCCGTAGGCTAGCTGCTACCTCTTCTCCCATCTGTTTGGTGTCACATATGCGTTGGGCCCTCTTGTGTGGATTTTCAAGGTCGCCACGGAGAGCAGGGTATCTGCCAGTTTGTTTGGCTCTTTCCATTCTCTTCTGCCATTCTAGGTCACGAGCTGTAGCTATTGCTCTTTGAAGATTAGCTTTGTGGAGCTTTCCAAAACCTGGAATACCAAACTGCTTTGCTTGCATACGTAATTCTTTTAGGGCAACCATTTTCTTTGGTAATACTTATATGAAGCCTTCCTCTAATTGAACAGTAAGGTCGATATTTTCTGGTAGAAACCTAGTAGTATAGCCGGAGTCAAAAATGATACCGCCTCGTATTTTTCCACAGGAGAACCCGTTTGGATGGCTCCCTACCTCAATATCTTTTTTGGACTTTGTTGAAATTATTGACCACAGTATGTGTGTTTATTGTATCCAATCACAATATCTATGGTATTCCAGAGATAATAAGTTGGGATTTGGTACAATAAACGCACATTGTGGTTAAGAATTCAACAGGTCTGAAAAAGATATTGAGGGAGGGGGCCATCAAACGTTCGAGTGGAAAAAATATGAGGCGGTATCATTTTGACTCCGGCTATACTACTACATGGCAAATATTATGCTAATTTTAGAGTGAAAGTTAGGGTGCGTTCGATTGACCGTATTCCGGAATAAGAATACACAGAATGATAACTACAAATCGCTTATTTCGGGAATTTTTAGTCCTTGGAATACAAGATGTATCCTGAATATCATATTTCAGCAAACTTTAGTAGCTTACAGTGCAAAATGTGCCTGAACCAGTGATTTCCAGAGATTATTCCATCTATTCTTATTCCGGAATACGGTCAATCGAATGCGCCATTAAAGTGTATCTATTTATCAATGTTTTTAGTTGCTTTCCTGTAAGCTTTTCTCAAATACGTGTCTAGCTTACTGATTTCCCAAGGAATGTACACAAACATTTTAATCCTTGAATTCGTAACTAATTGCAATGCTGTCACGCATATGGCATTTTTTTAAAGACATAACATGCAGAACGTACACAGCGGGACCCGCTTTTGCCGAAATTAACAAAAGCAGATAACAAATGGTTGGCAGAAAATTATTTAGTTGACACAAACTTAGAAAAGCTCCCGCCTAAAATTTTACGGAACAAAACAAGACGCCAGAGTATCAGGTGATATACAATATTCTCGTGTTTTTTGTGGTACTTCCTCGAAGATATAAAAGTTGTGTCTTTTATTGCGTTCGCCTTGTCACTAATCGTGTTGTTTGACATTGTGTACATTCCTTGGGAAATCAGTAAAATATACGACACATATAGGCGAGAACGGCTTGAGTGATACTAATGTGCGAGCCACGGTGCGAGCCACGGTGCGAGCCACGGTGCGAGCCACGGTGCGAGCCATGCGAGACACTGCAAAATATAGCACTTTAAAAAAAAAATTTTTGCTTATCTATATTCAAGAGACATAGAGATTCTCGTTCGTTTTCTGATACGCCTTTACGAGTGAATAAAAATCGTACAAAGCCTTTTCCATGCTGTTATTTGTTTATTTTATAGGTATACTGAGATATAAGCAAATTTTAGATGTGCGTCTCGTTGGTTTTAGGAAGCCACTAAAGTGTTCACAAGCGAAACTAAAAAATTAGCATAAGCTTGAATAAATCAAAAGAGAGTTTAGAAAAATGTGTAATATTCCTTTCAGAAAAATATTCTCCAACTTATAATTATGATGAACACTCATTTGAAATGCTGTACTAAGTCTTGCACTTAAAACAACATTTCAGTCACGCAAATACAAAGAATGAAAAGGAACTACGATCAAAATTCGCTAAAAGCTGTAATTTTGTAAAACTATAAAATTTAATCAGTGAGGTTTACGTTTCTATTGATTTTTCTTCGAGTATTCTGGTTCTCTTGTTCAATAAAGCTGTCGACCATCCTGGCTAAAGACCCAAGACTTTCATGTTTGAATGAAACGGCTCAAGGCCCGCGTTCATTGCCCTAGGGGAGGGGGGGGGGGACTCCCATATAAAAGGGGTAGGGATGCTCGTCGGACATTTTCGATTTGACCCCTAAGAGGTACTAAATTGTGCGTGGCTCAAGCTTATTTTGACCCCTAAAAGATAACAAAAATGTAAATTGATAACAGCTTTTTTGTTCAATTGACACCCGACCCGTAAAAGATACCGCTTTACATAGAAATGTCTGTGTTTGATGGTGGATACCCTAAGTGGTACCAAACTCCTGATTTTGACCCCTAAAAGGTACGACGAGTATCCATGTACCCCTCACATAAGGGAGTTCCCCCCCCCCCCCCCCCCCGGGTTCATTGTTAGACTTGCTACCAGTAGACCTCTTCCTCTGAGAAGCAGAAGTCATCAATGAAAATGTCCCAGAATTCATCATTTTGCCCCCCAATATAATCAGGTCTTTCTGGAGGGCTGCCATACAGGACTCATAAGTATTTTACCCGCTATGATATGGCTTGCAGTTTTAGAAACCCCCAAAAAGGGCTGGCTCGCATCGTGGCTCGCATGGCTCGCACATTAGCCTGACCCGAACGGCTTCACACAGGCTAGACACGTATTTGAGAAAAGCTTACAGTAAAAGCAACTAAAAACATTGATAAATAGATACACTTTTACTTTCACACTAAAATTAGCATAATATTTGCCATGTGAAAAATTCTCGCAACAAAAGTCGCAACAAAAGTCACAAGTCTACTCTTGAGAAGCATGCTTTCTTCTTGAACAATTCACGAATTACTAATGTTCCTGAGTACATATACCTGGGATCCACGATTTCGAGTAATGGTAGTTTTACAAAGTCAAAATTAACTTCCACCGAGAAAACAAGACGTTCTATTTTTGCAGCAAACGATATCTTAACTTTTCTAAAATGCCTATAAATATGTGCAATAAGCTATTTGATACCCTATTTTCACCAATTCTATTAATATTTATACAATTCAGAAGTATGGGGTGCTTACGATAAACTTAACTTTCAAAAATGGGAAACAGATTCTATAGAAAGACTTCATTCGCAATTCTTCAAGTATTATCTTGGGCTTAACAAAAGAGCCCCTAATGTAGCTGCTCATAATGAAGTTGGAAGGATTTCTTTAAAGTCTTTGATATATCGCAACATGTTACATTTTTGGATGCACCTTCAGAATCTTCCTGAAAATAGTATCGCCAGCATCGTTCAATAAAACGAGCTTCATGACCTCAATTAATAAACTTTTAGAGCTTTTCGAAACACCAAGACAAGAAAGCTCTTACTCTCCTAATGATAGGTTTAATCCAATTAAAAAGTTTTTATCTGATATTGAATTGAATATTATAAAAGAGTCAAAGGTACATCAAATGAAACTCATTCGATTGAACAAGAAGCTCGTCTTTTATTCTACATTTAAACATGATACCAATAGTTCCGATTACCTTGACATGATTAAGAATATGAAGTACTGTTTAAAACACGAACAGCAGTGTTTTATCAAGTTTAAAAATTTGAGGGCAAAGCCCGAGAATTTTTAGACTTGATAAAACACGTGCTGTGAGTGTTTTAAACGGCTTCAAAAACGCTTTAAGAATGCAATGAAAGAAAGACGCACATCTCAAGGGAATGGTTACTTAATGAACCATTGAACCTTTGTATTCACAACGCCATGCAAAATATTCGAGTAATCACCGCCTGCAATTACGAACATCTCAAGGGAATGACATGAAGAAATTACCATACTATGTTGTTTGAAGCGGCGTTTCGCATTGCAAGAAGAACCTGCACTTGAAGGATTTGGTGTCGTGGTTTACCTCGATAAAGTTCAAGACTTGGAAAGCGATGTGACTGACATGACGGCAGACTCTAAATTTTTTACTCCGGCACAAAATATGTAAGTTTAATGCACGTTTTTATTATTTTACGGCTTTGAGTTTGGCTTAATAATTGGAACTAAACAGTGGCTCGGTAAACAAGTAATGGTAGTTGGATAACTTCATTTTTAAAATAAATTATTATCTGTGTATCTCGGTAGTCTACTGATAGTAGTAAATTTAAGGCAAAATTTATTATCTACATGTAGTTACCTTATGTTCCGTGTACTTTTTGCTATCTTTGTGTCTTTATCGGTGAATTCTTAATTAGGATGAAACTTTATATAAAATTTCATGTTCATTAGTATTCTTTATATAAAACGTTCATCCTAATTAGCAATTCAATGAGAAAGCTGAAACATCAATAGAAATTCCATTGTCTCAATCATTAACCCTGTTTCCCTCTGGGACAGAATTCAAATCCCTCCGCGGGCCTTTTAGAATGATGAGATTTTATCAGGTATAAAGGAGTATGCATGTGACTGATTTGCTTCATCTGATTGGACAAAATGCTCATTAATTGATGAGATCAGTACACATTATCACAATTTTCTACAGTTAGATAATGATCACAATATTTTGTTCTTAATCAACAATGTTGATTCATTTGTATTTAAAAAAGTAGGATACTTCATCTTTGAAGCATTTGATCGGAAAAACCGATCGCTTACACGTACCACAGAGATTTAAAATTGTTCGCTTAGTGACAGCTCTTTACTTGTAAAGCAATACCATTTATGTATATGGGAATGCTAATAAAGTTGTATTGTATTGAATCAATTGACCTTTGTAATCTGATATTCCAAAGGCACTAAATTATATAAAATTAGCATAATATTTGCCATGTGAACAATTGACCTTTGCAATCTGATATTCCAAAGGCACTAAATTATGTAACACAATTTTTTTTTACTTTGAACACCCTGCATACCCTGCATGCCCTGCATCCTGCGTTTTACTCCGTCCGACAATTTTACAGCCCGTTTGCGGCCGGCAGTCTTGCAATTGCTGTCTTTCACTTTTATCAATCAACATGTTATTTTAAAGCAGGTTATTTCATCCAATAAGAAACGAGCTTTCAGATCGTCAATGTCAAGCTGTCAGAATAATTTTTTAACCAATCAGCGACGAGAAATGTTGTAAACAAGTCAAGTACAGTAAAATGGAGTTTTCGCTGTAGTCAGTTTATTTGCTTAGTTAGATTTTTATGTGGGTTCTTAAAATTAGATTACTTTCCTTCGTCTAGATTGAAGTTTATATTATAAAACAAATAAAAGATGGTTCTCCTTGTTGCGTTTGACGAAGGAGAATGCAACCTAATCTGGTGATGGGTTCCCTGTGCCTGTGTGTGACGTGTTTGCCGGTAGCCCAAAAAAGTTCAGTTTTTCGTTATTACAAAATGCCTCGATATCATGAACGGCCGGGAAACTGGTAACTATATACAGAAGATGCTCCGAGCAACATCGAGTTGGGATTATATTCCCAATCCAATATAATGCAATAATGTTCAAAAAGTTAGCAAGCACGATATATCAAAGCCTGAGGCAGGGCCTGAGGAAAGTGTGTGCTATATCTGTAGCATTCGACAAAGTCTGATGTCCAAACTATATCAAGTCAAACATGGCGGTCAGTACAATCTGCAGACTGCAGATTGCAGATTGCAGACTGCAGACTGGGTATAAAATGCAGACTGGGTATAAAATGCAGACTGCAGACTGCAGACTCGGTATAAAAATAATGCAGACTGGGAAAAAATATAAAAAAACTTACCTGTATGCAATTTCAGCGAGTTCTGTTGAAATTTTACCCCTCAACCTCGATCTCCACCTAAGCCGGTCTGGAACTGACCACGCTCAAATTTTCATCCAAAATCAATGCCGACCGCAACGAAACCTCAAATAATAGCACAACAGTATCTATTCCAAGAACCTCATGCCATTTAATTGAAATATCCCCCATTTCTGGATCCTAAATCGAGCAATTTACGCTTGACGACGCTAGTTCCCAAAGTTCTTTTACATATATACCTTATTTTGAAACCGCTGCTCAAGCGAATCGGCTCTATGATAAAGCTGTTTAGAGCGCGCGTTTTTGATTCCAATGATCGGAGTTCGATTCCCATACCAGCCACAATTTTTTTTAACTTCTTTTTCTCCTTTCTCAGTTTTATTTAATCTTTTCCTGTCTTTTAAGCTATTAGAGCCGCCTTCTACACTAAAAAACATTGTTGTGTATTGGCTCTCCTCCAACACGGACATGATGAGAAAGAAATGATATCACAGGTGACCCAATTGCTCTGTAAGTGGCAATATTTACTAGCGTTTGAATGGGATTTTTTTAGAACTAATATTGAATAAAAAGCGACAATACTTACAGCATGTGTTTATTTGTCCATGCCGCTGCGTGTGGTTGTAATTTCAGCGAGTTTTGACCCCAGCAGTTCTGTACACTGGTGTTATACCAGGGTCGTAACGAGGTATATGTTTTCTCTAGTGGTCCCTTATTTTTACCCAGAACTTTGATCTCTGATCCCAATTTTCCAGTAATTTGTGATCCGTGATCCAGCCAAAAATAAATGAGGCCGTTCATATTCTGATATATTGATCCCGATCTCATAACTGATATACGTTGTTCCCGATCCCATGCCCTGCGATCCCGAACTCGGGTCTGTGATCCCACAGTGAATCGCTCTCTAACTCCCGGGTGGGGGATCTCCCATATAAAATGGGCGGGGATGCTCTTCGGACCTAAAAGAGACCAATCTGGACATGGCCTAAAACCTTTCTAAAACATACAGACAAATTCCAGCCCTCGCTCGAGTGGCGTCCATGCAAGCGATAGTCGGCGTTTTTTATTTCTCCGGCGCATGCAGCCCTAAACGATACCTTGATGGCTAAAAATATTGGCGTTCCATCCTTAACACCCAAAGTGATACCAAATCCCGTAATTTTAACCCCTAAAAGATACTAGAGGAAAAATAGATACTAGATACTAGAGGAAAAATATACCTCGTTATGCATGAGTCAACTTAAACCCCCACCCCCCCCCCCCCCCCCAACCCGGGACAAGGTGGGGATTTGTTTTCTCCCCTTCACAAAAAGGACAAATACCCCACCCCCTGGGGCAACATTTTCACTACAAAGTTAACAAAATGCCCCCACCCCTGATAACACTTTGTTGGATGAGTATAAGAGACTCCTAGACATTCTGTTCACCTCCATGACTTGTGCAATTGATACTGAATGAGTAGTCAACAATCTGAAAGAAAGAAAATGGCATTAGGATACATTGGGCCGGTTATCTAAACGCCAATGTAAACTCTTAATAAAATCTATATGTTGTCTTGGTGAATAATCATTGTTTCGCATTAGTCAGCGTTTAAAAAGCCGGCCCAATTATATGTATCAAGAGATTAAGACATTTTGCCGCAAACTACAAAACTTTACAGATAGGGCAAATCCAATTTCCCGCAGGTGCACTGGTAAGATTGACCCAATCAAGATGGAACCATATCAGCTCACAGTTTTGGCTGTCACAGGCAATCATTGTCCCAAATTCTCCCTCTCCACAGATGCAAGCATATGAACAAAACCTCCCCAATGCCCCAGGGTGTGGGGCATGTATTTTCATCCAATCCCCTACTAATCCCCACGTTTCTCCCACCTTGTCCCGGATTGGGGGGGGGGGGGGGGGGGTTTAAGTTGACTCATGCATTACGACCCTGTTATAACACCAGTGTACAGAACTGCTGGAGTCAAAACTCGCTGAAATTACAACCACACGCAGCGGCATGGACAAATAAACACATGCTGTAAGTATTGTCGCTTTTTATTCAATATTAGTTCTAAAAAAATCCCATTCAAATGCTAGTAAATATTGCCACTTACAGAGCAATTGGGTCACTTGTGATATCATTTCTTTCTCATCATGTCCGTGTTGGAGGAGAGCCAATACACAACAATGTTTTTAGTGTAGAAGGCGGCTCTAATAGCTTAAATTAAATAAAACTGAGAAAGGAGAAAAAGAAGTTAAAACAAATTGTGGCTGGTATGGGAATCGAACTCCGATCATTGGAATCAAAAGCGCGCGCTCTAAACAGCTTTATCATAGAGCCGATTCGCTTGAGCAGCGGTTTCAAAATAAGGTATATATGTAAAAGTTCTGAGACCGTGAACTTTGGGAACTAGCGTCGTCAAGCGTAAATTGCTCGATTTAGGATCCAGAAATGGGGGATATTTCAATTAAATGGCATGAGGTTCTTGGAATAGATACTGTTGTGCTATTATTTGAGGTTTCGTTGCGGTCGGCATTGATTTTGGATGAAAATTTGAGCGTGGTCAGTTCCAGACCGGCTTAGGTGGAGATCGAGGTCGAGGGGTAAAATTTCAACAGAACTCGCTGAAATTGCATACAGAGTCTTCAGGTAAGTTTTTTTATATTTTTTCCCAGTCTGCATTTTATACCGAGTCTGCAGTCTGCAGTCTGCATTTTATACCCAGTCTGCAGTCTGCAGTCTGCAGATTATACTGACCGTCAAACATGGTCTGTTTTGTCGGCGCGGTCGTTGAACAGAGAACTGAATCAAATCAACTTGGCCATAATTTGTGCTGTCCAGTAACAACCGAGTGAATTCTGTTGGCTTGCTCGCTGTATTGGATTCTGCTTTTCGCTGTACATACAGATACCAAAACTACAAACAGTAAGATGACCTGGCTGAAGAGAAATCTAGGTCTGAGTTTTCTAGATACCCGTAATTGCCGTATCTTGTGTGAGTTGCGACACTGTGTACATCTTGGATACAAATATTCAACACTAACATATTCAGGCAGAGAGTTAATCTATAACGACACTTTGATATGCCAAGGAACTGGAAAATCAACACAGTACGAGGTGAGGGAAATTTAAAGTACTGAGTTCATTGCTGTGTTCCCTAATCGATTAATCTACACTGAATTTCTGACAGGCCTGAAACAAGGCTGATCAAAGCCAGGATTCGGCTACCAACATTGACCATAAATTATTCTGCAGCTAACAATGACAGCCAACCTTGTTTTCACTTGAAAAATACTGTGAATGATCTAAGGAACTGCATGGGGTGTACTTTATACACATGCATAATTATATAGCTCGTTTGGTTCCAAGATGGACGTGTATTTCTCTCTTGCTCGGAAAATGGCCATTGGATGACTTAAACTACTTCGTGTGCTTCTCTTTTTTAGTTATTTGTTTTTGTATTCTACTGTGTACGTTATAATGTCTGCTGCTGTCCTAACTAAAGAGATTTTGGAGTCCACTTTCGACAAGAAACTAGCTCCTGTTAGAGCGCAGATCACCGAGCTCAACACAGTGGTCATAGGAGTTCAGAAGTCCATCGATTTTCTCAGTACGAAATACGATGAGATTATTAAGAAGAATGATGAGTTAACTACAAGAATTAAACGCCTAGAAGATGACAAATCTATCCTGACCAAAGACTACAAGCTCCTGAAGACTGAAACATTCCAGCTAAGAAATGACCTACATTTTCTGAAGGGATCATTAAACTCTATGGAACAGTATTCTCGTAGAGATTGCTTAGAGATTAAAGGAATCCCCAATACGGCTAACTATAATGATATAAATTTGGTTGTAAAGAAGGTGGGAGAACTTATGGACTTAAGGCTTGAAGCCCATGACATATCTGTTAGCCACCGCCTCCCAAAACAATCGTATAGTTCGCGAGTTCAAGATGGCTATTGAAGCTGGCCAATACTCTTGTGGCATTTTTCTTGATCTATCTAAAGCTTTTGACACTGTTAATCACCAAATCTTACTTAGAAAATTAGATCATTATGGAATACGTGGTGTTGCAAAGGAATGGTTCCACTCATATCTCGATAACAGAAAACAATTTGTTACAATTGGCAATGCCACTTCAGAGTTGCACAATATTTCCTGTGGTGTTCCACAGGGATCGGTGTTGGGCCCTATACTTTTCCTATTGTACATCAACGATTTTGGAAATTCATCTAATACTCTGGATTTTCATCTCTTTGCTGATGACTCAAATATATTTCTGGCACATAAGAATCCTCAAACTCTTGAATGCATTCTAAATGAACAATTAAAAAACGTGAGTAACTGGTTGAATGCTAATAAACTTTCTCTAAACATTGATAAAACTAACTATATAATTTTTCATCCTCCACAAAAGCGAATGTCCTATTCTATTTCAGTATGCATAAACTCTAGTTTCATTAAACAAGAGCATTTCATTCGATACTTAGGAATTCTATTAGATAGACATCTTAATTGGAAAGATCACATATCTCATAATTCGAAAAAAATTGCTAGAGGCATTGGTATTCTATCAAAATTAAGACATTTTACTAATATACACATCTTAACTCAACTGTACTATTCTTTGATTTACCCTTTCTTGACATATGGTTTATTAATATGGGGTAATACATATCCAACTAATATCAATCCACTGGTTGTTTTACAGAAGAAAGCTATTCGCATAATTACTTTTTCTAAATTTGATGCTCATACCAGTCCTTTATTTTTTAAACTTAGAATTCTCAAATTCTGTGATATTATAATCCTCCACAATGCTTTATTTATGCACCAATTCATCTCAAATAGGTTGCCCTCCTTATTCGATAGCTTCTTCACTCCAGTTTCTAGTATACATTCACATCATACAAGACTTGCATCCAAATCATCGTTTGGACTTCCAACAATCAGAACAAACTATGGCAAATTTAATATAAGATATATTGGTCCTAAAGTATGGAATAGCATTGACGAGCTCACAAAACACCTCAATAAATCTGGCTTTAAAAGGAAGCTTCAAAATGATATTATAGATTCCTATAATAAAATCACCTGAATACCATCTGTCCTCCTTTCTATTTATTCAACATGTATTTTCTATTCATTTTGTATATAATCTGCAGCACTGTTTTGTTAGGTTTAGTTTCAATGTTTAAGTATGTTATTATATTACTTTACTATCATATTTTACTACTTCATTTCTCCTTACCGTCCATCCTGTAACTGACCTTATTAATATATTTAAATTATCAGTCAGCAAATAGTGTCATCTGACTTAGATTAGCCTCATGGTTATTTTCAGATGACCTGTACTTAACTTCGTTACTTTCCATCTTTCTATATAGTCGATCTCTCCTCTGTAAATATGTAACCTAAGTACGAAATAAACTTGTTGTTATAGTTTATGTTCTACACTGGAATGTACTTAGCATGAATTGTGAATGCTAGGAACTGGAATTCAGCTTATACACATGTTAATAGCCATAGCTAGCTAATAGGGTTAATTTGTGTTCTACACTGACTCCAATTATTGCTGTACACTGTATACCACACAGCAAAATGTGCTATGAATGCTCAAATGAATGCCATAACCATATAAAACACACATGTATACATATAGCCACATAAGCATTGCATCCAATGATTTAATGTTACACAAAGATAATTACAGTTTTATACCCAGATGCATTCCCTTGTATATTAACTTATAAGTCAAGACATCAAAACTTTCACATTAGTTAAAAACAAGCATTATTTTTGATCAGGATTACTTACACCGTCAACATCATTGCAGCAATCTTTCAGCCTTTTGTATTACCACAGTCCTTTCTCTTACCAAAAAATATGTCGAACACACTTTGATAATATACGATTACTACTAGTTCTATAACAAAATAATGTACTTTTGAGGTCTTGAAATGCTGCTAAATGTACCCGCGTTCTGCTCGTGCATCCGCAGTTTTTCAAGACCTCGAGCGTGCAATATTTTTTTTATAGAACAAGGAGAGCCATCTTTTATTTGTTAAGTATTGTGTTGCGTTCTACTGTATTTCATTTTTTGTATTGAATTGTATTGTACTTTATTATATTGTATTTTTTTGTAGAAATGCATGTCGTCCTACATGATCATATTTAGGAATTGTCACTTGCGAGTCCTCACAGTGACATCATTGTAATGTCGGATTCGGTTCCAGGCCCCGGACAGTTTTAAGCATAAAGTAGTCAATTTGAATGACGAAAAAGAGACCTTTCCGAAGGCAGAACTGAAAAATAGATATACTCTTGATAATCAGAAAATAATGAACTTTATTATTCTGCAATAAAATAAAGATGTAAAATTTGGTTTCATAAACACTTTAAACACCCAATGGATGAATGTTTTGATCGATCTAATGGATGAAGGTTTGGATGTAACGGATGAATGTTTTGATCTAACGGATGAATGTTTTTATCTAACGGATGAAGGTTTGGATCTAACTGATGGAAATTTTTATCTAAGAATTTCTAATGGATGTTCTAACGCTTCTAACGCTTTCTCAAACCGTTCAAACGGCATGGACAAAATTTCAAGCAGTTCTAACGATTTCTCAAACCGTTTAAGCGGATACCTAACGGGTGATGAATGGTCTGGCCCGTTTAACGGATATCCATTGTGTACGTTTTCCTGTGAGAGGTCACAATTGTGCAAGAAAAATCGTTTTGTTTTTAGAATTATAACTACACTTATAAAGAAAACTAGAAGAGCACCACTGCAGCCCTCCAATGTTATATTTACGTTACATTTAGAAGAATGAATTATCAGAGGAAACATTTTCTTGAAATTTAAGCAATGAGAATTGTGCAGTGACTATGCAGAGCTTTCCAAATGGAGCAGTACATTAGCCCTAAAACTGTGTTGTTTACCTGAGGGTTGGTTTTAGGGTTCAGGTTAGGGTTTAATCAAAGAACGCATCATTTTCTGTAGCACTAGTGAAAATAATTACAGGAATGTATTTGGATAAGCCGTCAACTCAAACTCAATTTGAACTCAAACTCATGCATTCAGTTCTCGATCTTGTTACAGTTCACAGGTAAACACATGAGCTTTTTCCATATTTATCATAATACAAAAGCTTAGTACCCAATAATAATAAAAACCCTAACCATTCAGTAAAGACGTTCCCAGGTAAACAACAAGGTGTTAGGGCTACATGTAATTTGTGGAGAGAGTTCATACTAGGTAAACACATGAGTTTTCCATTTTTAATCATAATACAACAGCCAACCCAGTAATAATAAAAATCCAAACCATTCAGTAAAGAAGTTCCCAAGTAAATGCTGAGGTTTTAGGGTGAATTTGTGGCTAGAGTTAACAAGTAAACAAGAAGAGAAGATAAACGAGAGGGAAAAAATGTAGGTTCTACTGGGATTTGAACCCATAATCTTTGACAGTTGAGAAAAAGAACCTAGTAGATTGAACCAAAACAAACTACGTATAGGTTGAAAACAAAATAACCTAGGTTGAACCAAAATAAACTAGTTTTGGAAAACAAAATAGGTTGAACCAAAATAACCTAGTTTGCAATAAAATAAACTAGGTTGAACCAAAATAACCTAGTTTGGACAAATTTAACCTGAAGTGTTTTTTAAACTAAGACATGTACATGTAGATTGTATGCTTAATAATAATAAAATGTTATTGTATTTAAGTTACAGTAGCACATGTTCTATCTTCATAGTGGTCTAAACTGGCTTTATCTTGCCACGACAGCAGTACACTTTGTGACACAGTTCCTAAAAATTACTTGCCAGGTGAGACAATAATTATTGTTAGACAGTGTGATTAACTACATGTAATGGTAATATACTGGTAATTAGATTATAACTTGAGTATCTAGTATATACTGGTAATTAGATTATAACTTGAGTATCTAGTATATACTGGTAATTAGATTATAACATGAATATATAGTATATACTGGTAATTAGATTATAACATGAATATATAGTATATACTGGTAATTAGATTATAACATGAATATATAGTATATACTGGTAATTAGATTATAACATGAATATATAGTATATACTGGTAATTAGATTATAACTTGATTATCTAGCTGGTATAGCATACATGCACTAGGCTAAGCACTGAAAATTATTATTGTTACATTACATGTATTTCTTGATTTTTGTCATACAAATAGGTTCTTGTTGTTACTCATTTTCACTGTATGCTGGCTGCACGCATGACAAGAAAAGAAGACAAACTTAAAATGTAAGTACGAAGAAACATTATTTTGAGTAACAGCTGCTCAGTCAAAAATCGTCTCCATGGATATTAGTACAGCAACGCACCACGGAAAAACGTCACGCACATGCGCTTTTGATGATCCAGTATGATGCACACATCTCCCCATTTTCCTGCCAAAACAAAGAAAATTTTGTATCGGATTTATCAAACGTCCAAATGTAGAGAGTCGTGTTTTCAGTGATTTTGGCAATACAATTTATTTTGGCCGAGAAAATTGAAGCAAAAGTTTATGTAAATCAGGACAAAATCTCTAGCAGATTTAAAGATAACTTATCGGGTAGTGATTTCCTTTGTTTTCGCTTCATGAATTATTAATGAGTTTGATAAGTATGCATACGTATTTACATGAAATGTTTTGTGAAAAACAAGAAAACTAAGTACTGGTATGATCAACTAAAAGTCTATTAAGGTACATGCTAATTAAGCACCATAGCAAGTGAGTAGCAGCTGACATTTTGAGTGCTAGCCCTTCGTCAGAGTAAAGGAGCTGCTTAAGAGCTAAGCTAAGCCTAAGACTTTCACAGGTTGAAGGTTTCTTAAATTGTAATTCACTGTGAATTTACTATTAAGTTATATAATTATTTACTAAAAAAGTTTAAGACCTGAACCTTCGTTCTTTCAGCCAGTGGAGCACAATGTTTTGCCACAGCGTACATGGTATAGCATAACCCTCAGTTTATAACTTACTGTATGGACCTCGCATTTGGTTAATAAGAGGCACATACAATGTATTAGAGGCAATTCCAGCATGCATGTGGTTTGCAATATTTGAAAGTTTAGAGCATTCATGTTTTTCGAAGACAGATGTCAACAATTATTAGCCTACAATGCAGTGTTCTATTTGAGAAACTGTGCTATATTTGAATGAGGGAAGAATGGGGCAAGGACAAAAAGGAAGTGGGGGAGGGGAGGAGAAGGGAAGGGAAGTGATCTTCCTCCTCCTCTGTCATTGCAGGCTAGTCAACAATGCGTGTATGTGAAATGGTATTTATTTAGGTTAGTGACATTGAAGTATAGGCTGGGACCTAGTAAGAGTATTGATAAAAGTAAATCATTGTTAACTTTCATTGCAATACTTGGTGGTCTAGTGGATAAGACTTGCAAGCAAGAGGTTTTAGCAAGGAGAATTGGAAGGCCTTCCCATGAACACTTGACTAATGAGAGCTTGCAAAATTCCCCAAGAAGGCAAGAAACTTGTCACATGTTTCCCACAAGTTTTGTCATTAATTTCCAACTGAATTTCCCCTGCAAGTTGTTTTTACTCGAATAGAAACTACAGACAGATTCAACAAGGTCAGAAATATACTTTCTAACTTTAATACTTGCTAAAATCTTCAATTATTTTGCTTTTTATACAATGAGAGAATATTTATGGGGCACTTTTTTCGAGATACTGTATTCACTCATGGATAAGCCGCACCTTTTTACCCAAAATCGGGTCCGGAAATTTCCATAAATTAACATTTCAAAGAAATACTAAGCTATACTAATAAATACTACACCAAAACAAAAGAAAGTAAGCACTGGCCATTGCTTTTGCAAGTTTGGTGGCTCCTAACAGATCCATTTATGTTGTGAATATTTGTTCCTCCACAAGCGAATGGGCCATTCCATTTTATATGCACACCCCCCTATTGAGGAAGTCACTTCTATACCCCTTTGGATATAATTTTGGGCATGCCCATAATTTTGGGCATACAGTTTCAGTTACAGCAGAGCGGTGCTGTGGAATAGCTTACCATTAAATTTAAGACAGGCGTCGTCACTGACAACCTTTAAGTCACAGATACATTGCCACACTTTTCAGAGTGTTTAACCCAGTTTCAGCACAGCGTCCTTGGAAAGCAGGATTTTTTTTCCTTCTTATTTTAGATACATATCTACTACATTAGAATATTACTATAAATTAATATAGATTATTATCGTAGCTTAGACTTGATTTTAGCATTTATTATAGTATATATTTATAATATATTAATATATATTATACATTTTAATATTTTTGTACATTTATATCCTGATGGACCTACCGTGGGTAAATAAAGTTGTCCAGTCCAGTCTGGATTATTTTATTATTATTATTTTTATTTTTATTTTTTTTTGGGGGGGAAAGGGGGGGTCGCTGTTTCTCCAGACCCTCTTGGATAGCCTTTCCAGCCCTCTAGGATTCCCCCCCCCCCCCCCCCTCCTTGCATTATGTCTTGCCCTATTGAGGGAATTGCTTTTTTACTCCCTTGGATACCCTCTCACCCCCTCTGGCTATCCAAGTTCCTCAATAGGGGGGACTGCTGGATATTATATCCTGGCTACCATCCTGGATATCCCTGGTGTGGATATCTATTCACCTTCCTATACCCCTTTGGATATTTTACCCATTCCCGTCTGGATGTTTGTCAGTTTTACCCCCTCCCCCCCAAGGATATCCAAGTTCCTCAATAGGGGGGTGTGCATATAAAATGGAATGGCCCAATACCACGCTAAATGGCACAATATTTCTTTGTAGCTTTGCACTTTAACAGCAAATTTGTCGAACAGATGTTCCACCTCTTTGAGTAACAAGTTTTTCTCCAATAGATGGCTTCCAGATATCCTTTTAAAAAAAGATGAAAAAGATGAAAAAGCAAACTACTCCATGTTGTTTTGACTTCGTTCAGCGAAAACAAAACTTTTAGTGTCCAGTTCTCTCTCTTCCAACAGGTGCCTGGTTACTAAGCTACGGACGAACATGAGCACGTTGTTGGCATTGTTGACACGTAAAATTCGATCTAAAAGGTGACGTGAATGAACAGATCCCGGTAAACAAACACTATGGAAAGATAAATCATATATCGAAGTATGTAGACATGAAGTTTATACTATTTCAGAGCTGAAATTACAGGTACAACTTTGGAGTTTTCTCCAGTTTGAAAGTCTGATGAAGGTTTATACAATGTACATGTACATTTGATATTCTTCCAAAAAACTTTTTTTCTCTGAATCAAACTTCTAAACTTGGGGTGCGGCTTATCCGCGAGTGTGGCTTATCCGCGAGTGCGGCTTATCCGTGAGTGAATACGGTAAACATCATTGTTGAATTTTATTTGAATTACGTCAGGCTCAAGTAAACTTAATGTTTTTCAGGTTTTCCACACCCATCATACTAGTGGTACTTATATATATATTAATAACTGGTGTTGTTGGGTTGGCAACCATGAAAACTGAATATCAGGAATGTGTAGGTGAGTCCATTATTAGTTCAGGTGCAATTCACATACTTTGTGATCATAGACATCACTAAACTGAGAAACCACAATCATTTACATGTATATTATACATAAATTGTAGTTTCTTCATCACATACATTGTAGCTCATGTACAGGTAGAACAATTAACAATCAAAAGAACAAACTGACTAGTATGTTGCATTGCTTGAATTTGATTAATTTCTCAATTAGAGCCAGAGTGGCTTTTGCTGTCTTGTGCCGAGTTTGTGATTGCACAAGTATTTCTTACAGCTGGACTTGTCATTGTAAGGTGAGCATGGTAATAAAAAATTATATGTTTCATTAAATTTATTTATTAATATAATAAACAGAGTTGGGTTAGGTTATGTTGCATTTTATTAATTAATTAATATATAGACAGGGTTGGGTTAGGTTATGTTGCATTTTATTTTTTAATATATAGACAGGGTTGTAGCCAGGAATGGCGGTTGAAAGGTCAGGAAAAATCAGAAATGGGAAAACAATAAAAAATGAGTGAAAGATGTGGGGATCGGATAAGGTCAGACAAAGTCAACAAATCATTTTTCAAGTAAACCAGTGTGTGACATCCAGTGGCTATTGTAAACCAGTGTGTGACGTCCAGTGGCTATTGTAACCCAGTGTGTGACATCCAGTGGCTATCGTAAACCAGTGTGTGACATCCAGTGGCTATTGTAAACCAGTGTGTGACATCCAGTGGCTATTGTAAACCAGTGTGTGACATCCAGTGGCTATCGTAAACCAGTGTGTGACATCCAGTGGCTATTGTAAACCAGTGTGTGACATCCAGTGGCTATTTGTAAACCAATGTGTGACATCCAGTGGCTATTGTAAACCAGTGTGTGATGTACAGTGGCTATTGTAAACCAGTGTGTGACATCCAGTGGCTATCGTAAACCAGTGTGTGACATCCAGTGGCTATTGTAAACCAGTGTGTGACATCCAGTGGCTATTGTAAACCAGTGTGTGACATCCAGTGGCTATTGTAAACCAGTGTGTGACATCCAGTAGCTATTGTAAACCAGTGTGTGACGTCCAGTGGCTATTGTAAATCAAACGTCATTTGGAAAGTCAACGGCGAGTCGTCGATCCACAGAAAAAAAATGATGAATAAATTATCTCGCATCCACATAACCCCAATAACTCGTTCTGCACATGTGTGCATCCAGAGTTAAACATAGGGCCCCTAAGTATATACTTTGATAATAAGGAGCAATTGCAGAATACCTCACCACTTGGTTCATTAATAATGCATTTTCTCAAATTCTCATACAAACCTTCTAAAAACCTAACCCTAAAATTCAAAACAATCCTACCCATCTTCAACCCCAAATCATTCATACAACGAGTCTAAATACACCTGAGCTGAATGGATAATTTTGCACAATTTGTAAGGGCTTTTCAAGTGAAAGAGAGAACTTTTGCAGAGACCAGAGAATGGTGCACTTTATACTTTCAACTCGCCTATAAATGCTAGGAAAACCTCCAATCTTGGCTTAATTCAGTCCAGTATCGAAGGTTCGTAGCACACGATCCAGACCGCCATCTTCGGGCATCTTTGATGTCCACAACAAATTCTCAATGTTACCGTATAAAATCGCCATCTCCTCGTTGTTCAATTGAACTTTAAGCTTATATTCACCCTGACGAGTAAAGAGTGCAACATGTTCGATCCCTGAGCCAAGGGATGTATTATGAACGTGCCATGAGACTCTAGGAGCTTGTTGTGCATTCTGTTCTGCTGAGCTAAGCGCTTAATTTTCGGAATTCTCTCGTAAATAAGACGACGAACGAATGTTTGTATTTTTACAATAATTTATAGTTGTAGTGGTCAGTTAGTTATAAGTCATTTCGGAATATTTACCTTTAACAACATGACCAAATCCTTTCGAAAGCATCAAAGTGTCTTCTCCAATATAAACATTAACAGTTTGTTGTTCATAAATGTCCGTCAATATATCTTCGGAAAATCAAACGTCATTCGGAAAATCCACAGCGAGTCGTTGATCCACAGAAAAAAAACGATGAATAAATTACCTCACATCCACCTTACCCCAATAACTCTTTCTGCACATGCGTGCATCCACGAGTTAAAAAAAGGCTTGTAAAAATAGGACGAAAAGCACAGCTACAAAAGCTACTAAAATTGAGAAATGTTTGGAAATGAGTGAACTGAACACAACATTCAACAGTATGAAAACAAGCTTATTTATTGTGAGACTGAGAAATTCAGCATTGACATTATGTAATTTGCTTATAAAGTAAGGAACACTTAATACTTACAACTAGTTTGTTCGTATACTTGTACAGCTCTTTTGTCAGGTTTTACATTTTCACTTATCGCCATCCGCCATTACTCACTAGCAAGTGATTTCAACAGGCTTTCAAGAACTATGTCAAACACGAATTGGAGTCTTTCATCAGGGGTTCCAAATATTGAGAAAACAAATGAAACCCGAGAGGCATAGCCTCGAGGGTTTTATTGTTTTCGAAATATTTGGAATCCCCTGATGAAAGACGAACAATGAGTGTTTGACATGTCTTCTCATGCGAATGCAAAACCGACAATTTACATATGTTTCTTTTCAAACTTCATTAGCAAGTATTGTTTACCGTTTGACTGTTGTATCTAATTATTCAATAGATGGCTTATTATTCTTTTTTGATGGCAGTGATTTCAACTAGCGTACTAGTAGAGTAGTGAACAAGAGTTGCAAAAGTACAAGCAGTGGGAAGGGTCGAGGTTCGAACTCCAGTTGAGGCAGACTTTTTCTTTCTATGTCATTCTTTATTTCTTTACTTCTTCGCTCCTTACTTGTAGTTTATCAGTATGTAATTAGTTAGTGGTTCATGAATATGATGATTAAGAAATATTGATCACAAGGGTTGGAAATATGATCAAACACTAGTGCATTTGGAACTGGTGTTTCATTGGATGTCAAGATGCATCCACCTGACGAAGCTTCGAACAAGGGTTTCACCCGGTATCAAGACCCATGCATGTGACCAAATGCAGTTCCTTCATTGGATGACTATCTCATGAATTATTAATGAGTTTGAGAACAAACTTTAACAATTTTGTCTCGAAGTTAATGCGCTTTCGCAATCTTGGTAAATATTAGATTGAAATTAAGTGTACCTATTAAGTAAATAAAAAGTGTACCTAAATAAAAATGCAGTTTTGATATTGGAAAACCAAATGCTGTGAGTAATGAAGTTGAATCTTGTGTGAGTTTCAGTCTAATTTTAGCTTGATTCATATTCGCTCTTCAGTTTACAGTACAATGGATTCCTGGTGCATGGCAGGAATTAATTTCAGCAAGATTTTCAAAGTGATTATAGTTTCACTATTTTCGTAAATGCAATAGCATTAAAAGAAAATTCATTACCTGACAAGGGAATTCCATGTTAAAATTATTTGATGCGAAAAAACGATATCGCTCGAATTGCGAAGCGATGAGTGCGATATCGGTTTTTTGCATGAAATTTAACATGGAATACTCTCGTCAGGCAATGAATTTAACTATAGTATCCCTGTGGATACATTCCATATACAGTATGGACAGTAGAGTTTTGGCAGGAACTTGAGTATATAAGGACATGTCAGTTGTAATTAGGTTTTCATGGTCTTAATTAGCCTGCTTTCAGGCTTTCGGGTTTTTTCGGAAATGTTAGTTTTCAGGTCGGGTTTGGGTTACCTGTGGGCCGAGCGAGGCCCGGAGCCAAACTCGACCCGAAAACTAACATTTCTGAAAAAAACCTGAGAGCCTGTAAGCAGGTTAGGTCTTAATCCACCATTAACTTTATTTTATATCAGTTTTGCTGACCATGTTACAGATTTGTGGTAGTTTTCATACTTTTAATCCTCAAGAAGTCGGTACTCCTGCATTTGGGATGGGAAGACATTTTACCACATTCACTGTGAAATGTTTGTGGTTTTTCGTTTCTGGCATAGTACATGTGTGATTGCATATCATGTTACATAATAGTGTGTAGATTGAAGTACAGCATGGTACATACAATAAATTGACAGTGTATGTCTGTCAGGACCACCTGCATGTTTGTGTCTGTCATCAGTTAATCGAGGAGAAGCAATATATGTGTATGTTACCCACTGGTGATTAAATTATTGTGCTACCGATATTCACATGAAAAAAGTGAGCATGTCTGAGTTGACTGATACATTAGTTACCTACTGGTAATTAAATGATTGTGCTACTGATATAGATAACAAGTGTGAAGGTTTCATGCTTTTTTGTTCATTCAGAGAACTTAATAATGTTAGGATGCAAGAAAATGAAAGGAAAGCACAGAAAAGGGATTTGTGGGGGTGAGTATTATGTATACTTTTCAAATTACATGTATGGCTTGGGAAATCACTTCACACAGTCATGTTCAATTGGGAGCAAAAGAAATACTGAACTTGTTTGGAACCAGGAATAAACCTAAGGGAAGTCCAAAATTAGGTACCACTCTCAATTAAAAGGTCACACCTCTTCTCAGTTAAGAGACCAAAAACAGCCACTTCATACACTATGCCCATTATCCGTAGATGTTACTTTGTAGACTTTCTCTGTGCCTATATCGTACCTGTTGAAATGAACAATCATTTTTTTTTATCAGAGCTTTAGTAAGTTGTAAAATTTGCTTACATAATGTTACCAAATAAATTATTTAAACACATTGATTGCTGCTAACTAAAGTAACATTATAATTATATATAATACAATTTATTATTTTCTGTGTCACATAAATTATAATTATTGACCTTTCTTTTTCCAGGATCATTTTTGTGTTTGAGGTGTCAGCTATTGCCAGTGTTGTTCATGACATTGTAATGAGAATCAGTAAGTTAATCAGTTTTTTTAAACATATCAAAGTACTGTTAATAACTTAATATATCTATCAAAATCCCTGTTAGAATGTTTATTAGCTGGTGATAGTACATGATAAAGTATCAGTAGTTCAAAGCTTGGTAGCAAGTAGATTCTGATTATGAAGCCTGTGCACTGGTATAATCAACTAAAAGTTGATCAAAGGAACAGTGCCACGGTAATGCGCACGCGTAACACGTGATTGTTAATAATGAGAAAGACGATAGAAAATCATGCTGTTAATGTCGCGTCACGTCAAAACTCAACTGATGTGGAACGACCTTTGGAATTTTCGCTAGCACGAATCTAGAGTTAGTTTTGTGATTTGCATCAGTTGAGAAGTTCAGGATTTAGAATCGTATAAACTCCCCACTGGACCATGACATAAGTGCTTTGAAGATCTACATGATTGTATGGTATTCGGGATAATAGTTTAGGAATCCACTCAGCAATGCCGACTCATAAACAAACATCAACTTTTGTGTGAATTATAATATTCCATTCTACTGCAGTTTCGCAAAGTGAAGCTGCAGGTAAACTAACGTTCTGACCTAGGTTATAGCTTTGGGGCTTTGTGATTTTAGTATACCAAGCACTTCCACTACAAAATCGATTTTGCTAAATAGCGCATTAGTGAGCTTGAACTGTACTGAGCGAAGGCTGTGTTGACACTTCAATAAATACACGTGAATCATAGTACATTCAGCATCTTACAAGCAGAGTAAAATAATGTCTCCCTACATTCTCACTGTCTCCAAGTTTCCTAGGCCATTCATTGTCTCCCTCTCAATGCTTTGGACGAAACTACCAGGAGACAGAAGCTTTCTTCTGTAGCCATTAATTCCTCTGCTCGATGAACCGTCCAAGGGCACTGAATTCAGAGTCAAAAATACTTGCAAAAATTACAGAGACAAACGAAATAACATCTTAAATCCTAGGATACAAAACTAAATTACTATTCTAAATAGGTATAAGGTCAAATGAAACTTAGACGAAGCCGATGGAAGAGGATTTCTTTTGCATATCAAATCTCTCCCCATCTTTTGATTCCTTGACAACCCAACCAAAATTCGAACATTCGCACATGCGCACTAAGCATGACACTGTTCCTTTAAGGTCTGCTAATAATTTACCACCGTGAGAAGCAAATAGCAGCTGACATTTCGATCATTAGCCCTTTGTCAGAGCAAAAGAGGGAATTGTGGGTGGGAAAAATAATGGTTTATAAAGTATCAGTACATGATTACCACTGAGGAAACATGTACTCAGATTAAGGATCAAAAGAGAAATGTGCTGTTGATAGAAATGCTAATAATTATCATTCAAACTATAAGAAATTAGGAAGAGAAAAACTGATATTGACTCTTTTCAGCTGGTGTTGCCTCATAATTCATTCGACCACAAAGGCTGATTTGCATGTTTGTATGCATAAGAACAAACGAATGGTCAGAAGTGAAGGCTGTGCCACCCAATTCATCATAATTATGTGTTAATCTTTGTGTTATTGCCATATTAAATTGTACTCTTGTATAGCACTCTGTTCTTCAACTTTGAATTTTTTTTATTTTGTAAATCCTTCTCAAGATACAATGTACATGTATCTTAGGGTATATACATGTAAGAATTATTAGCAAAATTAATTGTTAAATAACATTAGTTTTATTTGATTTCGTGTATTTCACTCTCTTGTTGCTTACCGGGTATCAACTTAACATGACATTTCTTTTTTCAGCTGGACCACACAATTCCTGCCAAGGTGTTTTTGTGAGTATCTATTGATTAGAATCATCATCATTAGTGACAAACTGTCTAATAAGATGACTGGGAGTCAACATCTGCAGCCATTTTAATTTGTTTAGGTGACTGCATGAGTTTCAATGATATCAGTATAAACATTGGATATGCAAAGCATAGGCCTGTGAATGAGTTATTGGGAGGTTGCTCGCTCCCTGGTTCACTATGGTGTTAGCAAATTGATATTAGAAATAGCTTTGTTTAGTCACCCAAAGTGGGCTGATCATCCTATTGTTATTCCATCACTTTAGCACATGGACTACAGTACATGCAATGTGCCATGCTGTTAGGTAATGTTTTGCTTTATTCTTCTCCAGCTCAACACTGAGGCAGGCTATACAGCTCTCTACATTACAGTCAAGGTGAATTTTGTTTAATGATAGACTATTGCTACATTTTAGTGGGGGAGGGGAAGGTGGGAGATAGTTAAGAGATAATGCTCCAATTTCTGGGGGTTAAAATGTGGGTGAAGAATAGGGATAAATGTTCATGCCAACTAATACCGTATTTACTTGATTAGACGCCGGGTCTCGAATTAACGCCAGTCTCACGCTGGGTCGATGAGGCCAAATTTTAAATAGAAGCTGGGGGCGTCTAATTGAGTAAATACGGTACATGCACTGAAACTGCTATATATTTGTATAAATTTGTAAACAATCATGTATTGATATTTTGCATAAACTTAAATAGTTAACGTAATAATAAAAACAACAACAATAATGGTTGGTTTCATATTATGGTAATCTAACAGTACAGATCACCTTTGAACAGATACTTCCATAATTTATAATTACTTACTGGTACTTTTATACTTCTCACAAATATATCGGCCTGAACACGTCATTTGACATATTTACTTGTTACTTGATTTGAGGTGAATATTAGTAGCATACCAACATGTACATACATACATCAAATCAAATCATGTAGTCAAAGCCTGTACACGAAGGAATACCATTTTCTCTTCCAATTATTATAATAAACACGGTTTATTACAAAAGTGATCATGGTATATTACAATGAATAGTTTCATCTAAATCCTTCTTTCTTTGTGTTAGTCAATTACAGTTATCATTATTTCATTTCACTGTTTCCCAAAACAAACTGCCATGCTACACGGGAAAAAGTGTTAATGCATGCAAAATGGCCGACTAAATACCATGAAAACTGAGGGTCGAGAGTGTCTACCTGAGCTGTTAACAGTCTGTGACCAGTAGATGGGTCCATCATCTCCTAACCCTGTAACCCTAGCCCAGTAACCTGTAACACCAATGTAACCCTGTAACCCTAGCCCAGTGTATTAACCTGTAGCCCCAGCCCAGTGTAATCCTGTAAACCCAGCTATGTAACCCTTTAGCCCTAGCCTTATAACCCTGTAACCATAGCACTGTGTAACCTGTACATAACCCTAGCCCAGTGTAACCCTGTAGCCCTAGCCTGCTAGTGGCTCTATGTGTGTGTGTTGTTTTATGTTATTTTAATGGGGTTTGGGGCAATTAAGTTTGATTTGGGTTTCTCAGATCATTCCAACTAATGCAGTGCAATTTAAGGCTCAATCAATGTTCTGAACTCATTCAAAGAGAGTAATAGGCAAGCAGTTGTGACTGCACAAAGTAGTTAAGTTAATGATGGAAGTGGGCCTTTAAATGATTAATATAATTACTTTGACAGATAACAAGATGGCTGCTCCCTCTGTGGGCTATTGCTGCAATATTTGGAATTGAAAACAATGACTGGGACCCAGGAGAACAGCGAGTGCCCATCTATGTCAATCCACACGATTCTGGGGTAAACACTGATGCATGCATGCATGCAATAATTAATGAGTGGTACATGACTGGGACCCAGGAGAACAGCGAGTGCCCATCTATGTCAATCCACACGATTCTGGGGTAAACACTGATGCATGCATGCATGCAATAATTAATGAGTGGTACATGACTGGGACCCAGGAGAACAGCGAGTGCCCATCTATGTCAATCCACACGATTCTGGGGTAAACACTGATGCATGCATGCATGCAATAATTAATGAGTGGTACATGACTGGGACCCAGGAGAACAGCGAGTGCCGATCTATGTCAATCCACACGATTCTGGGGTAAACACTGATGCATGCATGCATGCAATAATTAATGAGTGGTACATGACTGGGACCCAGGAGAACAGCGAGTGCCCATCTATGTCAATCCACACGATTCTGGGGTAAACACTGATGCATGCATGCATGCAATAATTAATGAGTGGTACATGACTGGGACCCAGGAGAACAGCGAGTGCCCATCTATGTCAATCCACACGATTCTGGGGTAAACACTGATGCATGCATGCATGCAATAATTAATGAGTGGTACATGACTGGGACCCAGGAGAACAGCGAGTGCCGATCTATGTCAATCCACACGATTCTGGGGTAAACACTGATGCATGCATGCATGCAATAATTAATGAGTGGTACATGACTGGGACCCAGGAGAACAGCGAGTGCCCATCTATGTCAATCCACACGATTCTGGGGTAAACACTGACGCATGCATGCATGCAATAATTAATGAGTGGTACATGACTGGGACCCAGGAGAACAGCGAGTGCCCATCTATGTCAATCCACACGATTCTGGGGTAAACACTGATGCATGCATGCATGCAATAATTAATGAGTGGTATAAGTGGTTCTCTGTTAGTTTCCAAGGTCTTCTCTGTTAGTTTCCAAGGTCCTTCTCTGTTAGTTTCCAAGGTCCTAAATTTTACATTTCTTTGAGTTCAAACATTCGTAACACAATGTCTTTTTCTTCTTTTCGATTCTAACTTTAATTAAAAACTGTCTTCTCTCCCGCAATTAATTAATTGTATTATCCTTCATGTGGGCATTGTAATGTATTTGTTTTGTTAGCGTGTTGCTCTTGCCACCTCAATCAATTCATTAACCAATTTAAGCCTGCCACTTATTTTATTGTTTGTAAGTTTACTATTTATATTTGTGGCAAATAAATTAAACTGAAACTGGTTTTGTATACTGATCACATTTGAAATTTCACTTGAATTTCAAAAACCCAATAGAATATGGTCATTTGTATATGAAACATAACTTCAATTTTACTTACTCCACATACAGAACTTCACATCTGAATTCAGACCTCGTGTGACCAGCTTTAACTACAAGCATCTGTATGAACAGCCTGGGTCAGGCCCACCACTAGCACCAAGCAGGTCCCTCCCTGGTATAGCATCATATGGTTCAATGGGCAGTAACCTAGGGCAGTCTCCAAACACTAGGAGTGGGCAAGCATACCCACCTATTTAATAAATAATATTTCAAGTCTATATACACCAATGTTTTAATCACTAAATTCGGTTCAAGGAGATAGTTGAATATTACTCATTAATTATTCATGAGGATAACACCAACCAGAAGCCTCAATTTGTACCATGTGCCCAGGATTCAAAGAAACCACTTGTCTGCTAATCAGGACGAGTGGTAAATGGCATTGAACGAGCGCTAGAAAATTTCAGGATTTCCAAAGGGTAGAATAACATGTCAACACTAAGTAAAGAAGTGAAGTGACATCGAAAGAAAAAAAAAAACTTTCTCAGAACACATAGATTTCTAGCCCACTCCCTTACCTTGCAAAGTTCTATACTACTAAATCGCTTGTTGAACTCCAAAAGGAGAAGTTCCAAAAGGAGAAGAATCCATGAGCGGGATAACTATATGTACAGTAGTCCAAAAATACTCATAACAAACCTGCGTGTAATAATGATTATTAATGAGTAGTAGATGTTTAACATACAAGTCACCAGACTCGATGGGGTTTCAAAATACGCATGAGAATTTCATATGCTGATGGCATATCCCTTAGCTTGGCATTAATACTTTGATATATGTTGAGGGCATATCCCTTAGCTTGGCATTTGAAATTTCACAAGGATTTTGAAAACCCAGTTGAAACCGGTGCCTCGCATATGAAGCATTGCATATAATATGTCCTTGATTTGAGTGTGGAATCTATGAGCTATAAAGGTGTATATTTCAAATACGCTAATGATGTGATGTAAAACTGAGAATTTTCCGTCATTTCTTTTTCCTTGTGAATGAAACTATTTTCTGATAATTTTTTCGACAAAATATTAGGTAAAATCACTGATATATATATATACAGCGAATTGCAAAAATTATGAGGTGTCCAACATATCAGGTGCATTTTGGGAACGATTTCCCGTTACTGTCCCGCACAGAGACCAATGCGACAATGGCTACGTATACGTACTGTTAATGTACATCTAAGGCCGGTTTTGGATGTAGTAACTAAACAAAATCTTCCCAGTACTAAACAGCTTTTAAATGTCGTATTTACCCTTAAAAGCATCATCCGGCAAGAATCTCTGCAGTTATGAGCGCATAGAGGAGATTTTTAATTATTATTGTCGCTGTTCGTGACTAGCGCGCTGGCTAACGCTGTGAGTACCAGACGGAAATACATGTAAATAAAGCCGTGCTTTCTCACTTTATCATCCGAGAAGGTTAAAATGTTATTTCTGAAGTAAAAGTTTGTTTCCTAAGATTTTATTAGTGTATGTTATTGTTTGTTGAACACGGCCCGATATTGTAGGTAAAGGTTGGAAGGTTTTTGTAAGAAGGGCTTGAAATTGTCTGCACCTTAGATAGTGAGGCTAATAGAAAAATATTTTTTTATTTACTTCGTCTAGTACTCTGGGCTTGACGTTCCAAATAGCCAGCGCGCTAGTCACGAACCGCGACAATAATCTACTTGCTCATAACGACATTTAAAAGCTGTTTAGTACTGGGAAAATTTCGTTTAGTTACTACATCCAAAACCCTTAGATGTACATTAACAGTACATATACGTAACCATTGTCGCGTCGGTCTCTGTGCGGGACAGTAACGGGAAATCGTTCCCACAATGCACCCAATATGTTGATATGTTGGACACCTCATAATTTCGCTGTATATAGTATGTATATAATGTCCAAATGTCTTCAGGCCAACAGCTAGTCCAGCCAAGAGGATCAATAAAATTGATTCCAAGTTCTTGTCCACAGTAATTGTTATAAAAATTGAATAGAAAAATGTGAACAAGAGCAACTCAGGACTGTTATTAAAAAATTACTAAAACGTTTCGGCCTTCATCAGTTAAAAAGGTTAAAAATACCTGCCAAGTTGCAAGATACTCTTATATACTATGTGAATACCAAAGGCTTTAAAAATAACAAAATAGTTTTACAAGAAAGGTGACTCAGTGCATAGTTAATAGAGTGGAATGGTTATGAAACCCAGCGACCTTCTTTGTTATATGTCTTTGTTAGCTTTTTTCAACCACTACCCTGCACAAAACACAATAGAAATTCCAATGTGTTAATCAATCAGCCAATAGAAACGTGTGAGTTCAGTCGTTCAGGGGACGCTAATGAACTATGACCCTGCACAATCTTTTGTCTTGCCCCCTTCCAACATAAATCGCAGCGCCTTTGTTAGCCCCTTTGAAGTTTGCCGGGTTTCATAACCATTCCACTCTATTAACTATGCTCAGTGGTACTAATTATAAGGACAATGCCTATATTATAATTACAAGATAAATGAATTGTAAACCGGAAAACGCACGAACTGGGGTGCGGTTTACTGACGGTCTGCTAAATTTAGCTATTATACTGGATGCGGTTTTTAGATTTAAACTCCTGCCTTTTATTAAGACCATGGGGCTGATATGTAAACAGTTGTGCAATCCAGTATGCCTCCCTATTGATCAAAATATCATTGGTCTTGCGGTTGTGAAATCTAACCTTGAACTCATTAGAAGAAGAGCCTACATACTGTAGCTTACACTTGTTACAAGAGGCTTAATACACAACATTCTTCGAAGCACAAGAAAGGTGTTGTTTGATGCGGTACTGCTTACCAGTAGCGAAACTAGTGAAATGGTCTGATTCTACAAAGTAATTATGGCAAAGATCAAAGATACCACTGATCTCCTCAACAAGATCGAGGAAATCAACAAGACCGGACCTTTCCCACCTGGGACTTTGCTTGTTTCTTGGGACGTGGTAGCTATGTTCCCTAACATAGACAACAACCTAGGGCTCACTGCAGTTAAATGGGCACTTACCTCTAGGGAAATTAATCATCCTTGTGTTATGCTTGTTAGAAGCTGTTGAATTTTGTCTCGCTCATAATAATTCGCAGTTTGGAGATAGGAATTTCTTGCAAACGCATGGCACTGCTATGGGCCCCAAAAACGCCTGTAGTTACGCAGATTTGGCTATGGGGGAAATAGATCAGCTTGCTAAATTTGGTAGTGACATTAAACCATTACTCTGGTGGAGGTACAGGGATGACATAGTCGACATCTGGGTGCAAGGTCTCCCAAAACTTCATGAATTTACAGATTACATTAATTCATTATAGCCTACCATTAAATTCGAATTGGTATTTTCCCAGCACAAACTTAATGTGCTGGATCTAACTTTGCACCTAGTAGATGGGTTCATTCAGACTGATGTTTATTCCAAACCCACAGACAGTCCCCTGTATCTCAGTACCACCCACGAGTGCTCACCCGGAGCATTGTAAGCGTGCTATCCCACACAGCGTTGCTCTTAGTCTTAAGCGCAATTGTTCAACGAATGAATCTTTAGAAACAAGAAACGCGGAATATAAACAAGACTTAGTAGAGCAAGGGTATGACAACCAAGTAGTTTTGGAGAAGTTTAATGCGGTTGGTTTAATAGATAGGAATACGCTGCTAAAGACAACGTCCAGACAGGAAAAGCGTAAGGTGACCCCCCTGGTTGTTGATTTCAACCCCAATTTACCTGAAATTGGGAAAATTGTCCGGGATAATTTATGTGCTTCATTCCTCACTTCTCTTGAGGGAAATTTTCCCGGACAGAAACATAATTTCGGCTTTTAGAAGGCCTAAAAATCTTAAAGAGTTACTCGCGCCTTCTAAGTTTAATGCTGATCGGTCAGCGCCTCTAGATCTAATCAACAACCAAGAGGGGCCAATCAGAGGACCAAGATAGTGAGGTGGGATCTTCAGAGGACCAAGATAGTGAGCTGGGGTCTTCAGAGGACCAAGATAGTGAGCTGGGGTCTTCAGAGGACCAAGATAGTGAGCTGGGGTCTTCAGAGGACCAAGATAGTGAGCTGGGGTCTTCAGAGGACCAAGATAGTGAGCTGGGGTCTTCAGAGGACCAAGAGGTTAGGGTGAGCTGGGGTCTTCAGAGGACCAAGATAGTGAGCTGGGTCTTCACCGAGTGTTATCGATGTGTTATGACAGTTCCACGTGAGAAATTTTCGCTAGTTCCAAATTTTTTAAAAATTAGTCTGTAAACCGCCAGTTTCGTTAAAAGCCTAGTAATGGTCCTCTGATTGGCGATATATTTGTTTCCGTTCATCGAGCGGAAGTATAATTTCACGCTTGAGGGTCCCCCATGAAAAAGGCGATTTGCATCGTTTTGGATAGGGGCGGAACATTTTTCGACCGTTTTGGTCGGTCTGGTTCTTACAGATCATTGGAAGGTCGCGCTTTTTGGGTCTTGAGGAGGGGTGACTAGATAACGAAGACCTAGAAAACGAAGATCGAAGACCCTAGATAGCGAAGATCTAAAAACGAAGACCCTAGATAACGAAGACCCCTAGAAAACGAAGATCTAAAAACGAAGACCCTAGAAAACGAAGACCAGAAAACGAAGACCCTAGATAACGAAAACTGGAAAACGAAGACCCAAACAAACTACCAAATTGCAACAAGGTCACGTGACTTGTTGGCCCATAGCAACGCCATACTCATACTGGATTTTCTTTTTTGGGGGGGGGGGGAGGGGAAGGGCCTGATACTCAGGTTAGATTGCAAAATAACCAGCTCCCTTGACAACAACAGATTTTGACTGACCCGTGGTATTGTAGCTAGACTTCGAAGCGTTTTTCTTTCTTTCTTACTAAATTCTTCTCGAAATAAGTCTGATACAGAAGAATAGTAAAGGTTTTTCTTTACTTTTGATCCGGTATTTTGTCAAATATGCTGGGCAAAATAGAGTTTGGAGTCAAACGAATTCACCTCGAATCTAACATTTGGCAAACATGGCGGCCGCCGAACACAACTGCCACTCTATGTCTATGGTGAACTCTTTCGATTGCTTGTTTTAATGCTAGTGAATAATCGAACAAATACAATAAGCTTTTGCTCAGGACTCAAAAGAATGTTGGGATGAATATTGTTTACTCTATGCGCTCGTACTAATATATATAATATCCGGTGTTTAACTTTAAATTCAGGTCCAGCTACAAAATATTGATTTCATAAATGGTGGAACATGTTGCATTATTTAAATGTTCGTCGACTTTCCCTCAACTGAGAAAAGGACAGGCTATGGCTAGCTACATGTACATGTACTGTACTTATGGAGATGCAGAAATTATCTTAGATTATTATTTTAGTTTGACGGGGGAGTGAACTGAGTGGGTGTTGTACATGCAAAAAGTACAGCAGATGCAAATATCACTGCAGTCATGTTATTTTATGTAATGTAATTAAAGCTTACCTGAAAATAACCTGTGGGAGTTACATATCCAGTTTTGAAGCAAAGAAAAATATCAGGTTTGATAAGATTTACATCCCTGATACTTAGTCAATGCAGAGAATGTTATCAATTTTGTTTCTGATTTGCCAATAACAGGCAAACATATATTAACCCCTCACTATAAAATTTTAAGAGAAATTTAGAGCGACTTGAAATATGTTCACTGTATCCGAAATCAAGTTTATAGAATTAGCTTTTGTAATCCACTTTGCCATCCTCATTTTTTATCCCCCAAAAAATGAAAGCCATATTGGGTATTACTCTTCGGTTTCAGGGTGTTATTTTTGTAGTTTTGTTAACAGAAACTTGAAGATTCAATTCCAATGACTGAGTGCCCCTTTCAGTTTCACATCCACACCATGTAAAACATATACTAGATAAATAAACACTATCAGACCCTAAATTCTTTAATTTGTTGGTTTTATATATATGCCAAACAAATTTTTGTGGTTAAATGCTGCTTCCTAATTTTCCAGCTACCAGTCATAAATGGTTGATTAACAGGTACAATTAAATGCTGGGATTGAGCTAGAAATTGAGCCAGAAGGGACAATTTGGCATTAAGTGGGTCAATTTGACAATTATTGTATTTTTTCAAGGGACAATTTTTTTTAAAGTGGGAATGGTGCAATGGCACAGCCTGGCTCATTCCCTGTAAATGTTTATTATTATTTATTTATTAACTTTACAACTAGTCATGATAGACACACACAGCAAACTAAATACAAGACGTTAGGACAAAAATGGACTAGCTGATCAAGGGAAGTACACAAGGGCAAGGGTCCCATATTAAGTTAGCCCAAACAAAAAATACATATAATAATACAAAATTAATAAAACATTTAAGTGGGTGATAGACTTGTTTATCATGATTAAATACCAAGGGCGGAAGTGGTTGACCAAGCCCAACATATATACAGCGGTTAACGCATGTCACATTCATTATTGCGATCAGCGAGCACGAAGCCATCACTATATAGTTACTGTTTGAATACTCTTATTGTAAGAATTTTTTTAATACTCTTATTGTAAGATGACAAGTTTTGACTTTAAGGCCTGGTGCGAAACTAGTGGACTAAAGAAGACATCAGTGGAGCTGTTAGAAAAAGAGGACCTTGATGACAAGGAAGCTCTTCTGCTGTTAACGGACGACGACGTTAACAAGTTTGACGTTACCCTGGGGCAGCGAAAACTTATAGGAAGATCAGCCAGCGATCAGCCAGCTTCGCAAAGAAGTGAACGTCGAAACAACGGAGCCTGACACCGCGGCAAACCCGGTGCCGGTAACAACGAAATCGCTCAAAGGGAACGCAGTTTCTCAAAAACTTCCTATCACACCGAATATTCTCCTTAGAATATATGACCAACTTGATACAACTATATCTCTTGATGCAACATTTTGGGCTGCATGCCTCGTGGCATTCTTTTCATTCTTTCGCAAATCAAACTTATTAGTACCATCTGCTGTCGCGTTCGACCCGCAGAGGCACCTACGCCAATGCGATCTACGTATCTACAAGTGGGGAATCATGCTCATAGTTCGTTGGTCTAAAACAATTCAGTATCGTAATCGCACCCTGCTAGTGCCAGTCTCCAAAGTTGAGCATTCTAACTCAGTTGTGCCCACTGTCAATAGTTGTGAATGCCCTCAAGCTAGCGGGGGTTTTTAACTCTAAAGAACACTGCACTGGTCCTGCATTTACTTATCAAGCTAAAGAATCCATCAAGCCTCTCACGTACTCTATCTTCACAAATAAACTCAAGCAAACGCTAGACAAATGTGGCGTTGATAGCGCACATTTCTCAGGACACTCCTTTAGGAGGGGAGGCGCAACATTTGCCCAGAACTGCGGCGTTCCTGGACACTATATTAAGCTCCAAGGCGACTGGCTTTCTAATGCATATGAACGATATTTAGATTGTTCGCTTCAATACGAATTAGCAGCAGTCAACACGATGAGCAAAGCTATCACTCACTGATAGCACATCAAGTCCTTTGAGGGTTTGGGGAATATCGCGCGGTGGTCTATAGCAATAAAGACCCAGTATCCCCAAACGAGTTGTTGTGTATTTAGTGGGTGATAGACTTGTTTATCATGATTAAATACCAAGGGCGGAAGTGGTTGACCAAGCCCAACATATATACAGCGGTTAACGCATGTCACATTCGTTATTGCGATCAGCGAGCACGAAGCCATCACTATATAGTTACTGTTTGAATACTCTTATTGTAAGAATTTTTTTTTCTCCATCCGTGGGGAATATCGCGCGGTGGTCTATAGCAATAAAGACCCAGTATCCCCAAACGAGTTGTGTATTTAAATTTTACATACATCATTATAACCATTAATAACTAATTCATACTAAGTGAAATATATTTAAAAATATAAATTAGACATAATTTGTATAAGATAGATAATTACATTGAAGCAACAGTATACTAGGAAAGAACAGCATCTTGGGGGAAAGTATTACTTATCATTAATTACATTTTTATTTACTCAACATGGACGTGCCAACATAAGGCTGATGCAGCAACATTTGGGACAAATTACTTTATATGGTCTAATATTATTTCCATCAAAAACATTCTGTAAGCGCATAATATAAAATGACTTTAGTTGTCGTTTGAAAGAAGTGAGAGGACTGAGCAGCTTTAATAGTATCAGGAATACAATTCCACAACTGAGCTATTCTATTGAAAAAAAGACTCACGAAAAAGGGAGGTTCTTGTGTACTTAGTAACCAGATAATTAAGTCCAGTTTGGCCACGGCTGGAACGCCCCTGACTGTATGAAGTATAATGATCGATATCCAGATTAACGATGCCTGATTTGCACTAAAACACTAAGTCTAAGTATTCCAGCCAGTAATTAAGAGGAAGCATGTTATAAACTTAATTAGATAAAATAAATTAAATTAAATTCTTAAGTTATTTATGTCACACTTTGAAACATTGGAGTTGATGTATTTGCTGCAGAAAGCTTACAAGGTATTTAATACGTTCTCAATATTTCACGTCACCACATCAAACATATAGCTATAAGAAAACTACGATGTATAGTTGAGAAAAAACTGATTCCCTCTTTTATATTAAAGAAAAAGGGCTAGCTGGAAAACATACTATTACAGGTGCGGCAGAGCACTAAGATTGCGATATGGTTACTTAAATACACATAACACAAGACAAGTTCTTTTAAGTTAAATATTTTATTTATTTTTCATTTTCTTCTAGAATGGGAAAACTTTCAAATACAGAGCTTAGCTTGGCCTTCCTGCCGTTCGTCAATGTTTCGTGTACTATCCGAAATAATCACCCCGTAATTACTGCTTTATAAAATATAGTATAAAAGAAAGAAGGAATCTGCTCAACTATTACAATACTATTCGTTTAATTATGACTACTTTACCTTGTTGAGCGGCCGCCATGTTTGGCAAATACCATGCATGCAGAAGTGATGAGTTCGTTTGAGCGTCTAAGCACAGGCTTCCCAGACTCGACGTATATTTCCCGCTTATTAGTCTGTTGGGTTACCTGTGGTTTATCGATTAGTTTCATAACGATCTCAGAAGAGTTTAAATAATTGCTTCGTGTGAATTCTCTTTTCCGATTCCTACGAAATGAATCTTTAATAATAAAAGATTGATACTTAATGAAGTTGTGTGAGTGGTGTTTCGGCGATTTGGGGGCCTTCTAAAGCAGTTTATTAGGATTCGAAATTTTGACCGTTGGCCGAGGCTTTACAAAAAAATACAAGGTAGGCAACTCGACCTCGCCAAAGCACAGACTTACCTCAAAGATCACCCCAAAATCGGCACTTTTCTTCCTCGCTCGCTATTCAGCTTTCGGTACAGGTGGGAATAGTTATCAAGCAACATCTGACCAGAGATTTAGGAAAATCCATCAAATTTATCATCGCCAAACGGCCTCCTCGAGACCCAAAAAGCGCGACCTTCCAATGATCTGTAAGAACCAGAATGACCAAAGCGGTCCAAAATTTTCCCGACCCTACCCAAAACGATGCAAATCGCCTTTTTTCATGGGGGGACCCCCAAGCGTGAAATTATACTTCCGTTCCCTCATTCACTATCATCTAGCCTCACCCACTCTCATCTACCCTCATCCACTATCATCTATCCTCAGTCACTATCATCTAGCCTCATCTACTATCATCTACCCTCATCTACTATCATCTACCCTCATCCGCTATCATCTAGCCTCATCCACGCTTTCATCTACCCCCATTCACTATCATCTAGGCTCATTTACTCTCATTCACTATTATCTAGGTTCATCCACTATCATCCAGGCTCATCCACTATCATCTAGCCTCATTCACTATCATATAGCCTCGTCCACTATCATCTACCCTCATTCACTATCATCTAGCCTCATCCACTCTCATCCAGGCTCATCCACTATCATCTACTCTCATTCACTGTCATCTACCCTCATTCACTATCATCTAGCCTCATCCACTCTCATCTACCCTCATTCGCTATCATCTACCCTCATCCACTCTCACTCACTATCATCTACCCTCATTCACTATCATCTACCCTCATCCACTATCATCTACCCTCATTCGCTATCATCTAGGCTCATCCACTATCGTCTTCCCTCATACACTATCATCTAGGCTCATCTACTCTCATCTACCCTCATCCACTATCATCTAGCCTCATCCACTATCATCTAGGCTCAATCACTATCATCTACCCTAGCTCACTCACTATCATCTACTCTCATTTGCTATCATCTAGGCTCATCCACTATCATCTAGCCTCATCCACTATCATCTACCCTCATTCTCTATCATCTAGGGTCATCCACTCTCATCTAGGCTCATGCACTATCATCTACTCTCATTTACTATCATCTAGGCTCATCCTCTATCATGTACCCTCATCCACTATCATCTAGCTTCATCCACTATCATCTAGCCTCATCCAGGCTCATCCACTATAATCTACTCTCATTCACTGTCATCTACCCTTATTCACTATCATCTAGTCTCATCCACTGTCATCTACCCTCATTCGCTATCGTCTACCCTCATGCACTCTCATCTACCCTCATCCACTATCATCTACCCTCAATCACTATCATCTAGCCTCATCTACTATCAACTACACTCATTCACTATCATCTAGGCTCATTTACCCTCACTCACTATCATCTAGGCTCATCCACTATCATCTAGCCTCATCCACGCTATCATCTACCCCCATTCACTATCATCTAGGCTCATTTACCCTCATTCACTATCATCTAGGTTCATCCACTATCATCCAGGCTCATCCACTATCATCTAGCCTCATTCACTATCATCCAGCCTCACCCACTATCATCCATAGCTTCATGCACTCTCATCTACCCTCATTCACTATCATCTACCCTCATCCACTATCATCTACCCTCATTCGCTACTGCCTTGTATGCTGATGTTTCCACTTTTTACACAGTCGCTGCATGCAAACCTTAGGAATATTAAAGAGAAACTCCAAAAGGATCTTGACACCACGATTAAATGGAGGGAAAAGAATGGTATGACAGCGCACCCTGACAAGACAAAGTGTATGATTATCGTCGCCAGTCAAAAAGTCAGTCATGGAGATAACACATGTCTGGCCTATTGTTCTTTAATAATCGTCAGATATTGCACGCCTTCTGGGATATACATATATTGACTCGAACCTATCTTGATCAATGCACATTGAGAAGCTACGAAAGATTAACGGTACTGCTGCAAAGAATTTGTGTTCTCGCCAGAGTAAAGAAATATCTGCCATTAAATTATTGTATTCTGCTCCGTCTTCAATGCTAGCTAGCATCAAACCCCAAATGGAATACTGCGTATCGGTGTGGGGGGATCACTATAAACACTGGTCTACTTGACGATGTGTTAATAAACTTACTCAGAAGCGCTGTGCAAGACTTAGGCCAGATAAAAAAAATACTTGTATAGCGTCCCCGCCCGACCTGAGAAATATGTCCCCGACCTCTAATTTATTTTTATATTTTATTTTTCATAAAAAACTTTAGAAAGTGTAAATGCGCCCGCGAACACCAATTCTTGTACCCAGACCCCTACATGTACCACTTAAAATATGCGCCGGCGCATTAAATATTTTAACATCGACGCCATTTTGTTTCTAAATCACTCTGTTGTAGATGCAAACCGGTGTCCCTATGTCTAGTCAAGACAAAATAATCTTCACATAGAAAAAAAACCTCCCTCCCTACCTGGAAAATTTGAAATGGGTGGACGCTAAACAAGTATTTTTTTTATCTGGCCTTATATTCCGATTACCTGTCGCATTTTTCTATAATGCATGTTCTATTTGGAATAGCATGGAGCAGTCACTTCATGAGTACACTACTTCCAAGATTGTGGTTCATTCAGCAGCCATATTGGTATGCCATCAGGACCATGCACCTTGGTGGGATTCAACTTCGAGAGTTTCTTGTACATCGAGTTGGATGTGACTGCAAATGCAGGGTCAGACAAGGTAACATTGGAACCACTAAGGACGTTAGCTGGGAGTGGATAAAGCTTCCCATGGGATATTCAGTTTTCATTAAAGGGGCTATGTGAACAGAATTTTTCTGATTTTCTTTCAAATAGAAGTGTAGAATTTCTAATAAAACAAACAAATACTCACTATACACTAAGTGATACGAAACGATGTTAATTTTCGAAGAGACAGCAAGCTAGAGTAGAAACATTAGCTAATATCAAAGATTTTTAAACGTTTTTAAGATTTTCATAATCGTAATCCATTTCCATCCTCGCCATCCGTTGTCCGATTAGCTTATCTATAGCTTAACTTTACTAAGGAAAACGCTTTTAATAAATCTACACCATTATTTCTTGTTTTCTTTTAGTTTGAATGTAATTTTCAGCATTTTAAAGTGTGCTAAATATAGCTGACATAGACCGTTTAAGATAAATTAGTACAATGGATTCAGAGCTCTTAAAGTTAAGTTAGTGGAAGTAGTTAGATGAGCTCCGAGGCCAAGGGCAGGACGTTGTTCTGAGGAGAGAGGACGAGGTCAGTGTTAGCAGCTGCGTTATTGAGGGGAGGAGGGCGGGCGAAGAGACCACCACTAATATCCATGTTTAGCGCAAACTTAGCCTGCGTTGCGGCTCTGGAGTATCGGAGCGCAGCGAGTGGAGATTAGGGGGATTGGGGCGAGAGAAAAAAGAGAGGGGAGGGGGTGGGGAGGAGAGGAAGAGAGAGCCTACCGGCAAGCCATGGTTATTTTGATAACTCTCGGTCTCGGAAGGCCGCGTATTGCTATTGGCTAAAATGCGTGATTGACAGAAATCATTAAATGTTATTCATGCATGGAATGCGATAAGAATGAGCAGAAACAATTAGTATATGGCGACAAACATACCGAGAATGGCCCTCAGCGATGAATTTAAAGAAAGAACAGGAGCAAGACTATTAGAGATCTTTTGTCTGGAAGAGATGTTCTAGCTGTAATCCCAACTGGGTTTGGAAAATACGAATTGCTTTGATGATTTCGTAACGCTGCGTGGATGGTTTTAGTGCTTCTTTTGGCAGAACTTTGCTCCGTTGTTATTGTGGTCGGCAGTGTTCTTTACTGATTTGGTGGCGACTTTATATTAAGCGGCAACGAGTTCTCTTTATCTTAGTTACCTTTATCCTGCAAACCTTCTCGAACAAAGGTGTAGTTCTCTACAGCATTTCGAATCTTCCTTCCTTGGTAACGACAGACTCGCGCTGATAGAGCAATATTTGAATTCCTTAACGGCTACCTTAAAACATACATTACATATCCTGCAAGAGTCGTTGACATTTACAGGTTTGGGTTTAGGCCGGCCCTGTCTTTACATGTTTTTTTCGGAGATTCAGCTGACATTCTCCAAGTTCGTATATCTATTTTTTTTTTATTTTACGCTCGAGTTGAGATTCCTTAATTGAGATTCCACGCGTGAGTTTGACAGATATTAGACATGGTTTTCACTTCCGCCGCATGATGATTGGATGAATCAGTCGAATGACTTACTAATTTTATGCATTTTGATTTAATAGTGGGTGGATATCATAATAACCATGGGTTGCCGGCAAGCTCTCTCTTTCTCTCCTCCCCACCCCCTCCCCCCTCTCTTTTTTTCTCGCCCCAATCTCCCTAATCTCCGCTCGCTGCGCTCCGATACTCCAGAGCCGCAACGCAGGCTAGCGCAAATTGTGAAATCAGAAAGACGCGTGCCCTTTTTTATACCAGCGTTGTCATTTCCCGCCATTTTGATCACGTGGAAGTCGTTTGTTGATTTGAGCTCTTTTGCCAATTTCCTAATTTATGAGCAACGCGAATAGGACAAAAGATTTTGTTATAGCTTACCACGGATAGCCCAAGCTCAGTAAATGGCAATATTTAACAGCATTTGTATGACACTATTAGTTTTCCATTTAATTACAACGTAAATCTTGAATGCAAATCAACAGGTTGTCTTCTTTTGTTCCTTAGCTATGTCTGTGCCAATTTTAAGCGAATTTCAGCAAATTTCAGCGAATTTCAGCATTTATTTTAGGTCAAGCTTTTATTTTACACGGTTCGTCTGAGCTCTATATGAAGACATTGCATAGTGGTGATTATGAGAGGCATTTCTAACATTTTGGTTTGTTTATCGAAATATAATCGACTTAGTACTATTCGCTGTCAAGCCGACGTCAAATCCATGGACACACATCTGGTAACAGATATGTACTGTGGACGTTTGATCACAGGTACTTGTAATGGTTTTACAACTGGGTATATCAGTGTTACATGCGTTGACCATGTTAGCGCAAGTGTTTGAGATAATCATTCGCTGTCGACATGGTCAGTATGGCCGCATATTATCTGGTTTATCTGTGTTGCTAGTAGTGTAATAAATCATTAATTTAGCTGCTCTTTCACAGTGCGAGTACTCGACAGACTTCGCTAACATGCATTCACAAACAAAATTTGAGGAAATTTGTGCGCAATGATTGCGTCAAATCAGTATGACAAATGTTTGTCTTTCCAACTTTAAATTAATACCGCCCGGCTATGCACGTAACCGCTGAATCGGTACGGTTAGATTACAACGAAATGTAGGAAGCAAAAGTTTTAGTTAGGATACATTTTTTCAGCCTGAACCGGCTGAGTTAAGGGAGCAGATAGAATAGCAGATTTGCCCACTATTATTCAAGAGGTAGCTTACTTTTTGTTCTTTAGACTTTATCTATAAAAAATGCAAACTTTCGAGATTTGTTCCCTTGCCCTATATATTGAGAATTTTGCTTGGTGTAAAAATGGTCCCACCTCTTACTTTACCGCGACCTTAAAATTGAGGAATGCAGGCAGGAAATATGTGTGGTCGTGACCTTGTTGATAATCCCATAATTCTAATTTTCTAAATATTTTTCTTTCCCGACTGAGAGACTCCACCTTTTCACCAGTTTTCAGTTCAAACTATGGATATCCAGCAGCTTTTTCGCATAGTTAAACAAATAGACTATACTGGAATTTCGCTTCAACTCACATATACATGTTCATCAGACTGAGGACAGAATATTTAATTTGCTTTGGTGGTCCCCAGCTTTTACTACTAGAAATAACATTGGCTAGCGTTACTGTTGAATACAGTGGTCAGTTGTTTTTCTTGATCAGAAAGTCAATCTTAAACTTCAAAGTCTAATCGACAAAACTTGACTGTGATAGGTAGGAAGCTCCTATGAATGGGACGCGGAGTTGAGCATCGGTATTTAGAGGATAGCATCATTCTAATTATCCTTGCATGGACTGATGTACTTGTTTATTTCCCTGTTTCCTATACTACCATCATCAGCTTTCGTAATCTTCGCAACTCAGAAAATGTGATTGGCCAGCACCACCGCTAAATATGGTTATCGATCTATCACATCTAAAAGTTAATCTTATGAGCCACGAAACTGGACTTTGATAGGTCGACAGGTCTTATGAATGGGACGCGGAGTTGGGCGTCGGTATATAAAGGGTATAGCGTCCCCTTTCACAACACTTCTTGGTGGAATAAGAACTGAACTCACAGCCCAGCGCTTCTTCCGAAAGTAAGTGAGATCGTAAAGCCCTATTCTGCTTATTCTGTATTATTTGTAAGTGTGCAATTTTTGTCTTCTTTTTCAAGGCTGGAATACTCCAATGGGTGCGGACTAGTTCCTGTAAAAACTAGTTATTTCGAATACTTCAAAGCAACTACGGAACTTAAGGTAAGACATTTGGAATTGGTCATTTATACGCGTATGTCTTTTTGATATGTAGACCGTAGATCGGCATTATTAATTCATTGAAAAGCGCTTAAAACTATTCTACTCGTCATGCATATATTCACTGTCAGTGCAACACAAATCTAGAATGCTGAAGTGTTTCTAGGATTTTCGTGATTTCTTTAAAAAAAAACAGTCGATGGAATGGGCGCAGTGTCGATAATATGTTTATGGGTGTGGCAGCCAAGCTGATTCGAAATAACTGTCCTAAGATTGCCAAGTAATTGCATGTTTACCAAATTGATTGAATTTAAAAGATTGAAATTGAATTGAATTGAAATAAGCCGAAGTTTAACCGGCTAAAATGGCGTAGTGAATGGGCGCAGTGTCGATAATATGTTTATGGGTGTGGTGCAATAAATTGTATATTTACCAAATTGACTGTATACAACAGATTGGAATTGAATTGAAATAAGCCGAAGTTTGGCCGGCTAGGTATCTAGCTTAGGTTGTATCTCTAAAGGCCCGTTACACAGACGATTCAATTTGATGCCAGAAATTTATCGCCAGAAATTTGCATCAAGTTGTATCAAGTTTTCAACATGCTCGATACAGTTCGATTTGGTGGCGACAAAATATGTATCAAAATTAAGAATTCCCTGTCAGAAATCCATAAACGTATATAGCTCGAAAGGTCGATCACTCTTTCCTGTTTCATGAACTTTCGTATTCTTTGAAGATTTCGATACGTATTATAAAGGCATAATCTGTACAATAATATGTACAAGAAACAAATTAAAAACATTAAAGACTCGCCTCCAAACCCACGAAGTTAGCTGTATTTCTTCTGAATTTCTTATATTCGAGCGTAAATTAATTGAACTGAACTTGCAGCCTCAAATCTGATCTCTCTACTACAAAAATGACTGTGATACTTCAGTATGGTCCACAGATTATTTATTTAGAGATCAGTTTCAAAGTCGTTCACATGTTGTACTTGTTTTTGATAATTAAACTGTAAATCCCTTATTGATTAAGAAATTTGACAAAGCTGATCCACAATTCCACTGTAAACGGAAATTCAGAGACATGGATCGTACTCTACTCGACGTGACACCAGTTCTCAAGGTGTTGACAGACAGTCATCCTAGAGGCGCATGCCTAGCATTGTAGCTATTTGATTCCGGTGATGAGCGATGAATTTGTATTCGAAACTAATTTTATGCACTAAGAATGTAAGATAGATACATTCAAAACTTGATCGAGATAATATTTAATGTTCAGTTTCATTCAAGGATTGTTAAAGTGCCACTAACCCCTTTTGCAATTTTTATACATAGAAATCTTTGAAAGGTTTTGAGTACTTCTGCGAAGAAATTTTTGGCTTACAGAGAATACTCTATGTTCTATGCGTGTTTGAAATGGTGAAAATTTGACCTTTCCTGACCCATTACCGCGTTAGAAAAAGACTGGGTCGATTCTTGATCTTACGTCACCTCATTAATGCATTATTCTCCATGGCGCCTTTCTATCACAACAACATCGATATATAGAGAATATACACAGTATGTGAGTTGTTAGTAAAGAAAACAGGTATTTTAGACAAAATACTAAATATTTATTAAAGTTATTGCAAAGCCAAAAGACTGGGATGACGTAAGATCAAGAATCGACCCAGGCTTTTTCTTACGCGGTCATGGGTGAGGAAAGTTCAAATTTTCACCATTTCAAACATGCATAGAACATAGAGTATTCCCTGTAAGCCAAAAATTTCTTCGCAGAAGTACTCAAAACGTTTCAAAGTTTTATATGTATAAAATTTGCAAAAGGGGTTAGTTGCACTTTAATTAAAGTGCACCTATTAACGTTTATTTAGTTGTCACAAATATATATTCTACATCATTGAATAGTTGAATGGTAGAATATTATTTTCTTAATTTTAGTGTTGCATCATCTATGCGTTGTTTAACAATTATTCACCGAAGTGGAGGTGAACAGTGGTGGGTAATATTTATCGAGCCGCTTTTGTTTTAGTATGTAACACACAGGTGAATATAACCAAGAGCGAGAATCTCCAATACTACTTCTATGCTACGGCATTTTCACAAGTTAGGTTATTTTTAGAACGGTTTCCCGCTATTCTTGGGTTGCAATCATTCCTAAGGGAATAACATCACAAAAGGTTAGCAGACATGTTGTTGGTATAACAAAAGAAGCTAATGTCTCAGGCATCTTTTTTCCGCCACTGGTGTAACCCACTAATTGGCGGAAAAAATAATCTAAAAATAGCCCAACTTGTGAAAACGCCATGTCATCAATATAGGAGATATGGACACTTTTGGTTATGGGCTCTTGCCAGCACCCAAACACTCGCGCGAGGTGATCACTGCTTCGCTCGGAGGCGAATATGAAATCATATTCACTGTTTGAGTAGCCAATCAGAGCGCGCGAAAAGTGATATTCACTGGTGTGGTATAGACTAAAGACGTTTATGTCTCCAAAATGTTAATGACTGTGACGTCAACCCAGGAATCACTTCATATACAAAATCGTGCTGATACATCCTCCTTAGATACTGTTACTCAAGCTTTGGTTCACTAAATACACAGAGGATACAACTATAATATCCATGTTATAATTATAGTTTGTATCAGTGATTTTATCAACTAAGTCAAATATTTTGACTAAGTCAGATAATAGTTTTATTTACAAGGAGCAAGATATACCCGTAAATTGTTAGGTTGACGTCATATTCATTAGCATCTTTAAAATATAAACCTCATAGCCGCAACACTGAAATTAGGAAATATTCTACCATTCAACTATGCATTTCATATAGAATCGGTGTTGATGATAACAAAATAAACGTTACATAGGCGCACTTTAATTTACGAGATGAGATCAATCTCGATTCATGTATGACGTCATATAATTAATTCGACTTCGTAATAATTTGACTAAAACGACTTTTTTCTTTACTAACAACACGCAAACTATGTATATTCTCTATAAATCAAGGCACCATGCAGAATAATGCATTAATGAGATGACGTCATACAGGAATCGACCCAGGCTTTTGCTTACGCGGTCATGGGTCAGGAAAGGTCACATTTACACGATTTCAAACAAGCTTAGAACATAAAATATTCACTGAAAACCACAACTTTATTCACAGAAGTATTCAAAACATTTCGAAGGTTCATAAACTATAAAACTTGCAAGAAGGGTTGTAGGCACTTTAATCGGACTTTCGCTCACAGGCGACCCAAGCTCATGCATGTTATGTATATTAAAGAGAGACGTTGTCTAGCCGTGTACTTTTGTATGGAATCAACGGTTCTAATTTTAACTCAAGTTGATGTTCAAGCCCCCCTAATTTCGTTGTGGCGGTTGATCTTGCGGTTAAAATAATTTTGGCGGCATCCACTAAATAGCTAACTAATTTAGTTAAATTTATCTAAATCGTCAACACTGACGTTGGAGTGACTCTACTTCAACTAAGGACAATTTACTATACATATATCTAGCCATTATGTCCCTTAATTTTCAAATAAAGAAAATAAACTTACCTTAAGAGTTTGTCGTTGTCCTTTTGTCTATCTGTGGTCTAGAAATGGGAATGGCATTAATCGGGCATTTCTCTCAGTTTGGGTTTCCCTCTCTTCTCTGTGACAGAGAGAAGATATTGCTCGTCTGTGGCACAGCTAGAAAAAGCTAAGAGACAAACTCCAAAAAGTAGTTTTGGCACAAATCGCACCTTTTGTTGCATTTAAAACAACCGGACTCGAGTTGTTGCTTTGAAAGGCCGACCGATTAGCCATGAATTTTGAAGGCGCAAGTTTAATTCCTTTAAGTTCTTAGGCCTTCTAAATACCGTGATAATACTGACAATAGATTACTGACAATAGATTAGGCATTTCAGCAGTTAAGAAAGCGTTAGATAGCAGGGAGCTAAAATTTCCTTCTACGGAATGCATTGTTGAGGCAGTCCAGATTTGTCTGGAGTCCAACAATAGCGAATTTGCAGATAGTCATTTTATCCAGAAGCATGGCACAGCAATGGGCCCACGTAATGCCTGTAGTTATGCGGATTTAGCAATGGGAGAATTGGATTTATTAGCTAGATTTAGCGGACCTACAAAGCCGAATTTTTGGTGGAGATACAGAGACGATATAGTTGAAATTTGGACACACGGCCTTTCTAAACTTTTAGAATTCACCAGCAATATCAATTCCTTGTACCCTACCATTAAGTTCGAGCTAGTTTACTCAGAGCACACGCTGAATGTGTTAGACCTAACACTTAGTCTTAATGGGGGATTCATTTCCACAGATGTTTATGCTAAGCCTACTGACAGCCACCTTTATTTGCCGTTTAGTAGTTCACACCCTATTCACTGTAAGAAGTCAGTCCCCTATGGAGTTGGCCTTAGACTTAATAGAAATTGTTCTTCTAGGGAAACACTAGAAAAGCGCTGCGTTGAATATAAACAATATTTACAACGCCAAGGTTATCCTACAGCTTTAATCAATGAAAAGTTTGATAGTGCCTTAAGCAATGATAGAGCAGTACTTCTCAAAACTAAGAAGAAAAAGAGTAAGAAATTAATTCCGTTAGTTTTAGACTTTAACCCTAGACTGCCAGATATTTCTAAGGTAATTTATAAGCATTTACATCTTTTAGATGCTACTCCCACACTCAAGCGCATATTTCCAGCTAAGTCAGTTATACCAGCATTTAGGAGAACTAAGAATCTGAAAGAATTGCTGGCACCGTCCAAATTGAAGCAATCTGAAGAGGTTGCGCAACCAGGTTGCTTCAAGTGCCTTAAGAAATGTGACCTTTGTAAACATTATTTTGATGAGAATCAACAATTTCAAAGCGCTGCAACCGGTCGTAATTATAATATTAAGGAAAGACTAAGTTGTAGCTCTTCGAATGTTATCTATCTCGTTTCTTGCATCAAGTGCAATATGCAATATGTAGGCTCCACATCCAACGAATTTAAGGTTAGATTCCGTAATCATAAGTCTGCTATGCTTACTAATAAGAGAACGTGTGAGGTGGCAATTCATTTTAATCAATCGTCGCACGAGTTAACAGACTACAAGTTCATATGTATTGAACAAATTAGAGATTCCGAACAGGTAGATAAGAAACTTCTAACTAGAGAAGCCTATTGGACAGCACAGTTAAGGTGTTTACAACCGCATGGTATGAATAAACGGCGGGAATACAAATCCAAGAATAGAATCCATTATAAATAGTTTTACACTACCTCTAGAAATATTACAAATTACTCAATTAGTAATTAGCGCTTTAGTAGAACACACAGTAACTAACTTTTGAAAATATTCAGCAGTATTACATAACCTTTGCGATATTACATAACTGTTTAGATTACGGCTGCTCACATTGAATTTTAATCCTATTATATTCATTTGAGGAACAGTAATTTCTTTTATTCAACATTTTTTCTTTTAAAAACACTTGTATTAGCTTTCTGTATAAATATAGCACTAAACCTGAATGTAAATTTATTTATTTATTACTTTTTAACTGATGAAGGCTGAAAGCCGAAACGTTTTTAAATATATGGAACTGTGAGAAGTTGCCAGTTGTACTCCTGTAAATTCTTTGTATATATATATATATATATATATATATAACTTGTAATGAAGATCCAATGTCTTATGCCAACGGATAGTCCAGCTACAAGGATCCAAGGATTCATAGACGGTGCTTTGCAAGGAGTTCAATAATATTAGTAAAAAATATTTTGAGAACGTTTCGGCCATTCAGCCTTCTTCAGCTAAAAAAATGGGAAATGCGTGTTTTTTTACAGTTATAAGTTGACGGTCTTTGCCTTTTTTATTAATATTATATATATATATATATATATATATATATATACAGCAAATTGCAAAAAATATGGCACATTCTGTTCAATATAAATATATATCAGAAACATATCTAAAATTATGAGATGGTGTTACTGATATTTTTTTCAAGTTGCCTACCCTCAAGGCCTTCTGAAATAAATATCAGTAACTCCATCCCATAATTTTAGATATGTTTCTGATATATATTTATATTTAACAGAATGTGCCATAATTTTTGCAATTTGCTGTATATATATAAACATTAAGTATCAGCAGAGAGAAGAAAACCCATCCCTAATATTAACAATCAGAATAAAGGTGAAAGAGAAAAACATGACCTGAGTGGGATTCGAACCCATGGCTTCGGCATACTAATCCGATGTGTTAACCACTACACCATCAGGACGACCACGCTAGCAACGCAGCCGACTTATTGGTTTTGTGGTACCGTGAGGTTTCCAGGGCTTTTCTCTCTCTCTCTCTCTCTCTCTCTCTCTCTCTCTCTCTCTCTATCTATATATATATATATATATATATACATACCCGATCATATACAGTCAATGCCAAAAAGGTTGTCCAGCAGAACATAATATAATACTTTAATATCCATTGTTTTGGCCTATTGTCTTGGTCTAGACAATAGCCCAAAACAATGGATATTATAGTATTTATATTAGTCTCTACATCAACGAAAATAAAACAAAAGTAATAATATTTAACCCTAATGGTAGAAAACTAAATCGTTATTTATTCAACGTTGGGACAACACTGATTGAGAACGTAACTAAATATAAGTATTTAGGATTGACTTTAAGTGCCTCTGGATCATTTATTATAGCAAAACAAGAGCTAAAAAAGGTTGCACTAAAAGCTTTTTACTCACTCCGCAAGAACATGGGAATCTCATTTAGAAGAGACCTGTCACTTACCTTACATCTATTCGATACCCTAATAAAACCCATTCTCACATATGGCTCTGAAATTTGGGGTCTTGATACTGTTAAATATAATGAATCACGTGACCCAATAGAACAAGTTCACACAAAGTTCTGTAAACAAATCCTAGGCGTAAGCAAAAGAGCGGTGAACAAAGCTTGCCGTGCAGAATTAGGCCGTTTCCCCATCATTATTGAAGTAAAATCTAAGGCATTATCATTCTGGGCCCGCCTTCTAACATTAGACGAAAATAGAATCGCAAAGCAAGCCTACTTAGATATGCTAAGTCACACAAATTCGAAGAACTGGGCAATGCAAATTAAAGCTATATTATTTCAGAATGGCTTTGGCTATTGCTGGGAATCCCAACAAGATGCCGTTATTGATGAAAACGAGATCAAGCGGTTTTATAAATATACCAAACAAAGACTAGAGGATATTGAAACTCAAGACTGGAGATCAAGCATCTTCGATGATGAATCCAGATCAGTGGGAGGAAACAAATTAAGAACATTTCGTGAGTTCAAAACAGAATATAAACTCGAAGATTATTTATTGGAAGTTAAAAACATAGATCATCGCAGAGCACTAACTAAGTTAAGAATAAGCGACCATATTTTACAAATTGAAAGAGGCCGTTATAACAGAGTTTATGTGAGTCCTGAATTGAGAATATGCCCACATTGTCAAATTATGGAAAATGAAGAACATTTTTTATCTAAATGTCAATTATATTCTGATCTGAGAAACTCTCTTTTTCAAGATATAAACAAAAAAATAACAAACTATAAAGATTTAATCGCACCAAAAAAACATAAGCCAGAAATAGCAAAATACATCTATGAATGTTTTAAAGTTAGGCAAACCATCCTTGTATAGAATATTGGAGAAGCATGCCTATGTACAGTCTGTTGCTTGGCACTCTAATAAAATATGTCTTGTCTTGTCTTGTCTTGTCTATCTAGGGTCTTCGTTTTTAGATCTTCGTTATCTAGGGGGGGGGGGGTCTTCGTTTTCTGATCTTCGTTATCTGGGGTCTTCGTTTTTAGATCTTCGCTATCTAGGGGGTCTTCGTTTTCTGGTCTTCGTTATCTAGGGTCTTCGTTTTTGAGTCTTCGTTATCTAGGGTCTTCGATCTTCGTTTTCTATGTCTTCGTTTTCCAGGTCTTCGTTATCTAGACACCCGCTCCAGACCTCCATTTATAAAGTCCATGCTAAAGTTGCAGAAGAAGTCTAGAAATAGCTAAAAATCAGGTAAAAAAACTCAAGGCTGAAAGGGTTAATACCACCCCTGGCATATTATGTGACCTTTGCCATTTGCGCTAAAAACGTTTTCACAGAATGTTTCCATGGAGTGTTGTCAAATAATGCCATTTTAATGCTGTGTGACACTGTATTCTGGAGAAGAAGATATTTTTTACGATTGATAATATGGTTTCGATGCAAAATGGTTTAAAAGTGGGCGTGACAGAGCGCGTGGTTGCCTGTATACCAAAGAGTCCAGCACAATACAATCAACAAATGGGAATATGCATATCTAGTGGTTACTGCAAATAATTTTGATAAAGTTTAGTATTTGACCACCCCCCCTACTTTAGGCCTTGGTTCTTAAAGTGCCTATCACCCTTTTGCAATTTTGATAGCTTGTGAACCTCCGAAAAGGTTTGAGTACTTCTGTGAAGAAAGTTTTGGTTTAAAATGAATACTTTATGTTCTACGCTTGTTTGAAATCGTGTAACTGTGACCTTCCCTGACCCATGACCGCGTAAGTAAAAGCCTGGGTCGAAACCTGGGTAGACGTCATCTCATTAATGCATTATTCTCCATGGCGCCTTTTTATCACAACAACATCAATGCATAGAAAATATACACAGGTTTTGAGTTGTTAGTAAAGAAAAAAGTCATTTTAGTCAACATGTTAAGTATTTCTTCGAATGATTGCAAAGCCGAATTAATTATATGACGTCAAGATGACGTCTACCCAGGTTTCGACCCAGGCTTTTACTTGCGCGGTCATGGGTCAGGAAAGGTTACATTTACACGATTTCAAACAAGCGTAGAACATAAAGTATTCATTTTAAACCAAAACTTTCTTCACAGAAGTATTCAAAACTTTTCGGAGGTTCATAAGCTATCAAAATTACAAAAGGGTGATAGGCACTTTAAACAGACAATCGACCGAGACAGAAGTGGGCCATCCCTTCATGTAGGACGACACGAATTGCTACCAAATTGTATTCCATTGTATTGTATTGTGTTGCGTTCTATTGTTGTATTGAATTGTATTGTGTTGTATTCCATTGTATTTTTGGTAAAAATTCGTGTCGTCCTACATAAAGGGATTGCCCAGAAGTGCATTTCATTTCTGCTCCTAGCTCCCATCTGGAAAATAGTTCCACATAAAAACGAGTTGTAAAAATTAATCTCCACATCGCCATGCAATGCAGTGATTTTCAATGAAAATAACCATGATTTCAACTTTGATGGTACGTGTTGGCGAAATTTGATAATTTGCTTTAAACAAATTTTGACATTTTTGTTCAACTTTTAATGCCAGATTCAACTTATTTTCATCTTCAAAAATGTGGACATAAAATTTGTTTAAATTGCAAGTAGCGCCATAAAACAACATGAACTCTTTTTGCCCCAAATTCTATTTCTGATATATTTGAGTTGTCTAACTTAGTTTTCTTTGAGAGGCAGGAGCAGAAATTATACTAGAATAAACGCTACCCGAATTGCGGGATTGATTCATCTTGTGGTGTCACAATTAAAACCTACAGGATTTTATTGTACTAGCCTCTCTAGGGAGGGAGTCGAGTCATCTTATGACGTCTCAGGATCCATGAAAAGTAACCAAAATTAGGGACTAAATGCCAGAAATGTTACAAAATTTAAACAAATACAATAGTACAATATATATATTTTTTCTTTTTACATGACACTTGCACTTTAAGCGAAATATCAAAAAAATGTACTTTCAGGCCATCATGACTCAAAAATGATGTACACTATTATTATTATTATTATTATTATATATACCAACAGGTTCTCAAACCTTTATGTATTCAGAAAAAAAGTAAGGAAGTGACTTTATTAAATAAGTGTAAATGTATTTAGCTTTGCAGCTAATTGGGGACACTAGTCCTACAATTTTACGTCCTTATCCAAGAAGATATGAAGCCGGTCTAACCGTTTACTGTATTATGTAAAGGCAGCACCTTCTACTCGCGATCAGTTATTTTAAGACCCTGAGTGTTGGTCTGGCCGGTGTTTGAACATGCGACCTCCCTCTCAACAGAATGTATTTACGAGTCATACTAATATAATTGCATGAAGTCCAACCCTGTAGAATTGTAACCAACAATCTATTTTTCAAACTGTAAAGATAAAGTCTGTTGGTGCGGCCTACAGATAGCTATAACAGATTTTATTATGACTAATTAAGGTTTATTTCTAGGAATGGCCTCAGAGCTAAAATGGAAACTAATTCTGTAAATATGTAGAAACGTGCCACTCCATAATTATGCAACCTAGAAAATAAAACTTATGCGGAATTAGCTATCTAGCAGGCAGACAGACGAAAAGGTAGCAATTCTTTTGATCGATTGTACGGTGCTCCACTACAAACCTAAGGTAACTAGTACATACTGTACATTTATTTGAGATTTGATCACATTTTATCCACTTTTGATCTTTCATCTTCGAATTGTGTTCTTAGTTTTAAAGCGGCCACAACAATCAAATTTTGACATATCAATATTTTTGCATATTCATAAAGTAGAGTTGATATATTATTACTAGTTCAAATTGTTTTTCGATACAACGACAGGAAGTCTTATTTTTTGAGCTCCGAATATTGAATCTAAACGTCCGCTATTACTGGAGGCCGTTCCCTTTGTTCAGCTTTGAACAAAGGTTTATTCAACGGAAGTGATGTCATATACTTAACGCTCGCCTGCAGAACACAACGCCTGGAGGCATATTTCTACTAAAAACGTCTTCACGTACATAAGAACATTATATTGATCTTGGCGAGGTCGTGTAAAGTGTATGACATCACTTCCGCTGAATACTGAGAACGGTTTCCAGTAATGGCGGACAAGTATTATCGGTAAACTCTCCTAAAATTTTGTGGTTTAACATGCCCATTTGGGAATATATTTTACTATTTCGGATATTTCTAATACTGATTGACCTATTGACACTGAAAAAGTGGCAAATCGAAATGGTAAATTTTCGTCGTAGTGGCACTTTAAGTGCTGCTGAAATTCAGGCTACTTTTAAGTGCAACAAATCTCGACTTAAATTGCATTATTGTGTTTAATTTAATCTTGTAATAGAGCAGATTTCGTATGAGTGAGACAAACTACGGCATGTCCGTAGCCTTACTGAAACCATAACTCAGTAATTTGATTGGATCAGCACTACAAAAACAATAGGGAAACTATTTCAAAGTCACAGCATACCATACAGTATTAAATTAACCGTGCCATAGTCAGTGCTGTAAATTGTCCCACTCATATGAAATCTGCTCTATTAAATTCAGCTGTTCTAAATTACTAGAAATTCCCTAGAATATATTGTATTACATGGGCCGCATCATGCAAAAAGGGCCTGGATGACAAAATGTACATATATCTTCTAAAATTATTTTATGTTTTGTATAGCTGTGGTACTTATTATAATCTGCATCACGAGTGCCACATTGTGCTACCAACATGTGTTGACTTCATAAAATTTACTATATTTTCACACTGGGAGTTGATTGCAATTTTGACACAAATGATCACCAGATGATTATTTAAGGTATAACTTGTACTAGTGCTAAAATCAGATTATGAGCTATGAGGCAGAATGACTGCAGAAAAAAAAATTAACCAAAAAGTTATCATCTTGTTCATCATATTTTATTGTTTTACTCATTAATGCCAGTAGGTATAAGTAAATGCCATACATCAAAATCATCCCCTACGATAGGATTCCTATTTTAATGCCAGTATAGGTTAATCCCACCATCCCACCCTTCTTTAGACTTCTTTACGTTGAAATCCCGATCCCACCCTTATTTTTTTAACTACAATTTTTTTTCTGCGTTAATTATTACAATAATGATAACATGAAATACCCACCTTCATTAAAATCCGGATAGCTGCCAAGTAAACATACTAAACACGATTTGATGATGTTTCTGACCATTGGACGAACACGCAAAGTCACACAAACGGTACGCGACATGCTGTTGACATATGGAAGACGAAGATTGTTCGTTTTGAAGAGTTAATCTGCATTAAACACACGGTCACGTGGAAATTATAATCCCGTATCCCGCTTCCCGCCCCCTCAAAAACATGAAATCCCGCTTCCCGCTCGTACCTGAAATCCCGCGTCCCACTCCTGTTTTTAGCTCGCATCCCGAATCCCACCCTCGAAATAAGCCCGATCCCGTCATCCCGCCAAACCTATTGTGGACCCTCTGCATTGCGGCCCTGCAGTATCGGAGCGCAGCGAGCGGAGATTAGGGGGATTGGGGCGAGGAAAAAAGAGAGGGGGGAGGGGGTGGGGAGGAGAGGAAGAGAGAGCCTGCCGACAACCCATGGTTATTTTGATATCCACCCACTAATTAAAATGCATAAAATTAGTAAGTCATTCGACCGATTCATCCAATCATCATGCGGCGGAAGTGAAAACCATGTTTAATATCTGTCAAACTCACACGTGGAATATCAAGGAATCTCAACTCGAGCGTAAAATTCAAAACAAAAAATATACGAACTTGGAGAATGCCAGCTGAAACTCCGAAAAAACATGTGAAGACAGGGCCTAAACCCAAACCTGTACATGTCAACGACTTTTGCAGGATATGTAATGTATATATGTTTTAAGCTAGCGTTTGGAAATTCAAATATTTCCATGGCGAGAATCTGTTCAAGACTTCAGAAAGAAAAGAGAGTCGAAGCTTTAAATAATTCTAGCTGGTGCCTGCAAAAGTATTGGTCTTCATATTCCGAAATCTTCTGCTCTATCAGAGCGAGTGTCGTTCCTGAGGAAGGAAGTTTCGAAATGCAGTAGAGAACTACACCTATAGATGTTCGTGAAGGTTTGCAGGATAAAGATAACTAAGATAAAGAGAACTTGTTGCCGCTGAATATAAAGTCGCCACCAAATCAGTAAAGAACACTGCCGATACAATAACATGGGAACGAAGTTCTGCCAAAAGAAGCGCTAAAAACCATCCATGCAGCGGTAAGAAATCATCAAAGCAGCTCGTATTTTCGGAAGCACAAGCCTGTTCCTCTAACACACCGGCCATGTTTCAACCGTGTGCGTTTCGTCAAGCAAGATGCTTGTGTGGAGTTCCGATCCCGATACAGGGTTCTTCAGCTCATCGCGAAATTCGATCTCATTACAAAAGATCTGTAATTCTTTCTTTAAATTCATCGCTGAATGAATTCTCGGTATGTTTGTCGCCATACTAATTGGTTTCTGCTCTTATCACATGCCAATGATTTCTGTCAATTATGCATTTTAGCCAATAGCAATACGCGGCCTTCTGCGGCCGAGAGTTATCAAAATCATGGGTTGCCGGTCACACCGCGGCAAAACGGTATGCTCCGCTGGCCAAAAGAACGAAGGCTCTGCTATCAAATACAAATTACCGAGGGTTTCAACTTTTTTAGTAAATAATTTTATAACTTAGTAAACTCACAGTGAATTATAAATTAAGAAAACTTCAACCTGTTAAAGTCTTAGGCTTATCTTTTAAGTAGTTTTCTTATTTTTTGACAAAACAGTTCACAAATAGTACTTTTACGCAGAAATTTTAAAATCACGGGTATGTGCCTGTTGTTTCATTTCAGTTTCGCGGGAAACTGGGGGCGGCCGCGCACCGATAAGAAATAGCAAATACGCATGCGCGTAACGTTTTGCCGCGGTGTGGTTGCCGGTAGGCTCTCTCTTCTTCTCCTCCCCACCCCCTCCCCACCCCCTCCCCACCCCCTCCCCCCTCTCTTTTTGTCCTCGCCCCAATCCCCCTAATCTCCGCTCGCTGCGCTCTAATACTCCAGAGCCGCAACGCAGGCTATAAATGTATCCCCTTTGATTGGATTCCTAATTTAATGCCAGTAGGTATAAATGAATGTATCCCCTACGATAGGATTCCTTATTTAATGCCCATAGGTATAAATGAATGTATCCCCTATGATAGAATTCCTAATTTAATGCCAGTATAGGTATAAGTGAATGTATCCCCTATGATAGGATTCCTAATTTAATGCCAGTAGGTATAAGTGAATGTATCCCCTATAATAGGATTCCTAATTTAATGCCAGTAAGTATAAGTAAATGTCATACATCAAAATCATCCCCTATGATAGAATTCCTAATTTAATGCCAATATACTAAGGTATAAGTGAACGTATCCCCTATGATAGGATTCCTAATTTTATGCCAGTAGGTATAAATGAATGTTTCCCCTACGATAGGATTCCTAATTTAATGCCCATAGGTATAAATGAATGTATCCCCTATGATAGAATTCCTAATGTAATGCCAGTATAGGTATAAGTGAATGTATCCCCTACGATAGGTTTCCTAATTTAATGCCAGTATAGGTATAAACGAATGTATCCCCTACGATAGGATTCCTAATTTGATGCCAGTAGGTATAAGTAAATGTCATACATCAAAATCATCCCCTATGATAGAATTCCTAATTTAATGCCAGTATAGGTATAAGTGAATGTATCCCCTATGATAGGATTCCTAATTTAATGCCAGTATAGGTATAAATGAATGTATCCCCTATGATAGGAACCCTAATTTAATGCCAGTAGGTATAAGTGAATGTATCCCCTATGATAGGATTCCTAATTTAATGCCAGTAGGTATAAGTGAATGTATCCCCTATGATAGAATTCCTAATTTAATGCCAGTATAGGTATAAATGAATGTATCCCCTATGATAGGATTCCTAATTTAATGCCAGTATAGGTATAAATGAATGTATCCCCTATGATAGGATTCCTAATTTAATGCCAGTAGGTATAAGTGAATGTATCCCCTATGATAGAATTCCTAATTTAATGCCAGTATAGGTATAAATGAATGTATCCCCTATGATAGGATTCCTAATTTAATGCCAGTATAGGTATAAATGAATGTATCCCCTATGATAGGATTCCTAATTTAATGCCCATAGGTATAAATGAATGTATCCCCTATGATAGGATCCCTAATTTAATGCCCATAGGTATAAATGAATGTATCCCCTATGATAGGATCCCTAATTTAATGCCAGTAGGTATAAGTGAATGTATCCCCTATGATAGGATCACTAATTTAATGCCAGTAGGTATAAGTGAATGTATCCCCTATGATAGGATTCCTAATTTAATGCCAGTAGGTATAAGTGAATGTATCCCCTATAATAGGATTCCTAATTTAATGCCAGTAAGTATAAGTAAATGTCATACATCAAAATCATCCCCTATGATAGAATTCCTAATTTAATGCCAATATACTAAGGTATAAGTGAACGTATCCCCTATGATAGGATTCCTAATTTTATGCCAGTAGGTATAAATGAATGTTTCCCCTACGATAGGATTCCTAATTTAATGCCCATAGGTATAAATGAATGTATCCCCTATGATAGAATTCCTAATTTAATGCCAGTATAGGTATAAGTGAATGTATCCCCTACGATAGGTTTCCTAATTTAATGCCAGTATAGGTATAAACGAATGTATCCCCTACGATAGGATTCCTAATTTGATGCCAGTAGGTATAAGTAAATGTCATACATCAAAATCATCCCCTATGATAGAATTCCTAATTTAATGCCAGTATAGGTATAAGTGAATGTATCCCCTATGATAGGATTCCTAATTTAATGCCAGTATAGGTATAAATGAATGTATCCCCTATGATAGGAACCCTAATTTAATGCCAGTAGGTATAAGTGAATGTATCCCCTATGATAGGATTCCTAATTTAATGCCAGTAGGTATAAGTGAATGTATCCCCTATGATAGAATTCCTAATTTAATGCCAGTATAGGTATAAATGAATGTATCCCCTATGATAGGATTCCTAATTTAATGCCAGTATAGGTATAAATGAATGTATCCCCTATGATAGGATTCCTAATTTAATGCCAGTAGGTATAAGTGAATGTATCCCCTATGATAGAATTCCTAATTTAATGCCAGTATAGGTATAAATGAATGTATCCCCTATGATAGAATTCCTAATTTAATGCCAGTATAGGTATAAATGAATGTATCCCCTATGATAGGATTCCTAATTTAATGCCAGTAGGTATAAGTGAATGTATCCCCTATTATAGAATTCCTAATTTAATGCCAGTAGGTATAAGTGAATGTATCCCCTATGATAGGATTCCTAATTTAATGCCAGTAGGTATAAGTGAATGTATCCCCTATGATAGGATTCCTAATTTAATGCCAGTAGGTATAAGTGAATGTATCCCCTACGATAGAATTCCTAATTTAATGCCAGTATAGGTATAAGTGAATGTATCCCCTACGATAGGATTCCTAATTTAATGCCCATAGGTATAAATGAATGTATCCCCTATGATAGGATCCCTAATTTAATGCCAGTAGGTATAAGTGAATGTATCCCCAATGATAGGATCCCTAATTTAATGCCAGTAGGTATAAGTGAATGTATCCCCTATGATAGAATTCCTAATTTAATGCCAGTAGGTATAAGTGAATGTATCCCCTATGATAGGATCCCTAATTTAATGCCCATAGGTATAAATGAATGTATCCCCTATGATAGGATCCCTAATTTAATGCCCATAGGTATAAATGAATGTATCCCCTATGATAGGATCCCTAATTTAATGCCAGTAGGTATAAGTGAATGTATCCCCTATGATAGGATCCCTAATTTAATGCCAGTAGGTATAAGTGAATGTATCCCCTATGATAGAATTCCTAATTTAATGCCAGTAGGTATAAGTGAATGTATCCCCTATGATAGGATCCCTAATTTAATGCCAGTAGGTATAAGTGAATGTATCCCCTATGATAGGATTCCTAATTTAATGCCAGTAGGTATAAGTGAATGTATCCCCTATGATAGAATTCCTAATTTAATGCCAGTATAGGTATAAATGAATGTATCCCCTATGATAGGATTCCTAATTTAATGCCAGTATAGGTATAAATGAATGTATCCCCTATGATAGGATTCCTAATTTAATGCCAGTAGGTATAAGTGAATGTATCCCCTATTATAGAATTCCTAATTTAATGCCAGTATAGGTATAAATGAATGTATCCCCTATATATGATAGGATTCCTAATTTAATGCCAGTATAGGTATAAATGAATGTATCCCCTATGATAGGATTCCTAATTTAATGCCAGTAGGTATAAGTGAATGTATCCCCTATTATAGAATTCCTAATTTAATGCCAGTATAGGTATAAGTGATTGTATCCCCTACGATAGGTTTCCTAATTTAATGCCAGTAGGTATAAATGAATGTATCCCCTATGATAGGATCCCTAATTTAATGCCAGTAGGTATAAGTAAATGTCATACATCAAAATCATCCCCTATGATAGTATTCTAATTTAATTCCAGTAGGTATAAATGAATGTCAATCATAACCTACAATAGGATTCCTAATTTAATGCCAGTAGGTATAAGTGAATGAATCCTCAATATGATAGGATTCCTAATTTAATGTCAGTAGGTACAAATGAATGTATCCCCTATGATAGGATTCCTAATTTAATGCCAGTAGGTATAAGTAAATGTCATACATGTATATCAAAATCATCCCCTACGATAGGATTCCTAATTTAATGCCAGTAGGTATAAATGAATGTCAACCATCCCCTACAATAGGATTCCTAATTTAATGCCAGTAGGTATAAATGAATGTATCCCCTAGCTATGATAGGATTCCTAATTCAATGCCAGTAGGTATAAATGAATGTCAATCATCGACTATGTCCCCTACAATAGGATTCCTAATTTTGCTGGTCATTTGTAGTTGAGCCTTAATAACCAAAATCATGTAAATTTCACATCTGATTTTTTGTCAATTTCTTGAAACTGACATTTCATTTCAGGAATGAAATTTGTAGTTCCATGTCAAGAATACAATATAATCTTCAATGAACACCATTATACATGCATGGCCATTTTTGCATGATGTGGCCCACATGTTAATATATAATTATATACTATAATTTGTATTATCCATAATCATATTTGCCCTAGTACTGTTGCAATCGGTGCCACTGTGCCACTGGTTTGCGTGGATTGTTCATCATTTCCGTCCAGTGTCTTAGTGAACTCCCAGTTGTGCGGTAGCCAAGTATCACTTGGCCAATGATTTCATTCCGTGTCATACGATCATAGTCCATCACTGAAAACACAAAGGTCATATCACGGATTTTATCCAAGGGAACTTCAAATATGAATGATTCATTCCACACTGGTTCACGTGTCCTCTTCTTGATTGTGGTCTTTTTCTTGTCTATTCTTCTGTCTCTGTGCATGACGTAGATCTTGACATATGGATCTAGAGATGCAGTTAATGGTTGATTTAATATATATATATATATATATATAATGTATTTGAAGCATTTTTTTGCAACCTACCCTATATATAAGGCAACCTGCCAAAACCCTAACTGAAGAAAGTCTGGGTCACATAATTATGAAAAGTGCTGCATTAGCCTCTTCGACTATTTTGGATAAAAAATATTCCATTTATGTACATAAAATACAGTAAAAGAATATAATGTAACAACACTAAGAGTTAATACAATTAGAGACATAATAAAGAGGAGAATTATAAAATTGGTGCACACCCAGTGACCAAAGTAGTGAATGCTTTCAAGTTGGTCACTGTATGCATGCCTATAACATATTAATTTGGCTATTTAAGTTAATTACATTCATGTACAAATACATTGGAGCATGAGTGAATAACTTTAAATAATAAATATATATATATAAGTTGGTTTAAATTAAAAATGAGAGTTTTATTAGAAATATTTGATAATTTTAGATAAGTCTATTCTATTCCTAGTCTTTTTGGTATATAAAATTATGTCAAATATGTTATTTGATAACCAGATAACTATAAATGATTATTATTACAGCATGGCTGTATTAATTAATATAATAACATTATCACTAACTGATAATCGACTGCAGCATAGGGGAGTACCTGAAGACCCTGTGATGTCCATCGCTTTGAGTTTGTGTGCCTTCATAACAACCACTACTATCCTATTGGATGTTGGTTGATACGTCAGTGATATGAGTAGATCTCCGAGGGGCACCTGCATTTTAATAAGTCAAATATGAAATTTCATTCAACATTAACATAAGTTTGACATGATGAACAATTTGACACTATTCAAGTAACGACAATCAGACTCGGCATAACTAGAATATGCGTCTCTTTCACAGCATTTTATAATGGCCATATTAAACTTATTGAAATAAGCATACAGCCAATAAAAACATGGGGAGAAATACTTAAGGTGCATTTGACTGCATGGCCACATTCCGGAATAATAATACAGAAAATCGCTTGTATCAGGACTTTTTAGCCACTGGAATAGTTTAAATGTATCCCAAATATCATTATATATCAGCAAGCATTTGTAGATTACAGTAAATGTACCTGAACCAGTGATTTACAGAGACAATTCCATCTACATGCATTCTTATTCTGGAATATGGTCAATCAAATGCACTCTATATACTTAGTATGATTACAATAAAAACATGAACAAATTGTAGAAAATATATGAAGTATATTTTTTCTGAAATTACAAAGTCATTAGAAGAAGCTCTTTAATATTTATCTCCAACTAAATTATTTCTTAAAAGGTTGTTCCAGCTGTTTTCTTAGTGACTATTCATACAATGTACATGCATGCTAATCCATAGACACCTGCTCCTATTGGTTCATCAAAAAGGGGTAAGCTGCATGACAGCATACAGTTGACATAAATTTTTAAACTTTGAAACCACATTTTTTACACCAAGAATTTTCAGTTAAAGTTAGTTTGCAATATTGACTGAGTGAGAGCACCTCCATGGCCAGTGTTTTATAAAGCTAAAGTTCATGAAACACAGAACATTTAAACTGGTGATTAAATATGTTTAAATTATAAAGTCTCCTGAAGGCTTTCAGCCTTAATGCTAATGAGTTGGAATTTTTTTTGTCTCCACTTGTCTTATTAATTTATACTGGTAGGGAAGAAACGTTTATCAGTTAATACCACTGAAGTTCAGGCAAACCATCAATCTCAATTAATAATGGCCACAAGTAATTAAGTCAAGTGAGGTAAAACGTCTGAAACAAGACTTGCAACACAGCTGGTGCTGCAATAATTTCCAACTATAGTTTATGCTATCTGTTCTCTGTAATATTGGAAATAAGCCTTTATTGAAACTGTGTAGTGCTAGTTAATATTTAAAAAATAAATGGGATAATATCATTATCTGTTTGGGAATGTACCAGACCTCCTAACTACAGATTTTGTTGTTATTGTTTTCTTCTGGATTTTTTCATATTTCTTGAGAATATCAATAATAGAAAATTATGGTTGAAAACACACTCCAGGGTATTTATAAAGATCCAAGAGATTAAACCTCCCCTACGTACATTGGTTCTTACCTGTGATCTTTTACATGGTAATAAATCCTTTGTAAAAGTCAAAGTTATGGGCCCCAGATCTATATTTTCAAGTGGAATTTCTAACTCCCCAATGGGGTCATTCCTGGAGAATCTATCGTAGTCGAGCACTTGCATGTATAAAGTTCTTCCCATTAATTTGTTGTGAGGGAAGCCTTCAAAAGTGAATACTTCGTTCCAAACAGGGTTCAAGTTTTTTCGTTTAACTCTTGTTTCGAGTTTGTGTCTTTTGTCGGGTAAAAGAAGAATTTTTACGAAGGGGTCGCTAGTTCCACTGAAGTCTTTGGCCGGCAATTTAGTTGCCTTCAAAATCTTCAAAGTTAAGACCATGTCTTGAGCACTGTAATTCATTGAAAAGAAAAGTTTACCAAGTTGTTCGACTGTTGACGTCTGGGGGGGAGGAGGGGCAGGCGGGAGCTCAACTCTTGAGAAAAACGGTTGAGGTGTTTGTATTTCGAATTCTTGGATCGGAGGCTGCTTGAATTTGAGGGATTTCCTCGAATAGCCTGGAGACTCAAAAGAGTCAAAAGCCTTTGGACTTGAAAATGGCGATGGATCGGATACTGGTGGATGTTTGCCTATTGATCTGTACTTATGACTTGGCATAGACGAAGAATCGGAGCTCGAATCAAATTCTGCGTCGGAGCCTTTAGTATCTGATCCTTTCCAGCATTTGTAGCACCATGAACACAAAATGACCAAAGTACACAGAGAGACGAGACTGGCCAGAACTGGAGCGAAATTGACGCCATCACCACCTTGAAAATAACAGTAAATTATACAAATTATGAATTGGTCTATAATCATCAAAGAATTTCGAGCGCAAGGACGCGGAACAAATGATCTTATAAATACTAGTAAGACCACCTCATTTATACTTCACAAGATTAAAATAATCAAACTTAAACAAACACTTTTAAAATGTATTTTTGCAATGCCAGTATAAATATATTTTAGAAAGCCAGTTGGGTGTTTGGTGTCAAATTCCAATATTAGAGCGCCAAAAGACAGCAGTTGAAGGGTATCCGCATTCGTAGGTCTTTACAAAGAGATCGAAAAACTTTCGCCGAGCGCAGATGCTGGCCATTTTGCTAGCAGGTTAACCCATTGAATGTCATTTGAGTATGTTCAAAAAACACATTTTAATCGGCGAAGCGAGAAATCAAACGAAACCATGTAACGGCACCGCCATACAAATGCGGGTAGAAATACGTGAAAGAAAGGTTTATTACAAGCCAGGAGTACAAGTGCACTCTTTTAGTTACGTACAGGGAATACGAAGTGATTAATTATAAATGAGTGATAAAGAATAAGCTCCTTTGTATGTGCGCGCGTTAAGGAGTTTTTAACAAGCTTTCAGTTTGTTCATTTCACTGCACTGTTTACATCAAGGTTACTTATAGCAAATTCAACTCCCTTACCGGTAACATGAGTGCTATCTTCTTGTACCAGGCTATAGGTAAGCATGTCTTGTGCTATTCTAGTGAACTGACTAAAGTTTAAGCGAAGATTACACTCCCACCCGCTATACTCCCAACATATTGCCTGATATGTTCTTCACGATTGACCAACTCGTGTTTTTACTCTTTTTTAAAAATCTGCATAATGACTGCGAGGTGCCATAGTAACGTGTTTGATTGGCAGGGATTCAGTTCTCTGATTGCGCAGTAAGAAAGAAATGGGGTCTGGGTACGAGTTTGTCTGATTGCGCGACAAGGTTTGTTTGTTCGGGATCGCGAGTAAATAAATTTTGAATTTTATGACAGAATGACTCGGCGTGTTTTCCGGAAGGCATAAAGCTTTATTTGTATTTTCGTTTTATGGCCACCATGTTGGTGTCCCAGAGAGGGACCTGCATACAAACTAGTGCAAAGTGTCGTACATTCATTGGTCCACAGCTCCATCAGTAAATAATAATAATAATAATAATTTAAATATTTATACAGGAAGCAAACCTCACCCTAAGGTGATTTTCAGGAAGGTCCTGTATTAGTGTAAAAATATAAAAATATAAAAATGTCTATGAATCTATAAAAGGTTAAAATCTAGTAATATAAGGTATTAATTAAAAAATAGCTATAAACATAATAACAACAATAACGTACTACTATATATAAGTAACTAGATAAATCGTTTAAATTGATCTAGATTTAGAATGTTTCTCGTGCTCTCAGATAGCAAATTCCAGTCCTGAATGGCATGAAAACAAAGGCGACGTTGGCCAAACGAGCTACGAGATTTAAGCTTATAGATGTCGTTCTTACTTCTGGTATTGTAGTCGTGCATGTCTCTCTTAAAAGTAAAAGTAAAATCCCAGTCTATAAAACCATTTAAGCATTTAAAAACAAATAAGATACGGTGCTTTCTGCGTCTCTCTGATAAGGAATCCCAGCCAAGTTCTTCCAAGGCCTCTGAAGCAGAAGAGTGCTTGGACTTATTTAAAATTAGCTTTGCTGCTCTGTTTTGAAGAAGTTGAATGGATTTCATTAGAGTAGTATTGCTTTTGTCTCCCCAAACAATGTCGCCATAATCTAAGATTGGTAAGATCATTGTGTTGCTAAAAAGTTCTCTAACAGAAGCGGGAAGTAAGTACTTGATCCTGGTTAGTATCCCTAATCTTTGTTTAACCTTGCTGTTGGCGTAGTCGACATGGTCATTCCAGGTAAGGGTTTCATTTATGACGACGCCCAAGTACTTGAATGAATCTACTCTATCAAGATCTTTGTCGTAGATTTGTACACTAATCGTGTCAAGGGATTTCAACCTCTGTGAACTTCCAATAAGCATAAACTTAGATTTTGCGGTGTTCAAAGTTAGCTTGTGATTGTAAAGCCACTGTGCTACGTTCTTTAGGTCTTCATTAAGCATAGACTCTAAGTCCTTAACTGAATTCGAAGAACAGTACATGGCTGTATCGTCGGCAAATAATGTTACCGAAGTATGCCTAAGACAATTGGGCAAATCATTAATGTAAATAGAAAACAATAATGTAATGTTCCAAAATTTGTTTTATAAGTCTATTTTTGGTAGTTCTACAAAATGTTTTCTTTGATTTTATCAATGCAAACTGATTTTGCGATATTCACTCATTAGACCTCAATTATATAATCGAACCACCAATAGGTTATAATAGATACGTCATTACTAGTCTTATTACTCGGCACCGAGTCTTAAAATGCAAGCCGTTATTTTTTTTATTTTTTTTGGTTGGGTGTCGCAAAATGTCTGCGCATGCGTTAAAGGTCAAGTTCACCACCGATCAGATCGCACTGTGCTGGTCACGTAAGACTCGCCAGGTTAATTTATTTACATAATTTAATACAGTAAATCAAAATGGTCGACCCGCGAGGGCGAAAGCCTTCCAACAGGCTCAGGATATTTCAACTGGCGCTCTTCTTGACCATAAAAATACATGAACAACCAGGAGCCGTAATACATTCGATCAGCGCTGTTTGGACAGATCCAATGTACATTTAGAAACGTAGGCGAAATACAATATCCAAACACGTTTGGATATCAACGGGTATCGAATTATAATCAAAGGTTAGATCTCGTCAGGCGCGCTCAGATAAGAAAGTTCAAAGCTCTCAGACTAGGCGAGACAAGGAGATATCACTTTCAATGAGTCATTGTCAGAAATCTATTCCATCGTGGGCAATTATGCAATACAACCTAACTGGTACAGCTAAGGCATGTTTTACGACACAATAACCAGAGCCTTTCTACTGGATTGAGAGCTCGAGACATTATACATGTCGGCTAATATGGGGAAAACTGAAACAAAAAATGAACTTTGACGGCAGAAACCCTCAATTGAGCCAAGCGGAATATTTACATGATCCGCTAAGATTTTTACAAATCTTAGTTAAGCAGATGTTTTCAGTGTATGCCAACTGAAATGCGGAAACTACACGAACAAGAAGCCAGTTTTAGCCGGACATTTCCCCGAGTTTTTGATCTATTTTCAATCAAATTCAAAGTCTGAATATGTCATTGTATTGCATTTATACACTTGAATTGCCAGTATTCTGTTGTTCGAATCCTGCGTTATCATAGTCATGTCATAAAAGCGATTAATAGACCAGTCTGTTTTTATGACGTTCTCACTGGCGAATTAAAGCACAACTTGTTACTAAGAGGATTTCAAATGAAAGTGTATTTCATCTTCAATCTCATGTGGCCCGAGTGAAAGCCCAGATGGGCTCTTGTTCCAAATTAATGTTGAGCTTGAGGAGCAGATGAGAAGGCATTTGTGAAAGCTAAATATAAATCTCGAAATTTCCCGGGAGCATAAACCGAATTCATGCAATTTTCTGTTTCGTCAGGTTGTTAAACAAAAAACGCCTCGCTTTCATGTTTTTGCCAAAGATTGTCTATAACTTCTCTTCGAATGCAACTATAACTCTGAAACTGCATACAATACCTCAGTTTAACTTCTTCACTATATTTATCCATTGGGTTTCTTCATAAATTATTCTTTCTGGAGTCCAAATTAGAAGCGACTAGATACAGGAATGCCCTAACTTGTGAAAACGCTGTGACATAGGCCTAGTATGCGGGATGGACGCTCCTAGTTATGGGCTCCTGCGTCAGTTGAATACAACTACCATAATCCTTTGCGCTGAATCTTTTGTTCTTCTAATTTGTTATTCTCAGAGGAGTTTAAATAAGAAAAAGAGGAGTTTAAATAAGAATTCGTATAGGATTCTGGTAGTTGTATTCAACTGACGTAATAGTGCTAACCGCAGGACACGCCCGAGAATCAGTTATGAACACCTGTACCCCTTGAAAAAATAATAAGCAGCGGATCAACCGGCCAAACAAACAATGGCCTGTTCTAGGCTCTCAGATACTGGGGAAGGGTCTCGGCCTAAGAAAGAAGAGAAAGACAAGAATTAAGGATAGAGAGGATCAGTGTGATGTGCGCAAGCGCCGAAACGAGTTATCGGGATAGTTGGGGTGTCACTCGCTAAGTTGTTAACAGAATGGCATGCAACTTGATAATATAAATTATAATCGATATTTGATTTAATTACTAATTGAAGATTGACGTGGAACATTAATTGCTGTTGCAATAGACCCTTTCAGTTTACCTGTTTTGTTGCCCCATTTCAGATCACGTGATAGTTCTCCAGAGATTCAGTGCTTTATTTTCCAATTATAGAAATTAATTGGTACATTTCCTGTTGGGATACAGAGAAACAAAAAAGCATTACTCAAGGGAAAAGTCACGTAGTCTGAAATGGGGGCTCAAATCCTCATCGCCGGTTCCCTTCTTGTTACTAAGGGAGGTTCTTGTTACTAAGGGAGGTTCTTGTTACTAAGGGAGGAGGTCAAAACAATGGTACTCGATTGGGACCCATTTTTTTCAAAAGGTTGGTGGATCCCGGGTGATACCCCCCTCCACACACACACGTTATTGGCGGTGGTGGCGGGTAACCCTCCCCCCCCCCCCCCCCCCCCCAATTAGGGACCCATTTTTTTTACCAGTGGTGGAGGTGGGGGCAAACAACCCCCCCTCCCTATTTAGGATCTAGGGATCCATTTTTGTTTATTTGGTGGTGGCGTCGGCGGTGGCCCCCTCCCCCCCCCCCCCCCCCCCCCAATTCCTCTAGGGACCCCTTTTTTTACAGACAGACTATTTTATTTGGAGCTTTGTACGAACGTGTACATCAACTTGAATCCAAATATTTTATCCAGTATAACTAAGATTGTTTTTCCTTATCTCTAAGAGAAAAACAGCTAAATATGTATTTCGCTACTATGTTTTGGAGTTTAGGTGGAGGAACAACTGATCGTCTGATATTCTTTTTCGATTGATATTAAGGGAGCTAAATTCGTTCCTCAAGTTGTTATATAAACTAAGGGCATTTAACATGAAAGTGTCTTTCATCTTCAGTTTCATTGGGGCACTGAAAACAAGTTCTTTCTTCAGGTTTTTTTATAACCACCTGAGCATCTGCCCGTTTCTATTTCTAGCGAATGATTGCTTATTTGTAATCTAGTGAGGGCGTTTCTGTGCCTAAGGTTCTTAACCTCTGATAAATAGCCTTCAAAAGAAAATGCGACTTTAAAAAGGCGATATGTTCTCAATTTATTCTTCTGGTTAGGGTCGCTCCTATTGTCGTTATGTAGATCCCCCAGCCAGACTTGAAATTATATATCATTAATCCTTTGCTTAATTTTTAGTAGGTTCGAGGTTAGGTGGACATCATTTTACTCTTGGTCCAACCAAATATTTCCAAAACCAATTTGGGTTACCATGTCTTTGATTTCATGTCAGAGTACGTATCACGAGAGAGTTTGGGTGGGGCATCTGGGTATGCTAGACTGCACCAAAATTTAATACATGCTTGGGTAGCATGTGGTCTTACCAGAGCCTCCGAATTTTCAGTTAGTTGAGGAGGCACTGGGAACGAGAATGCATAGATATAGATTAGAGCACGATAGATATAGATTAGAGCACCGGCCATAGATATAGATTAGAGCACCATAGATATAGATTAGAGCACCATAGATATAGATTAGAGCACCATAGATATAGGATTAGAGCACCATAGATATAGATTAGAGCACCATAGATATAGGATTAGAGCACCATAGATATAGATTAGAGCACCATAGATATAGGATTAGAGCACCATAGATATAGGATTAGAACACGATAGATAAAGATTAGAGCACCGGCCATAGATATAGATTAGAGCACCATAGATATAGATTAGAGCACCATAGATATAGATTAGAGCACCATAGATATAGGATTAGAGCACCATAGATATAGATTAGAGCACCATAGATATAGATTAGAGCACCATAGATATAGAATTAGAGCACCATAGATATAGATTAGAGCACCATAGATATAAATTAGAGCACCATAGATATAGATTAGAGCACCATAGATATAGATTAGAGCACCATAGATATAGATTAGAGCACCATAGATATAGGATTAGAGCACCATAGATATAGGATTAGAACACGATAGATATAGATTAGAGCACCATAGATATAGATTAGAGCACCATAGATATAAATTAGAGCACCATAGATATAGATTAGAGCACCATAGATATAGATTAGAGCACCATAGATATAGATTAGAGCAAACATTGGCTGACTTCCGGTTTCCCTCGCGCCCAAACCCTGACGTGCCTGAAAAGTGCTGCGCCTGCGCGCGCACTCTTGAAACCAGGTGGCCCGGATCGAAACCTTGGCCAGTGGTAATCTTTTTAATTTATATTTTAATTTTCCGTTCTTAGTTTTTCTAACCCTTTTGCACTGATTTCCCTTGATCTACCAGTTATGTTTGTGTTTTTATCTTTGTTTTCTTTTTATACGGGTCATTATCTCAGTTCAGATAATTGGGAACCTAAGTATATATATATTAGATCGTACCGTTGAAGGCCGTTAAGTGGATGCGCGTGCGCAAATGACGAATAAACGAATAACTGTCGTATGTCATAACACGCAATAATTTATTGATTTCGGTGAGCTGTTGCATTGCCTGCAAAATGCCAAATAGGAATGAAGATGCGAGAATTGAACGGTAAGGCTGGTCACATCCCTGATATGTGTTGTTGAACCATGTGTTTGGAGTATCAGCATTGACGAAATGGTTTGTGTTGAGATGACCGGTTGCCGTTTTTCTGTAGAAAAAAATCGTAAAGCGAAGTTGCGTTTCTGCAAAAGAAAGACATTGAAAATAGCTTTTCATAAAAGTGAAGAAGAAAGAAAGATGAAACTTTCTTTGGAAGAAAGGGCCAAGGATCTGTCATCCAAATGCGCATGCGCATGTCCGCTGTAAGGAAATCAAAACAGAATAACAATACTTATAAATAGAATCATTATCCACATTTCTTTCTAGTGAAATTAGATGGGTCCGAGGATGGAAAGGAATCCTACGCGAATGTCCTCCGCATCCAAGAATAAGAGGAGTGTGGAGGTTAGCTGATGGGGCAACTGAATGGAAGGTAAGGGAATGGGCGTTATATTACGTTAGCCATAAAGTTTACATAGTAATTATTCTTGGCAATGTGAATGGCTTGTGAATCTTAATGATGTTTACTTTCCTAAATACAGGAAATATCCCATAACCTGGCTGACGTGCCAGACTCTCCTTCTCACTCATGGCTCAACACAGGATGCCCAGATAGTAAACAAACAGAGCCCATGTCGTTAATACAAGTAAGACTGTTACAGGCTATCACCAGATTTTGAGAGGCGATAGACCGCGAGCAAGTCTCTTCATTTTTCTTGGTTACTAACCGTGTTTTGGTCACAAACCGTGTTTTGGTCACAAACCATTTTTCACTAATTTTGACCGAGTGAGGAATAGGACCGAATCTAACACGACCCCTCAACCTCGTTCCCAGGGGTCTTTACGCGCCTAATCCAAGATGGCGTCGAAAGAACCCCTGGTACAGGCTGGTCATGTGACCCAAAAATATGCCCAATATGTGGGCATATTTTGAGGAGAATTTAACGCCGTCCTGTCCTTTACATTCAGTTCTCCGTTCAATGATCAGTGTAAATCTGTTGCCGTAATGCGTAATATATTCAATTTCCAACTTTAATTTCCGTTACATCTCCGCGTGCACGCATATACGCGTCGTGTTCTTTCTGTTGTATGCCGTCACCTTTTCCGTTACATATGCGCGTGCAACTCAACTGCACATAATAATAATAATAATAATATTAATATTTTGACATGGTGCTCTCGTCACCGAAGTGTTTTTCAGAGAGACCCTGTTGAACGGAACTTCTGATTCTGAGTTCTAAATTTCGGCCTGAACCTTTTTTCTCCTCATTGACTGAGGCTCAGATATAATCACTCCAGTGCATCATGCTCGAAATATTGGTGTCACATTAGATAAATTTCTTACTATGTCTATACATATTAACAACATTTGCAAGTCATCATTTTACCACCTTAGAACCATTGCCCGTGCTAGAAGATATCTGTCTGTTTTTAAATGTTTGAACAATCTTATAGAATTTTATTTTAATCTTACACAGAACAGTGAAATTCATGGTTATAATACCAGAACCAAGTCAAACTTACATCTGCCAAAGCCTAAAACAAACTGGGGCAAACAAAAACTTTCATACCATGCATCAAAGGAAACGCTTGTTCATGCTTTTGTGGCTGTTAAGCTTTATAACGCCAATGCACTGTTGTATGGACTTCCACAGGATCAGATTAGAAAGTTACAGCGTGTTCTTAATTCAGCGGCACGCTTGATATTAGGAGCTCACAAGTATGATCATATCACCTCTATTTTAATACAGTTACACTGGCTCCCAGTAGAGCAACGTATTATTTACAAGTTATTTTATTGACATTTAAAGCACTACTTGGACTTGCTCCGCAATATGTCATGGACATGATCAGTCATTATGTGCCTGGTAGAAACCTTAGATCGTCAAAAGCTAATCTACTTAATGAACCTAGATTTAATGTAAATAACTATGGTGGTAGAGCTTTTTCTGTTTGTAGCCCTAGGCTATGGAATAAGCTACCTGCTTCTATTAGAGAATGTGATAATGCTTCTAAATTTAATAGCAAACTGAAGACACACTTGTTTAAAACAGCCTATAACGTGTAGGGTGGTGATATTTTGTTATTTATTTATTTATTTATTTATATGAAGGTGTAGATTTTAGATTTTATGATTAATATGTAAATTTTATGACCAATGTAATATTACACCAATGTAAGATTTAGATTTTGTGATTTATATGTAAATTTTTAATGACCAATGTAAAGCGCTTAGATCTATTTGTTATAAGCGCTATATAAGCTTTAATATATTATTATTATAAAAAGAAAAGCTAACTAAATGGAATACTAAGTAAGCATAAAAGTTACAAATAGAATAGTAGTTACGTATTAAACGTGTATGGTTAGAGTTTAAAACGATTGATTACATAAACGGAGTTTGAGCTTGAATAGAGATAATGATCTTACAGTCCGAACATCTAAATCTAAGTTATTAAAGTCCTTTGATGCATGGTATGAAAGTTTTTGTTTGCCCCAGTTTGTTTTAGGCTTTGGCAGATGTAAGTTTGACTTGGTTCTGGTATTATAACCATGAATTTCACTGTTCTGTGTAAGATTAAAATCAAATTCTATAAGATTGTTCAAACATTTAAAAATAAAAATACGACGATGGGCTTGACGCCGTTGATCGGAGTGTTCTCCAACCCAAGACCTCTTGTGCTTCAGTAGCAGACGAGTATGATGCGGGAACGCCTAAAATCAGCTTGGCTGCCTCATGTTGTAGGATTTGGAGAGCACTATCTATTTTCGTAAATTAATTGCCATTACATATATGCGCGTGCATCTTCTGAGCTCCGCTCATAGGCTTGCCTATAAATATATTGTTGGTTGTTTTTCATTTCAGGTTATTTTAAAACAACCTAGGTCACTAGGCCTGCCGCCAGATATTTACAATTTTCAGCGGAAACTCCTCAATAAAATAAAAACAAATAAATTACAACATATGCATGGCAACATAGTCGTGGATCACCGTAGGAAAGCGATGTGTATTTTAACGTTTCAGAGTTGGAGCATGAAGAAGAAAACGATAAAAAGAGATGCAGAACAACGTAGTTAAAACATGGACGATTGTTTAACTCACTCAACAGCTCAACCTTCTCTGCATCCGTCAACTTCATATTTACATTTTTCGCCGACGCCAAATAAGTTGTTTTCTGTGTCTACCTCTTCGCCGGAAAATGTAAACAAATCCATCTTGGATTGCGGTGCGAATTTCACCTTCCCTCCCTTCTCCCTTGGGCTAGCTATGAGAATTGTGATTGGTTGATTCGCCAAAATTGCAACACAAGTTGCAAAGAGGGATGTTACAGGGTGCAACTGATCGCGCAGCGCTCTAAACAACCAAAATTAGTGAGCACCCATTGTTGATGGTTAGGGCGTTTTTAAATGTAGGGTTAGGTTTTGGATTAATTAGTTCACAGAACCATTGAAGAAGCATTATATTTGTTTGTTGTTTAGTGACTTAGCCTTAAAGACCCAAAATTAGTGAATATAGCTCTCAACACACAAACTTAGTGACTATAGCTCTAAACACCCAGAATTAGTGAGCGATTCGCTTTACTGAGGTTACTGTTAGGGTTATTTAAATGTTGGGCTTGGGTTTGTATTAGTTCACAGGACCGTTAAATCGATTTATAAAATGTTAGGAATGAGTTTGCATGGAGTGGGGTGTTAACTGGCTTAATAAATCTGCTTGTTATTCGGCACTTAATTGTTCCGAATGGAAACGGCAAAGTGAAGACATAACTGTTGATAACGTTTTGAGTTATTTCTGTGTAAGTTCTCGATGATTTCAAAATCCATTTTTGCGTCTTTTCACATCCTCTGAGGGTCCACAATAGGTTTGGCGGGATGCGGGATTTGGCTTATTTCGTTCGAGAAAAAAATAGAGCGGGATGCGGGATTTGAACATTCAGCGGGACGCGGGATTTTCCGATTTAAGAGGTCGGGATGCGGGAAAGTAAGTGATATGGGGCGGGATATGGAATTTCGAATTGTGACAAATTTGTTTAATTTAGGTCCATCAGACACGAAGTGAACTTAATCAAAGCGTTTGTTCAGGAAATGTATCTACTGTGATCCTGTCCTTGAGCTTACATCATCAGTTCCTATCTATTGTTCTTTGACTGGTAATACGTCATATCCGTCATAGACAATCGTCTCACATTGTCAAATCAAATATTAATGAAATCGAATACCCATTCGTCGTGTCGTGCTCTGACTCGTGCTTTGATCTGCTTTGTTTCGTGCTTCAATTCCGTTGCGTGATTAATTCTCACTTAAGTACATTCGCCATCGATAACTGAAGATCACTGAACGACTCAACCGCAACATGGCCACACAGCCTGAGGCGACTGAGGTCGCTGAGGGCAACATCTGCGATATTATAAATTGTGTGGCGCTCTACTACGAAAAGGGCTCTAGCGGAAGCGCTTTTCTTAGGAAAGAAAAGTTCAGGGCACAACTCCCGCGAAAGCAAACTAGGCTAAAGGATGTCAAAGAGACTATTAGGTAAGTAAAATCATAAATTTCAAATGACAAAGGAACAAAGCTGTAGCTTTGGACATGACTCTTGCAACACTAATCCTTTAATTGTTATGGACCAGAAGCAGCGCGCAACCCTGAAGTTCCTGTCTCCCCCCTTCCACCCCCCACTTAATGTTGGGGGGAAAAAGTGACCAAACCAGTACGAACGTTTATCCAACATTGAAATGAGAGGGTGCGGGGGATGTGTTCCAACTATTCATGTCCAAAGCTGTGGCTCCGGCAATCAGCTTGTTGGAACACAGGCAGCCCAAGCTGACAAGTTACGAAAATATAACTATATTTTTATTTATAAGGGTTTGTATTCACTCTTCTTAATATTTATGCGCATATCTAATTCACTACTCCAAAACGAGGCTATCCACGCATCGAGGATGCCGCAACGTGCATCCGAGTTCGAAAGGACAATTCAGGATTTATCCTTTTGCCTCTCATGCATAGAGGAACACAGCAATGTTCCGTCCGCGATGCCGTTTTGCTTTTAAGCTAAGCAACGATGCGGGGATAGCTTCGTTTTCGAGTAGCTAATTATATGCGCATAAATATTAAGAAGAGTCAATGGGAGCGTAACGAACTCCGTTTACTAGCCAGAAATACTGTAAACATTTTGAATAAAAATGACTTACCTTGCCACTGTGATGTCTTCTGTCATGTTTCTCTCGATCTCCTTGTTGGCTGGCTTTAAGCTGAATTTAGCCGGGTTTTTTTTCGGAGTCCCTTCTTCCTAAAAATAGGGAAGGCTGCACACTCGATATTGACAATGCTCGCCATCCAGAGCGATAAATCCCACTTCAAAATCATTCAGAGTTCACAAAACCTCTACGAATTCCCGGCCCAAAGGTTGTTCCTTCCATAGAATGCCACTGTTAATCCATTCCTGTATTATCTAGCACACACGACTACATTTTCTTTCTCGAACTCCGTCCATTTCAACTCCTAACCGCCGTCAAGTATAATTCGACGATACCAGAGTTGAAAAGCTGGCTGAGCAGCCTAGCCTTCGCAGCAAAGGTAACCCCTTCAGGGGTTGGAGAGGCTGCTCAGCCAGCTTTTCAACTCTGGTATCAACTGGTATCAACTCTGGTATCAACTGGTATTATTATTATTATCAACTGGTATTATTATTATTATCTGGTATCAACTCTGGTATGGTATCGTATCTAACCATATAACAAGAACAATTCTGCCGGTAAGAGTTTTACAAGATTCTTTTTAGTGTATATCCGTATGCTGTGCTCGTTTTCTGGCTGAAGAAATAAAGTAAAGGGGACCTCTTTAAAGAAATTTATCGACTCGTAATATAATAATTAATATACATTGTGAGTATTGATACTGAATTGAACCGAACTGCGTCGAAAAACAGGAACTTTAGCTTTATATAGTACTGCATCAGCTAAGTTTTCCCTTATCCAGTCCAAGATGTAGTTTGAGTCTTGTTATCTAACTATATCGTATATTTAGTTTAGTTCAGGTGTTCTAGTGGAAATTATGAGCGAATTAAGTTGGAAGACAAATTGCAAAACATACAATAACAGGAGCTCAGCGCAGAGCGGACATGGAGAGGTTTTTGCCGTGTCTAGTGTGCATTAACTTCACACAGTACTTGCCAGTAAAACTACTTCGGTGTCTGCCGCTTTAGAAAACGGCCCCCGTTCATTATGGTGAACAGATTACGAGTAAGCGAACATACAAGTAATTGCGTTTACCGGTAACGTTTGGCGCGGTCGTAGACTAGAACGAGACATGTCTAAAAGGTCAAGACATGCGGACGGCAACCGGAAGTGAGCTATGTGAGAATATATATCGTATATATACGAAGAGTCCGGAAAGTCGTTAATTTTTGCAACCCTTACCAGACGTTACTTTCGAGGGGTCGTTACTTTTTCAAGGGATCTTTACTTTCGAGGGGTAAATTTATTTAGAAAATTCCTGAAAACAAGCCGGCTAATCATATCAGGTCCAATGTGATAACGTCTCGCAAACTACTGACTCAGACTACTGTTATGTTGTTATGTTCTGAGAGATATAGAGGTCTCGCAAGTCGCATTACGAACTTTTGTACTTTTAATCAAGTGTAAAAATAATTTTAATTGCTTGGCTGCGGATTGACTCTTCTTAATATTTATACGCATATAATTAGCTACTCGAAAACGAGGCTATCCCCGCATCGTTGCTTAGCTAAAAAGAAAAATGGCGTCGCGGACGGAACATTGCTGTGTTCCTCTATGCGTTGGAGACAAGGAAAAATCCTGAATTGTTCTTTCGAACTCGAATGCAGGTTGCGGCATCCTCGATGCGGGAATAGCCTCGTTTTCTAGTAGTGATTTAGATATGTGCATAAATATTAATAAGAGTGATATGGGACTAAAATGAAACCGACACCAACTTATATAATGGGGTCGCTACTTTTGGAGGGGTCGCCACTTTCGGGAGGTCGTTCTTTCGAAATTTATTTTAAGGACAAAAAATACGCTACTTTCGAGGGGTCGTTACTTTCGGGGGTTCGCTACTATCGGGACTCTACGGTAACATCGTACAGCCGTCCGATTGAATGGCATTCCCCTAGGATAACACAGGTAGCCCGGAAATACAAAGACAGAACTCACTGATAACACAGGTAACCCGGTACAACTAAGGCAATAACACAATTTTTATTATTTTATTATTATAATTTGGTGTTAATTAAATCATGAAGCGCAAGTGCACTCATCTTCGCTCGTGTTCTAACCCGTGTGAGTTATAGTTCATCCTAGTATTTTTGGACTACCAGTACATGTGTTATCCTATGGTATCCTGGCTTTCGTGAAGTTGCTCATGTTTATTCGTGTTCTACTTTCGTGCACTCCTGTTCTTCTTGTGTTCACAACGCCTAAACAAAGATGTATTCAAAGACAAGTTCTGTTATTTTATTTTTCTGTGTTGTGCGACTTTCAAGAGAGAATTAGTTTTCATGTTCGATTTTCCGCTGATAAATCTAGAGCGCGTGGCGGCTCAATTCAGTGCAAATTTCCCTTTATCGACCTCCAGCAGAAAGAATACACAATGGTTTCGTTCGTAATTAGGAGCCGTTAGTCCAGCTTTTCAATGTCGGGAACTGACGTCACAAAATGCAAGATTTGAGATAGACGCGATTAAATAGAACAATTATTTAATTCGAATACATCTTTCCATTTTTAGGGTTTAGTTCCCCTGCGTGCAGCTTCTTGTTACTCTGGCGCTGCTACGTGATGAGACTGTGTATGCATACTTTCGTAGCTGATTGTCCATTTAATCCAATTTGACTGGTTGTGCGTGTGTACTAACAGTGATCTGACTGTGTGCATACTAATAACGATGTGAACAAAAGTAGCCCGAAAATACAAGGAGAGGATACCTCACTGAAAACACAGGTAACCCGAAATAACTAAGTTGGGTAGAAATACAATGAGGGTACCACACTAATAACACAGATAACCTGAAACAAATATAGAGACGATAAAACAATTATTATTATTATTATTATTATATTATAATTTTTTTTAATTAAATTATGAAGAATTATGCACTCGTGTTCACTCGTGGAGATTTTAGAACAGATTAACAATAGTATTTGAATCCGAGCATTTTTGAGCTACCTGTGTTATCCTAGGGTAACCTGGCTTACTTGCAGTCACTCGTGTTCTAGTTGTGTTCACTCGTTTTTAACTCGTGGATGCACGCATGTACAGAACGAGTTATTGGGGTTATGTGGATGCGAGATAATTTTTTCATCGTATTTTCTGTGGACTTCGAGTGAGATAATTTATTGATCGTTTTTTCTGTGGATCAACGACTCGCCGTTAGCTTCCCGAATGACGTTTGATTTACCGAAGATATGGTACGGATGTTTATGGTACGCGGCCAGGAAGGTTTCGAAAAGATTTGGTCATGCTGGAGAAGATTTATTGACAGGCACGTCTAATGCCAGACACTCCAAACCTGGACAGACATGGTAGTGGGTCCCTATCAATCACTTAGATGTGATAACGTAACGATGACGTCATCGGTCACGTGATTTTAAGTACATGACCATATCTCCCTCATTTCTACATTTCTAATGCCAGACAGTTTAAAGGTATTGTTTCCCCACGATTCACTTAGTGGTGATGACGTAACGATGACGTCATCGGTCACGTGATTTTTAATATATGCCAAAATAGTCCACGAGTTGCACTTTGGGGCCCTATGTTTTACTCATGTTCTGAATCGTACTAGTGTGGAATTTTAGATGAGATCGACTGTGTGCGCGTACTTTCGCATCTAATTGTGCGTTGTAATGTGCCAAACACGCAGGTATCTGAGATCGTCCGCGTTACAAAAGATACGCCGGAGTTCAAGCTGCGTGCAGCTTCTTGTTCTTAATATAATATCCTGGTCAGGAGTACTTTGGAATTGTTCGACGTTTCACAGTCCAAACTGGTTGGTAATTCAAAAACGTTTTTTTGCGAGGATCAGGGGTGCTTACCATTTGACAAAAAAATCCGGTTGGGGTGCCCGATGGATAATGGTAAGCAGATTACCAATTGACCGACCTACCGGAAAGAATATCTCTTACCATTTGATTTCTATATGGCGGATGCGAACTTGATGATAGCGCTAATGTTTAGTGAAGATTTTGAGATGGATAACGTCCTTAGCGACGACGAATAATTTATCAGTGTTTTCTGTTTTAAGTACATTCATATGAGGAGAAACTTAAATCGCATTGATGCCAAATGTTGTTGTCAAATAAGTTCCATGAAAATAAGTCCCATGAAAAATAAAACAAGCTTAAAACAATTACATTTGAGTTGGCGGGAAGCTTGAAATTCACGATGTTTTATTTAGTGTTTACCTTCGATTTGTCTTCGGTTGATTCAGACTTCATCTCTCAGAAAAAGTTGAAAGTAGGTTAACAAACACATAATTCAACTTACCAGAGGTATATTGGCAACCAGGCTCGAGTAGTTCCTGTAATTGCAAAGCTGTAAAGTGCACAAACTGCACTGAAATACCTGTGGTTCTGCCATGTTGGAATTCAACTTGAGAAATGCGCGCAAAAATGTTTAGCGCGAGACAGGAATCGAGAGAAATGGTCAAATGGTAAGGGATATTTCGGTTGGTTCGTACCAACCGGGACGAAAGGACTACCTCGGAACGTAGTCCACAATTTCCAACCGAAATTCCCGAAAATTAACTGTACCATTTGCTTTCCAACCGAAATTACCGGGATTTTTGGTTAAATGGTAAGTACCCCAGGTCCAGACATGCTTCTACAACAACCAAATATAGTCAAACCCATATTAGGTACTCTGCCGGACTATCTGTACCAGAGAGACATCGTAGCAGGGGAAATGGCACAGCTTCGGGAGCAAGAGGATGCTTCATAGGAAGGAGTAATAATAATAATAATAAAGGTTTATTCACAGCCTATCCATTCTAATGAATGGCACTTCATCTGTGATGATAAAAATAAATACGATATAACAAAATAAGTATATATAGATAATAAAAAAAAGTTTTACTATTATACAAATATAAGTATAAATTATATCAGGAGTCTAGGGAGACGACGAGGAAGAAGAGAGTTACGAGTCGAGTAGCAGTGACGAGGACATTGAGGAGTCAAATGAACTTTCAACTTTAGATGGGGAAGCTACCTTTCTTCTCGCTCTTCTCGGGCGTGTTTCTGCATTTGGGCGAGCCGTACGGTTTAACCACAGGTTCATGTTTGAATAATGTTACATGCTTGCTGGAAATGCGTGTTTATCATTTCGGTGACATTGACACTGCGTCATATAAAACATACATTTCATTGGGTCGGCACTAGCATCACTGTACACGTATTACAGACTTCGAGTTCGCTGACCTTCGCTAGGATTCGCAAAATCGTTATGCCGATGGGGTAGGATCTCGAGATTTTAATAATTAACGGCTAACTTTAGAGAAAAAGTTAATTATTACAACCAGAATATATATATATATATAACTAGCGGGATCGAGATTGCTACTTAAAATCGGGCGGGATGGCGGGATTTGGAAAAAAAATTGCGGGATGGCGGGATTTCAGAATGCTATTGTGGACCCTCATCCTCTGTGGGTAATTGTTTGATGAGAGAACAAGATATAATACAGCATTTCTTTGAGCTACTTCCATTTTTTCTAGTCACAGTGGATCATGAGTGCTTTATTCCATTTGAAAAGCTGAGTCTAACGAGTACGAGCCAATTACTCCAAGATCCTCTGCACACATTACTTTACTGAGATACTATTTAGCGCTTGAATCGTAGAAATCTTCTAGATACAATATTAGAGTCCGTTTGGTTGACACAGTTTGTTTCGAAGTACGAGTGGAGCCGTAATATAGTATACCTGATCAGCTATAAACAATGTATTTTTCTGGATTTAGCTTCCTTACTTCCCTTGAGTTGCTGTAGTTTTCATAAAAGAATGCAGAGTCAACACAAACTTCATCTGTGTTACAGCTTCGTCCGGTTCGCCTATGTTATATTTTTCAAAGTCCGATTTTGTTAGCAGTACGCATGCGCGCGTAACGAGAGGGACTGGGTTCGACGATTAGTCACATTTTCGACCCCAGACCCTTCTCTTATTTCTTACTGCGCATGCTTGACGAAATCGAAAGGCTCTGCTTTTGGAAACTCCAGATATGCAAATTAGGTTTGTAGCCAAAATCTCAACCTCGTCCCCAAGGTCTTCTCGGTCAGATCCTAGATGGCAACTACGAGATGGCCCTGGGGACGAGGTTGCCAAAATCTGGCTACAGTTCTCATAGCGCATAATCAAAACTTCAGAAACAAAATGGCGGACAACTCAACGTTTGAAGTACTAGATAAAGAATGAACGGACGATCTTTATGGGATTTTCAAACTCGAGCTGAAAGCGAGAGTTTGTAAATCCCATAAAGATCGGACGTGGATTCTTTATCGCACTTATCAAACCAAGGGAGCACGGCAGACTTGGTTTAGCCGCCATCTTGAAATACCTTTATTACAATGCGACTTTCCGCTGACAATAATTAATGTTGCGCTCACGAGACTCGTAATGCCGAGCGAGCCCCGAAGGGAAGAGAAAAGGCGGGGAGTGAAACCGTTAAAAGTTTGTAGCTTCATGCTCGTAGCAAATAGGCCTTTTGCATCAATTGATCACGTGACGATTTGCCCATAGCAACGCCTGTGTGGAGGGCAAGCCATTCTAACATTCCTTGACAACAGAGAGAGCGTGAGAGACACGAGCGTGAAACCTCAATACTAAAAAAGGTCTGCCGTATTTATCAGAACTATTTAGCTTTAAATCTTAAAGCTCAGTGTTAGAGGATTTTAAGAGCCGCAAGACGATTAGAAATAGCTTTCTGAAGTCAAAAACGTACCGGACTCCTGCTTCTATTGCAAATACATTTTGCGAATATTTGACTAGTATTGGACCAAACTTAACAAAACAAATCCCAGAATCCTGCAATAGCCACAAACAATATCTTAAAGAACGTATTATACATTCCTGCTTTCTTGAGCCAGTAACTGAGAGCGAAATTGTGAACATTGCAAGTAGTTTTAATCTGGTAAGGCTGCAGGATTTGATCATGTTAGTATCACAGACGTTAAACATAACATATTTTTATCTTTCTGCACCCTTAGCTCACGTCATAAATCTTTCTGTTTCTACTGGATCCCTGCCACAAAACCTTAAAACTGCTAAAGTCACACCAATTTTTAAAGCTGATAATTCCTCCTTCTTCACTAATTATAGACCTATTTCTATATTACCTGCTTTCTCTAAAGTTTTTGAAAAAGCTATGTTTAATCGTATCCTAAACTTTATAAATAAGAACAATGTGCTTTATGATAACCAATTTGGCTTTAGATCTCAGCACTCTACTTCTCTTGCCCTTTTGCGCTTAGTAGATCAAATTTCTTCTTCATTTGACAACAAAGAACTTTGTGCAGGGGTATTTCTGGACTTGTCTAAAGCCTTTGATACCGTAAACCATACAATTCTACTTGATAAATTATACTATGGAATTAGAGGTCTTGCGTCTAACTGGATTTATAGCTATTTAATAAATCGCAAACAATTTGTCGAATTTAGGGGTAAATGCTCAGACTATCAATCTGTTGTATGCGGTGTCCTACATGGTCCATTCTTGGTCCCCTGTTGTTCATCTCATACATTAATGATATTCACCAATCTTCTAATGTACTACAGTTTATATTATTTGCAGATGACACTAATTGTTTTTTGTACAGATAAAAATATTGACACTATTTATTCTACAATGAATAATGAGCTCAAGAAGGTGTCTGACTGGCTTATAACTAACAAACTTACTATTAATATTAACAAAACAAACTACATCATATTTAGATCTAGACAAAGGAAACTAGCTATTAGTGGCTCTCATCTTAAACTCAACTCATCTTAAACTCAATAAGTTATTACCTTAAACAAAGCACAACCTTTTTGGGAGTTTTTATTGATGAACACCTCAACTGGAAAGAACATATGGCAACAATTACCAATAAGATATCAAAATCCATAGGTATTATTTCTAAATCTAGATTTTTTATCTCCCAAACTTCACTTCGCAGCCTATATTTTGCACTTGTTTATCCCTATCTGCATTACGGTAATATTATTTGGGGCAGCACTTATGCTAGTACTCTAAATCGGGTAGTGGTGTTGCAGAAAAGAATTATTAGAATAATTACAAAATCAAGTTTTGATGCCCATACTGCACCACTTTTCTCAGCCGGCAATCTCTTAACTTTATCGAATATATATAAATTACAAGTAGGTGTATTTATGTTTTCTTATGAAAGAAAGTTACTACCACATATTTTTCAAATGTTCAACACTTACCTACAACACTAGGAGAGCTCATAAGTACAGGCCTGAATTTTGTAGAACCAACACCAGGCAATTCTCCATAATTTATCAGGGTCCCAAGTTTTGGAACTCTCTTCCTAATGAACTGAAACGATGTACTTCCCTTATAAACTTTAAACATAAACTGAAAAAATATTTGATTAATTCATAATCCTCTTGTTTGAATCTCCTCCACTTATAATTGCATACTTCATTTTTTTCTTTTTTTCTTCCTTCTTCTTCCTTTCTCCGTAATACTTCTTTATCAGTATTAAGTTAATCTTATTGTACTATAAACACAAAAAGTACAATCTAAAGAGAAAAAAGACAGTCTAAATATAATAAGCTTTCAGCTTCTATCTAGACTGTTTTTCTCCACCGCTAGTTTTTTTTGTTATAATATGGCATCTATTTAATTATATTTCTAATTATGTGGAGTTGTGTATTGGTATGTAGTGTAGCGTAGCGTAGTGTAGTAGTGCCTTTTTATACATGTTTGTAATTGGTGTTTTTTTCGTAATGAATGATGATGATACTCGCAACATAGACTCCCTACTTCCAGTGATTACAAAGATGATAAATACCTCATTGGATTCTGGGCATTTCCCTGATGTCTGGAAAGAGGCCGTTGTTCTCCCTCTACTGAAGAAGGCTGGTTTAGAATCGGCATTTAAGAACCTTCGCCCTGTTAGTAATCTGTCATATGTATCCAAGCTCGCAGAGCGTGCGGTTTTCAATCAAATGCATGAACATATGCTTCAGTCAGGCCTTTACCCACTCCTGCAATCTGCTTATCGACAATATCACAGTACTGAAACTGCTTTGTTAAAAGTTACTAATGATATCCTACTAAACATGAACTCTCAGCGTGTCACTCTCTTAGTCCTTCTGGACCTCAGTTCTGCCTTCGATACTGTAGATCATGGAATCCTCCTGAAACGCTTGGGCTGTAAATTCGGAATTGGGGGAAAAGTGCTTGACTGGTTTCCATCTTACTTGTCTGGGCGAAGCCAGCGCATCGTATTGGACGGTGTCTTCTGTGACAAATTCGACTTATACTGTGGAGTCCCTCAAGGATCCTGTCTGGGTCCACTTCTCTTCATAGCGTATGCATCTAAACTATTTGATATTGTTGAATTTCATTTGCCTGATGTCCACTATCAACTAATAGTCAGTGTTCAAATAAAATGAACTTGAACTTGTTTGTCAAAGAAATGATGGTTTCGGCGTGCTGCCCATAGGATTCGGCTGGGGTAAGCAATCAAATTATGAGTTTTATACTACGGCTGGACAAAATAAAAAATACCAAACAGTTCTACAGACTACAGTCAATCAAATTTCAGAGAAATACGAGGTATTGTTGTCGATGAGGCGCATGTATGACTGGCGAATGCTGGTGACCGAGTAATGAATGCTTGTTTAAATTTGCTGTTACAGTAAACATTTTCGTCCTGTGGTAAAGACAATATAAGCTTACTAAAATCATATTTACACGATTGCAAATGTGTACTCAGTTTGTATAGGTAATCATACGGTTTCAAGTGCAATTTGGGATTAATTTGCACGAGTGGGTTTTTCAAAGAGTGTCAAAATTGCACGAGCCCGCAGGGCGAGTGCAATTTGAGCTCTTTGAAATACACACGAGTGTATTTTTTTCAGGAAGTGACGTTGGCGAGTCATGTACAGTGACAAAGTAATTTATTCAGTCAACAAACCATAATAGTTCACACTTTCAAATTCATTCAAATTGTTCGAGTGTTGTCAGAAGTCGAAAAGAAATGTTTCATTGCATTCCAAAGAAATTTGCATCGTATTTCCTTTTTTCGGCACTATGTTTCCTTTTTTCTGCACTGTGTTTCCTTGAAATTGCATTGCCCTAAACCAATCAGAATTGAGAATTTTTGCCATGTATATTATTAGGTCGGTAATTCCACCCCTTGTCATCGTGGTTAGAAACTCATTTTTTTAAGTTTGTGTTTATGAAGACTGAAATAGGTCACTGTTTAGTCTGGTACACTGACTCAAATAAGGCTTACTGTACTTTGCGAAACGAAACGAAACTGTACTTTGCGAACGCGTATTTAAGCACTACTGGGAACAACTAAAAACAATCATCTTAGTTTATACTTACTTTCACACATATAGCGCCGGGTAGACTTCTTTACTTGCTCCTTTTTAACTCGTGGATGCACGCATGTGCAGGAACGAGTTATTAGGGTTAGGTGGATTGGTGCCATTGTTTACCCGTTCCATGTCGTTGAACCCGTCGCGTCGCTGGATTTCGCACGAGTTCCCTCGAGCTCCATAGATAGATAGATAGATAGATAGTTTTTATTTGGAGTCGTATACATCTGTACATAGACATTTATCCAAATAAATGTGCACTTCACTGTGCTACAGGTGTTTGGGGTCTTTCAGAATTATGAGAGTCGAGGCAGAATCGATCAGAGTTCTTTGAGGCCATTGTCTCTATACATAAAACATTCGTATAGTAACAATTAGGGGGGTTTACCGAAAATATATGCCAAAGCCAAAGACTCGGAAAGGGGGGGGGGGGGGGGGCATCAAGAAACATCCGCTTACATCAATCAGTATAGAAAACGTGTCGATCTTCGTCCACTTCAGTTTTGACAACTTAAAATGACTTACAAAGAATGCATTATTAGTTGAGGCTTTCAATAAGTTAAAGGGGGATTTGTTAGACGAGTCTGGCTGGGAAGCACTCATGAAGTGGTATGAGAGCAGTTACACAGTCCACTGGACATGCACAGCAGATCTCAGGTATTCAGTTGTCTAAAAAAACTTTCGCCAAGACTAAAATTGAACATTGCATTGGTAGTTATAAAGTAATTTCCAGCCCTACATGTATGCAGATATGTTTTATTTGTTCTTATTACCATATTCTACTGTCATATGTTTATGCTTTGAAGTATATTTAATTTAAAAATTAAAAATAGTATATATTTTTTGTGCTTTAATTATTTTTATCATCATTATTATTATTATTAATCAATTTGCTAGGAAAAGGTTTCTCAGGTGTCAATCGAAAGGGATTAGTCTGGCATGGAAGTGAGATTCATACTTGGGGCGCTTCATACTTGGGACGCTTCGCGTCTTTCGCGTTAAGGCTGGTTCTCATATAATCGTCCCAATCGCTTGAACATTTTGTTCGGACGATTTTCCCATAGCAACGCCTATGTGGAAGGCAAGCCATCCAAACATTCCTTGACAACAGAGAGAGCGCGAGAGACGCGAGCGTGAAACCTCAATACTAGAAGGTCTGCCTCTTCCTTTGTTATTCGTTTTTAACCCAAATTTATCAGAACTATTTAGCTTTAAATCTTAAAGTTCAGTGTTAGAGGTTGTTAAGAGCCGTGAGACGATCAGAAATAGCTTTCTGAAGTCAAAAACGAACCAGACTCTGCGAGTTACTCGCAACAAGATGGCGGCCTCAACAGGTAATAGCTCACTTACCATCCGCGAGTTGCCCTTAGGGGCCCTATGTTTACAAACAAAACTCCTCTTTACAGTTCCGGCGATCTAATATTTGTAACAATTTTCCCCATTTTTACTGAACAACATTTTTAGCTCTCCTTTCCTCGTTCTGGTATCTTTCTTCATAACGAAATAAATAGTAACTAAAAAAATCATATGTTTGAATATTTTAGCTGAGAGAAGGGTTGCAGCAACCTGAAAGTTTTTCGATCGATCGCTTTGAAAGGCTATGATCTTTTAAGTTATTATTTATTTCGTTATGAATAAAAACACCAGAACGAGGAAAGGAGAGCTAAAAATGTTGTCCAGTAAAAAAAGGGGAAAAAAGGTTTAGCGTGAAAGTAAGTATAAACTACGATTATTGTTTTAGTTGTTCCCAGTAGTGCTTAAATACGCGTTTCGCAAAGTACAGTTTCGTTTCGTTTCGTTTCTCAAAGTACAGTAACTAAAGCCGCTTGCGTATCAAACGTCTAGATGTATAGAGTCGTATTTTTCATGTATTTTGGCGATACGACCTATTTCGGCAGAGAAAATCGAAACGAAAACGTATCAGTGCAAATCAGGACGAATCTGTGATGTCCTTTGTTTTATTTTCATGAATTATTGATTTGATAATGAATAATATTAATTGTGTTGTCCGTCTCTTCTTTAGAATGAAAAATGCAAGGCAGGCAGACCAATAAATAGACACAAAGAACAAACGGACACACAATTGGAGGATGCAACAAAGCCCTCCATGGTTGAAGTACAGAATAATACTTTACTGTCTTGATCCTTACTGAGATGATAGTGTAACACTGTATGCTGGTTTACTCCCTGTAATAGGCCTAATGAAGAAGAAATGATAGATTGTTTTTGTTACATCCAAGGCATTCACATCAATTTGTTTATTGTGCACTTGTAATAATTATTTTCAATTAAAACGCTGTGTTTGGCTGGTACATGGGTGTCATCACACTCATGCGACAGCTCCCGCTCAAATGATGTACATGTAATATGCTTCACTTCTTACCTTAAAATGTTATCAAATGAGTAAATCTTACAGATGGCTTTTCCAACACAATGAATTTTGCTGTGCGTGATATCTGAGGTCAGGATTGTAGGTTTAATTTACTTTGACATAGTAACATACTAAAATAACCTGCACAAACCCCCCTTCCCACGGATATTTGTGAGGCATTTGACATTTGTGAATCAGAATGTTGCAAGTGCCTTACACTTGAGCTTTGGAATGAGTGCAAATATCTCGGACTCTCTCTTTGAAAAATTTCCCACCTCCAGGCTGACCTTTGCAAATGTCCCACCCTGGGCCGGACTGATAAGTTGTCAAACGTCCCACCCCGCGACCAATAGGTTGTTAGCAAAGAACTTCATTAAATACTTTAATTCAAACTGAGATTCAGTCAAAGAATCAGGGAGTTCTGATAATTTCGCTAAAAATACACCTGATGCAGAAATCTCTAGGCTCCCACCTACAACAAGTACTCTAATCGATATTATTTTCACAAACAGTCCCGAGAAAGTGGTTTGTTGCGGTGTCATGCGTCTTGGCATAAGCGACCATGACTTAGTTTATGCTTACCGCAAAATCTCAGTTCCTTCTAAAGTCGGTCATAGGTTCATTAGCTACCGGCAAATGAAAAACTTTGACCCCGACAAGTTTAAGGCAGATCTAGAAAAAGTCCCATGGTTTCTATTGCAAAACTATGAAATGACGTTGAATCCATGTGGTCACAATGGAAACATGATTTTCTAAAGGTAGTAGACAAACATGCACCGATGCGTACCAGACGAGCTCGTCAAACGAAATCCCCATAGGTCAATCAAAGTTTGTTAACGAAAATGCGACAACGGGACCATCAAAAGAAAGTTGCTGTTAGAACTAATGATCCCAACGACTGGTCGCAATACAAAAAGTTAAGAAATGAAGTAAATAATTTAGCACGTCAAACAAAGGCAGACTATTATAAGAGCAAACTTAATGCAACACGACGTCAAAAGAAACGAGAGTTATTAATGAGGTCACTGGACGGAATTCCAAAAAAGGTGAAGGAGTCATGAAAATTGATTTTGATAATGATTTTGATAATACCAGCTGAAATGGCCAATACGTTCAACAAACTGAGGTAAATTTCGGCAACGGAGTTTCTGATGATTTTGTTCAGTATTTGCCCATTGCAAAACCTCATTTTCTCTCCGGCATACAACCAGAAATGTTGTTCTGAAACATTAAAAAATCTATCTGCCTCGAAGGCAACCGGATTAGATAATATACCGTGTAAAATGTTGAAAATAGGCGCCGATACTGTTTGCGATTCACTTATATGGCTGTTCAATGCGTCAATTTCACAGGGGATCTTCCCCTGTGAATGGATCTTCCCCTGTAAGACCCGTATATAAAAGCGGGACGCTACCCCTGCGTACATGCGTCTGTAGTCATCGCATTCAGCGGTTATTTTCGAATATGAAACTGGATTATTATCGGCCAATATCCGTAATTTCAGCTATAGCTAAGGTATTTGAGAGGATTATCTATGACCAGCTCTATACCTATTTGCAAAATAACGGTTTATTAACCAGTTGTCAATCTGGTTTCCGAAAGTTACACTCGACAGTGACCGCTTTGCTCCACGCTACGGACAAATGGTCGCTAAATATTGACAAAGGTCTGATTAATGCAACTGTTTTTGTTGTAACGGCCCATAGTAGCTACACCCGTTTAGGAAGAGCCGTGAAAGTACCTAAGGAACTAGACATGTAATATTGTAACGGGTTACCTGTGGTTTACATTTGTATCCCTCCCCTGTGAGGAGGGTGTGTAACACCAGCCATGTCGTAGTCAAGTAAAGTTGAGTTTATAAACCAAAGAAGCCGTGTTATTTCTCAACATTAATTGGTCCTTCGAGCCGGATTAGAGGATTAGAAGATAGCAAGCACTTTGTGAATCGATTCAATTTGTGAATCGATTCAAGTTGCCGTGGATTGACTGGACTCTACGAAACTCCGTCTTGTCAACATCTGAATCGCAAGCACGTGCTCGATAATAATGGCCGCCACCTCGATTGAAAGTGAAATGCAACTAGAAGACAACCTATCTCGCATGTCGGTCGAGAAGCTACGCAAAATTCTCCGAGAAAAGAGTCTTCCCACAGTTGGAAGTAATATATAAAAAAACGAGAGCTAGTGTTTTACCAGGGTATCCAAACACCGAGAAAGATGTTTGGATTCCCTGGTGAAACACGAAGCTCGAATTTTTTATATGACTTCTCAATCGAAAACAATACCTGCATTCATAAATCATTAGAAAGTATTGTTTGCCTGGAATTTTATTGCATGCAATTATAGACTACAAGGGTTGTTATTTTGTGACGGTCATTTCAACAAACAGCCTGATAGCGTAGTGGACAAGACAGCCGGCTAGTAGTCAAGAGCAGCCATGAGGAGGATGGTTCGAGTCACACTCTGGACACCGATTTTTATTTCCGTCTTCTCCTTCACTTCTCCATGTAAAGTCATACTTATGCTGTAATCCTTGAATGATACCCAATGAGAACACAGATGATGTTCATCTAGTGTTTCGTTGGGTATCCAGATTGATGTATGTGACCAAATGCAGCCCTCTGATTGATTAAAAAGGTCATGAATTATTCATGAGTTTGAGAAGGAAGAAGAACCTAGTTAAAATCGAGCTGGTTTAGGGTTTCATCGTATGACATGCCTTGAGCTGAGAGATCAGATCATCTGACTAGTCCCAGAAGAGGGGATTGAGAATGAGCTTAGTAGCTGGAGAGATTTCTTAGAAGAAATAGATCAAGCAGTCGATGTCGCCCAAGAATAAATAGACAAAGAATATAATTCTTCATGTGAGGTTCAATCCTCAAAGGGCAGTGCTCATAATGAAAATCGCCAATCGTCTAACCTCAAATTGCCCAGAATAGAGCTGCCCAAGTTTCATGGTGATGTGCTAAAATTCCAGAACTTCTGGGATCAGTTTGAAGCTGCAGTGCATGACAATGATGCTTTGCCAAATGTCCAGAAATGTACATATTTACGCTCAGTGCTGACAGGCAATGCATTGCTAACGATATAAGGTTTTGAAGTTACTGGTGCTAACTACCAGCCAGTTGTAGAATCGCTGAAACATAGGTATGGAAGAAAGCGTGTTATAATCGCATTCCTCATTAAGTCAGTTGTCAACATGGAGGCTAAGTCAAACACATCTGCATCCTCCCTTCGTGATCTCTATGATACACTAAAGAACAGAACTAGGGCACTAGAGGCTCTCGGGGAAATCCCAATGAGCCACGGATATATTCTGCTACCCATATTTGAAACCAAGCTGCCATCACAGTTGTTAGAAAAGTGGGAGTTACAACTAGCCGACACACCAAAAGATGAGATAGATCTCGATTTGTTTTTCAAGTTCCTTAATCGAAAGGTTAGGTTAGGCAGGCGAGAGAAATGTAAATGCAAATCCTAGCACGAGTAGTCGTAGTCCAAACAAAGGTAGAGATGAAAGAAGAAAGCCAGGATTTGTACCGACAAGTAACCAGGAACAAGTATCAACAGCATCCACGCTGTTCAGTGAGGCCAAACTGGCACCAACATATCAAAGTTGTAGATTTTGTAAAGCGGATCATGAGTCAGTAGATTGCCCATAATTCAATCGGAAAGCAGTAGACGATAGATGGAAGGTAGTCAAAAAAAGCAAACTGTGCTTCAACTGTCTAAGACCTACCAACAACAAGCATTTCTCCAAAATCTGTCGTCAACCCAAGTGTTTAGTTATCAATTGTGGCCAACAACATCACAGGCTACTGCATGGCCAATCTCCAAAGGCCACACCCACAAAGACACTCCTGCAAACCGCATTGGCTAAGTTATCAGTAAATGGCCAAGAGATCACAGTTCGTGTTCTGCTTGATTCTGGGAGTCAAGAATGTTGCAGAATCTTTGGGCCTGCAAGGTCCCTCAGAAGTATTAAGCATAACAACACTATGTGGCCGGAGAGACCAGTGAGACCAAGAGATTGCAGAGAGTCAGATTTGCCCTCTCGCCTATCAAGGGCCACCCCATAGGAGCTGTTGAAATGGACGCCCTTACCATCCCCAAGATTTGTAACCCTTTAGGACCGGTTAAGTTAAATTTTAAGAACAACCCTCACCTAAAGAACTTGAACCTTGCAAATTTGTATCCTCGTAGGTCAGTTGAAGTAGATGTTCTTATCGGTGCAGATCATTACTATTCATTTGTGACTGGGATTTGTAAGAGAGGGAAGACAACGGATTCAATAGTAGCTGTGCAATCACACCTCGGTTGGATATTTACAGGGCCTGTGGAAGGCTACCCAAAGCCGCACACCGCGTCAATGGTAGCAACTGCAGAGAATAGCGGAGTCAATGCAAGTCTGCGTCGGTTCTGGGAGCTAGAGTCAATCGCCATGACAGAAAAGGAGAATCCAACTATGACACAAGAGGTAGAGCATGCAGTCTCTGACTTTAAGAAAGGACTGAAATTTGATAGCCACAACTAATGAAGTCCAACTGCCGTGGAAGACAGATCACATAAAGTTAGAGAATAATTATCCACAAGCTGTGAAACGACTAGAAAGCACTGAGAGAAGGTTGAAACGTGATCCAGAGAAAGCGGAGGCTTACATGAACGCTATCAACCAATACATAGAGAAAGGCTTTGCAGAAGAGGTATCTGACCACAAAGGAGAAGACATGAAGGTCCGGTACTTGCCACATCATGCTGTATTTCGCAATGACAAGAAGACAACGAAGTGTAGAATCGTCTTCGATGCTTCAGCAAGAGAGAAAGACGGCGTTTCTCTCAACGATTGTGTACTTCCCGGTCCTGCACTACAACCTAATCTTGTATCTGTTCTCATTCGTTTTCGTACACACAGTGTTGGTCTGATAGCAGATATTGAGAAAATGTTTCTACAGGTAAAGCTTGCACGACAGGATCAAGATGTCCACCGCTACCCATGGAGAGACCCCAAGTCACATGAAGCACCTAAAGTCTACAGAATGCGGAGATTGACGTTTGGAGTGAACTCTAGTCCATTTCTCGCCATAGCAACAGTGCACGCCCATGTCAACAAGTATGCTGAGACGTTCCCTAATGCTGTGAAGGAATTCCTACATAACATTTATGTAGATGATTGTTTAACGGGAGCCGACACAGACGATTCTGCTTTGATACTCCAACAGAACATGACGGAGGTTATGAAGACTGCAGCATTCAACTTAACGAAATTGGCAAGTAATTCAAAGCTTGTTATGGATAGCACACATCCAGACAGGAGATCATCGTTGCCATTAGTAGAGTTTGAATCAAGTGAGCCACTGAAAGCACTTGGAGTTTCATGGGACATGACATCTGATTGCTTCAGATTCATTGCACCTGCAGAAGTCATCTCATCTCGTGATCCAATGACAAAGAGGAGCCTATTAAGTCTAGCATCTAAAGTATTCGATCCAATGGGACTGATATCACCGTTCACGATTAGAGTAAAGATCATTTTCCAAGAGCTGTGGAGAATAGGATTACAGTGGGACGATCCATTGGATAGCAACATTGAAAGAGAGTGGTCATTATGGAAGTCAGAGTTGTCGCAGCTGAAAGTCGTGACCATCCCTAGATGCTTCGGAACAGGTATCACTTCGAAGTCCACAATTGAGCTACACGGTTTTGGAGATGCTTCCCCAAAGGCATACGGAGCAGCTGTGTACGTTCGTGTTACAGATGAGCGGGGACAAGTGTCTTCACAGCTAGTAATGTCGAGATCCACAGTTGCACCTATCAAGGCAGTGTCACTCCCAAGGCGGCTAGAGTTACTAGCAGCAGTGGTAAATGCAGATTGCTGAAATTTATCGTAGAGACATTGCCAGTTAAGATAGATCGAGTTGTATGTTGGACGGACAGTATGGTGACACTATTGGATAAGAAGGCAGAGTTCTTGCTGGAAACCATTCGTAGCAAATCGAGTAGCAGAGATACAGTCCACGTGGGATCCTGAGTGCTGGAATTACTGTGCAAGTAAGGCCAATCCGGCAGATTTGTTGACACGTGGATTACCATGCAACGACATGACTTCAAGTGAACTGTGGTGGAATGGACCCTCGTGGCTGTCTCTACCTCTTGAATCTCGTCTCATCCAGCAGCAGGATGAAGATGTGCCCGAAAGCTGCGAAGAAGAGAGAAGAGTAGTCCATAGCTGCTGTAGTGAAGCCTTTAATCGATGTGTCGCGCTATGGAACATGGATAAAGCTAATCCGTGTAACCGCGTACCTGTTTAGGGCCACGAAGCTGTTCAAGACTAAATCTACATCTTCCGTAACTGAGCTGTCAGCTGAGGAGTTGAAGCAGGCAGAGGTGCAGTGGTACAAGTGGGTACAACAGGAGGTGTACAAAGAAGACTATGCACAGTTGAAAGTTGGAGAAACCTTAGCCAGCAACAGCCGTCTTCTGAAGTTAGACCCTTATTACGACGATATTGAACAGGTAATAAGAGTGGGTGGACGTTTACAGTTTGCAGACCTTCCAGAAGAGAACAAGCACCAAGTCATCCTTCCACGTGGACATCTAGTAGTTGAAAAGATGGTACAATACGTACAAAAACGGATGTTACATGCTGGACCAGAAACCATCCTAGCAAACCTGAGACAGACGATTTGGCTAACCCAAGGAAGACGAGAATTTAAGTCAAACGGATTATAAGAAGATGTGTAGCTTGCCAAAGACAGAAAGTTGGACCTTGTACGCAGAAGATGGGACCACTACTCGAAGAAAGAGTTACGCCCTCGTCACCATTTACGCATATTGGCATTGACTTTGCTGGACGTGAAAGAAGGCTCAAGCACAAAGAAAGCATGTGTATGTGTGTTTACGTGTGCGTCATCTCGTATGGTTCACCTGGAGCTCACAAATAACTTGACGACGGTTGAGTTCCTACAAGCCTTTAGTCGTATGACAAGTCGCAGAGGTCTATGTGATACAGTATGGTCGGACAATGCTAAGAACTTCAAGGCTGCGAGTAACGAAATCAAGAAGATGTATGACAACCACCAGACACAGAGCCAATCTGTGTGGGACACGCTGGATCAAGATCGAATCAAGTCTGAGATATCATCGAAGGGGATCAAGTGGAAATTCATTACAGAACGCTCACCATGGAGAGGAGGCTGGTGGGAAAGGATCTGTAGAGCAGTGAAGGAACCATTGCGCAAGGTACTTGGAAAAGCACTTCTTACCTTCACCGATAGGGATCTATCACCGATAACACCTGCGCATCTCACCATTGGTAGATCACTTAATAGCTTACCCGATGCCCGAGAAGAAGGTTTAGAGGACTCCAGCAGAAGAGTCATGCAGAGGTATCTATATTTGCAGAAATTACTGAATCATTACTGGAGGCGTTGGGAGAAAGAATACCTGCATCAGTTGACTGTGCGAGCGAAGTGGCACAAGGAAGACCCTCCCCTACGAGTAGGAGAAATTGTACTAATCTCCGAAGATAATGTGTCTCGTGGAAAGTGGCCGTTGGCTAGAGTTGAAGAAGTCCACCCTGGAAGGGATGGCCTTGTAAGAACTGCGACGGTGAGAACAGACAAGAGTACCCTCAACAGACCTATGCAACGTTTGCACAGATTGGAGATAGATGCAGCAGCTGCACACGCTAAATCCAAAGAAGATGTTCCTGTATATGGTGGGGAGAAGCCGAAACCAAACGTTGCACCCGTTCAGAATGTTTCAAGAGCAAAGCGCAAGACGAGTGTTGTCCCCCATGAAAGAGGACAAGGTGGGGAGGATATAACGGCCCATAGTAGCTACACCCGTCCAGGAAGAGCCGTGAAAGTACCTAAGAAACTAGACATGTAATATAATTGTAACGGGTTACCTGTGGTTTACATTTGTATCCCTCCCCTGTGAGGAAGGTTTTGTAACACCAGCCACGTTGTATGTCGTAGTCAAAAGTTGAGTTTATAAACCAAAGAAGCCGTGTTATTTCTCAACATTTGTAGACCTGAAAAAAGCTCTTGACATCGTTGACCACACTGTTTTGCTTCAAAAAACTAGAAAGTTACGACTTGACTTCCCCAAATATTGCGTGGTTTAGATCTCAGCGAACGAAAGCGAAGGTGTGTGGCCAACGGTGAAATGTCAGACTATGGGGTCCTCACCTGTGGCGTCCCACAAGGGACACTTTTGGGAGCTTTGCTCTGTTCCTAATATATATAAATGACTTTCCTGATTGCTTAAAATTCTCAGACACTCAAATGTACGGAGATGATACTTGTCTTACAATGGCAGGTTCATCAACCACCCAGGACCGAATTTCTACAGAATAGCATAAGCTACAGTAGGGCGAAATTTGGAAGTAAATATCAGGTGATATTAAGAAATTCAAATTCGCTTGAGACGTTTTGTAAAACACTTTCTTCCTCTGGCTTTACTTTCAATAACATTTCTTCTTAATATATACTTTGTAATAATGTAGATCTATTTACATACTTTAAAAACATAAATTACGTAGGTAATCGACTAGAGTGTATTTTTACCTGGCAAGTTCCTTCATAATGTTTCTTCATAATCATTTATGTAGTAGATAAAATATGAGCGGGAGATCTGTATGGGCATTTACAATGGCGAGCCGCTTCCATTGTAAAGCCCATACAGATCGAACGCGAATATTTTATCTTACTTGTAAAATGAATAGATAACTAAAACCATTGATATGCACGACAAAATTTTAACCTTTGATTTCTCCCACCTTGCTATCGATGTGGCATGAATTAGTTTCTCACAAAAACATATCCCACATCGAAGAGACAATGTGTATGCAATAAGAGATTTTACAACAACATCCAATTTTCTCGCTTTCTGATTGGCTCTCCGCTATATGCCAAATAAGTACGGACAATGAAAATGACGTCACTCGCAAGCCGTGGTAGCTTTGCAAAGTGCTTTCACGGCGAGGTTTGTGAATTCAAATGGCTGTTGATTTCGCTTCCAAAAACAAGAAAATGAGGATTTCACAAGCATTTTATTACTAGGAGAAGTTAATCGGTGAGTCAAACTTCTTTGTAGTGTGCCATTTGGCAAAATAAGAGTTTTCTCTTGAGTGGAATTTGTAGTCCGACTTTGTGACTAGACTAGTTCTCTCAGAGCTCAGAAGTTTTGAATTATATAACAATAACTTTTCTGATCGAGAAAAAAAAACAAGAAAGGATTTCACAAGCATTCCATCAATTACAGAAGTTAATCGGTGAACCAAATTGCCATTTGTCAAAGAAAGCTTTCTCTCGGCAACGGTAATTAGAAGTGTTTACGTTTTGACTTTCAATGGCCTTTTTCGACTCGAAAGCAGTTTATTACGAACCCATTTGAAGCTATAAGTGTTTCGTCGTTGTAAGAAAACAAATCGCACACATTTTGCCATTGTCTGAACTTGTATTGATCATAGAAATGACGCCATAAAATGTCCAAAACTTTGCAGTTCAGACAAGTGAAGATGGGAGAAGTGTCGCTGTTTGGTAGGATTTCCCGGCATGCTTTGCGGTCATTATGGATGAATTTAGCTTGCTGTGAAGTGCTTGTGGACAGAATGGCTTGGTTCTGGGCACGTTTTGTTGTTGGGAGACTGAAAGTGAGGTTAGTGCAAACATGAAACTCTAAATTTTATGTGAAATATGCATTTTTGTGAGAAAATTTAGAATCTGAGGAGAATTTTCTGTAACTGTCATTTTAATCCTTTTTCTGAAGTGAAATAATGTCAACTATAGTTAACTTATGCAAAGAAAGGAGGATTTAGATGAAATTATTCATTCTTAATATGCCTAATGCAGTTCAATAGGATCATTTGTCTATACATTAAGGTGTGTGTGAATCTCAGGGCATTGCTCTTTGAACTTAGTCAGATTTAAACCCTCAAAGCAAGTAACCAGTAATAGTGCCATATGGCACTCTTGGGAGTGAAAGGGTTAAGAAAATGTCGGGAATTGGTAGGCTCAGGGAATTTTATACCGGGAAATCGTTGATATGTCGGGACAAAATGAAAATAAATCGGGACAACTTTTGAGAAAACACCACAGCTCAAACAGCTAGTAAATTATCCTCAACTCAGAAATCGATTACTGTCAAATGTGGGAACTTTATAGAGAATGTTAAAGTGCTTATGAAACCAAATTTTGCATATTTATTTTATTGCAGAATAATAAAGTTCATTCTTTTCTGATTATCAAGAGTATATTTATTTTTCAGTTCCGCCTTCGGAAAGGTCTCTTTTTCGCCATTCAAATTGACTACTTTATGCTAAAAACTGTCCGGGGCCTGGAACTGAATCTGCCATTATAATGACGTCACTGTGAGGACTCGCAAGTGACAATCCCTTCATATGATCATGTAGGACGACACCCATTTTTACAAAAAAAATACAATAGAATAAAGCACAATACAATTCAATACAAAAAATGAAATACAATAGAACGCAACACAATCCTTAACAAATAAAAGATGGTTCTCCTTGTTCTATAAAAAAAAAATTGCACGCTTGAGGTCCGTGAAAAACTGCGGATGCACGAGCAGAACACGAGTGCATTTAGCCCCATTTCAAGACCTCGAAAGTACATTATTTTGTTATAGAACAAGGAGAACCATCTTTTATTTATTTTCTAATACAAACTTCAATCTAGACGAAGGAAAGTAAGCAATATAATTTTAAGAACCCACATAAAAATCTAACTAAGCGAACTGACTACAGCGAAAACTCCATTTTACTGTACTTCGATGACTTCGACTTATTTACAACATTTCTCGTCGCTGATTGGTTCAATTCTGACAGCTTGACATTGACGACCTGAAAGCTCGTTTCTTATTGGATTAAATAACCTGCTATAAAAAGAACATGTCGATTGATAAAAGTGAAAGACAGAAATTGCAAGACTGTACTGCCGGCCGCAAACGGGCTGTAAACTTGTAAACTGATCAAAACTGTTGCAGGAAACACAAAGTGCTTTCTTTTTACAATGTATAGTCAGCACAGGAGAAGTTAATCTGCACATTGTGATAATGTTGAAAATGCCTGATGGAAAAACATTCATACTCATAGAGATCAGAAAGCGTTTGTAGCGAAATCTGAGACTGAGTTACGTGAGTTGAGGTTCCCGACTATTTTCTACAACAACTGCATCGTTGATCTGGTCTGAAGAATAGATGCTTTCCGACGTAACAACGTGTAGTCGGAAAGTGTCTTCGTTTCGGCTCGTAGCTATTTTGTCACTTTAGGTGATAACTCGTTAGTCTTCCTTTGTATTTCTAGCATTGAATATACATACCTTGTGTATATAAGGGCATAATCTCTTATTGTCTGCCTCTCGCTTGTTGGACAGCACATAGTAATCCAAACTTAAGTTTTTTGTTTTGGCTTTAGCCCTCGGAGTCTTGTACGATTGCATTCGGTCGAGGAGTACGTTTCCAGAAGTGTTCCACGTAGCAAGACGTGGTTTTTTACGATGGTTTTTCGTACCGGGCAACGTACACAATTTTCTTTAGACATTGTTGTTGTGCTATTACTTTTCAGATTATCTGTATTTGATTTTAGCATGAGAATTTGTTATTCTCAGGTGATTATGTTATTGGTTGTTCAACCATCCTTTTAGGATGGATATATATGGTTTTTGGAATGTTTGCTGCATTCCTTTATGTCACGTTAAATATTATGATTTTGTAATATAATTAGTTTTAAGTACAATTTAATGATTTGTATTTAACGAAGTTAATTAAAGAAACCGTTTGCTGCTGTCCACCAGGCATCCGGCACTGTCACACTCCACGGAGACTTTGCGTGTTTTATACATATCATGTGTTTTTACGTTTTTTGTGCCGGCATTTGCGGAGTATAGAAATGAAGGATATTTTCATTATCCCAAGGAACAGTGTTTAACTGCTGTTCTGATGGCAGTGAGTTGCGTAGCTTTTTAGGCTCAGTAAGTCAGTTCGACTATACGTTCGAAATTCTCTCTGAATTTCTAACGAGACCTGAAACAACCATGGGGATGATCAAAGCCAAGTCCCAGCTAATCCACAGATCGAATTGGAATTTAGCGTGTTGGTTTTTTGCGGAGGGAGGCTAGAAAAACCGGAGAACCCGGAGAAAAACCCTCGGAGCAAGGGCGAGAGACCAACAAACTGATCAACTCACATGTATGGCGCCACGTCTGGGTTCTTTGCAAGTTTTATCGACCGTTTTTCATTCACGAACATTCAGGATCCTCTTAAACGAATGTCTACAGGAAACCAGAGAAACCCTATATTGTATTCTTTGCCATTCACTGTTCTGGCTTCAGCATAAAAGTACAGGAGTATTAAAGTTATCGTCGAGTTCTTGGTGAGTCATTTCTTGTACCTTTTGTAGTTGTGTTGTACTTGTACAAACTGTGAATGAGTAAATGTGGACATTGACTATTGCTTTTCTCAACTTCAATGTCCAATGTATTTTGGCGTAGGATAAAGTTAAATACGGGAAGAAAACCAAGGCCACCAGTCACACAATATCTTCCACCTCCTCGCTTATTTTTAGCTTTCTCTGAAACTTTCTCGCCGAGTCTGCCATGTTTGTAGTATATAAACAGCGAGTCCTCACAGTGACGTCACGCAGCTCATTTGGCCGCGCGGCAAACGGGACAGTTTTTAGCATAAAGTAGTCAATTTGAATGGCGAAAAAGAGACCTTTCCGAAGGCGGAACTGAAAAATAAATATACTCTTAATAATCAGAAAAGAATGAGCTTTATTATTCTGCAATAAAATAAATATGCAAAATTTGGTTTCATAAACACTTTTTAAAAAACTGTTCACTTAAATCCTCGTTTTCGCGACCCAAAGGCAATTGTTACTCATGTTGGTGTCAATGATGTTGAATCATGCCCTGTTTCGGAAATCTGCTCCAATTTCTGTGAAACCGCAATAATCGCTACAAATTATTTCCAACATCAAGTATCTGGTTTTCTCAAGTTACGCCGAGGAGTGATGAATTCAATCCTACGGTCGCAAAAATTAATCAATTTCTTGTAAACGATCTTCAAAAACACCTCCCTCCACAACATAGAACACAATAATATCAATGTGGATGATTGTTTACATGACCTTCTCAAACTCATTAATAATTCATGACCTTTTTAATCAATCAGAGGGCTGCATTTGGTCACATACATCAATCTAGATACCCAATGAAACACTAGATGAACATCATCTGTGTTCTCATTGGGTATCATTCAAGGATTACAGCATAAGTATGACTTTACATGGAGAAGTGAAGGAGAAGACGGAAATAAAAATCGGTGTCCAGAGTGTGACTCGAACCATCCTCCTCATGGCTGCTCTTGACTACTAGCCGGCTGTCTTGTCCACTACGCTATCAGGCTGTTTGTTGAAATGACCGTCACAAAATAACAACCCTTGTAGTCTATAATTGCATGCAATAAAATTCCAGGCAAACAATACTTTCTAATGATTTATGAATGCAGGTATTGTTTTCTCGGTGTTTGGATACCCTGGTAAAACACTAGCTCTCGTTTTTTATATATTACATAAACACCTTTCAAGGAACATTGGTGTCAGGCGTCTAGCATTAAAATGAATTGCGTCAAGTTTTGGGATTACCAAAACCTCAGAATTTGAGGGGGAGAAAGCCGCAAACGAATTCAAGGAACTATTACGACCAAACGGAATTTCTAACAGTCTCATTGACGGTCGTGACCTCCCTTATAATGCAGTAAACGACAACCTTCATCTAGTGACTCGTTAATGAAACAACTGATAGCTACAGTCGCTTTCGTCTGCAATGATGAACATTTTACCAATGCCTCCTACTCCTAGACGGGGCGGAAAAAGATTTTTATTTAGAAATCTTGTGTTTATTGGGGGCCGTTTATTGTTTATTTCATTTATCTTGTGTTAATTTACACATCCCCAAATTAGGACGATTGTTTGATGCCGTCCTGGTTGCTTAAGCCAGTCCTTAGTATAATCTAGGAAGCTTTACGCGCGGCAATATGCAAGTTATAGCTAAATTTCTGAAGCGATATATAAGTTAGGCTCATAAGTTAGCTAAGATATATAAAGATTTAAAACTTTAGGCTAATAGACTGCCAACATACAGAGTATAAGTAGAAGAAAATATAAACTTTCGTTCTGAACTTGCCCTTATTGACTGGACATTCACTGATTCATATACCAATCCCAATGATGGCTATAATCATTTTATCGACGTACTAATTCCTATTTATGAAAAACATTTTCCATAAAAAACTGGTGTTCAATAGAAGATCAAATTCCAAACCATGGTTCACTACTGGCTTACAAAACTCTTGTCGAAGAAAAAATGCCCTTTACAAGCAACTGTTACTGAACCCATCAAGCATGAACAAAATCAAATATCCTAAATATCGAAATAAATATAATCATACGGTAATACTAGCCAGAAAAAAATACTACCATGACAAACTGTCATCTGCATCTTGCTCTTTAAAAAACACATGGTCCACCATTAAAGAAGTCATATCAAAAAAACTATCATCACATACACCTTCAAATATGAAAGACACAAATGGCTCATATACTGACTTAACACAAATCGTAAACAAATTCAATGCTTTTTTCACAAATGTTGGACCTTCTCTTGCAAACAAAATATTACCCAGTGCTACTAGTAATACAGCCTATCTTAAAGGAACTTATCCTCAGAGTATCTTTCTTTCTCCCACATCTCCTGATGAAGTTGTATCAATTGTCATGTCCCTAAAAATAACCAAAGCAGAAGGCTCTGATGGCATCAACATTCTTCCCATCAAGGAAACTATAGATTTACTTGCCCTTCCTTTGTCTAATATATGGAATACATCAATTTCTACTGGTGTTGTACCAGATAAACTAAAGATAGGTAAAGTTATACCTATCTACAAAAATGAAGACCAACAAAATTTCAGCAATTATCGACCAATATCTATTCTTCCTTGTTTTTCGAAAATTTTGGAAAAAGTTTATGTACCAAAGAATTCTTGATTACTTAATAAAACACAAAATTCTTAGTAACCACCTATATGGATTTCGAAAAAATCACTCTACATTTATGGCCATCCTTGAGCTTGTAGACAAAATTATGCAATCGTTTGAAAAAAACGAATTTACAATTGGTATATTTATTGACTTTAAAAAAGCATTTGATACTGTCAACCACTCATTCTTCTAGATAAACTTGAATTCTATGGCATTCGAGGAATACCGTTACAATGGTTGAAAAGTTATCTTTCATCCAGAAAACAATATGTTGAGATAGACAGCGTGAGATCCTTGCCTAAACCTATCTCATGTGGTGTTCCACAGGTTCAATTCTGGGACCACTTTTATTCCTTATTTACATAATTGATACTTTCAATAGTTCCTCACAACTATCTTTTATTTTATTTGCTGATGATACCAATATATTTTATAGTAGTAAGAATATTTCAGAACTGTCAAATATTATAAATAGTGAATTAACACATGTTGGAGACTGGCTTAAAGCCAATAAACTTTCCTTACATCCAGATAAAACTAAATTCATTCTATTTCATCCCCCCAGGAAAAAAAATAACTTTACTAATTTAACCATTTCCATTGATAATCATAATATAAATAGAACCGAGCAAACTAAATTTTTAGGTGTTATCATTCATCAACATCTTTCCTGGAAGCCACACATTAAAACCATTAGTACAAAAATGGCAAAAAGCATAGGAATTATAAGTAAAGCCCGACAATTCTTTAATACTAACACTCTTCATATACTTTACAATTCCTTAGTATTACCCTATCTTCAGTACTGTAACATAATTTGGGCATCAACCTTTCCCTCTCACTTAAAACCTATACACCAATTACAAAAAAAAGCACTTCGTATTAATACTCATTCTCCCCCACAAACACCTTCCCTTCCCCTATTTAACCATTTTAGCATCTTCAGTATTTTCGAAGTCTTCAAATATCAAATATCATGTTTTGTTTTTTTACATACCCAAAACCAGTTGCCTTCCTCAATATCCTTACTTTTTAATTTCAATTATGATTTTCACCATTATTTTACTAGACATAAAGATGATTTACATCTTCATCATCACAAACTTATTTAATCAATTCGCGTTCAAGGACCCACCATTTGGAACTCTCTTCCTTTACAACTTCGACAATCTCTAAAAACATATAATTATAAGAAACTACTTAAGAATTATTTCCTTTCTCTCGTATCTCTGAACTAAAATATGTTTATTTAGTTATTTAATACATTGGTACTAGTACTTATATAGTATTTATGTTGAATTAATGTAAGTTATGTAATAGAAATTAAATGCTACTTTAATTGCACCACTCTACCCCTTGTAATATTCAATCAATATTATGATAGCTTCCTCTTTGTTTTATTTCCCATTATTGTGATTAATAACTTTATAATTGTGATTCATCAGTAGCCTATATGACAATGTAATTTTTTTCTTCTAAAGCACTGTACATTGACCTAGTTGCCAAATAAGCCTCTGGCTTCGGCTTAACTTTGTAATTCTAACAATATCATTAATATGAATCATTAAATCATTAAATCAAACATTGCGTGTTTACCGTACTTATTCCAAAAGGCGCCCTGGGCGCTTATTTAAGTTTGGGACCTTGAGGGTGGGCGCTTTGCTTTAGTTATTATGTTTTCACATTTTTAGCAAGTGGTCATTTTCAGAGAATAACAAAATAAAGGATAACACGTTTATTTCGCTTCAACCAAACAAAACAAAGTGCAAAAGCAAACACGAACAAAGCATAAACAGTGCAAACAGTTCATCGATGCTCCTCTTACTTCATGCTGGGCCAGTACAAAAAAAGTTTTTGGGGGTAGGGTGGGGGTAGTGGGGTGGGCGCTAATTCGAGGGTGGGCGCTTATTAATTCTTTAAAAGTAGATTGAAAACACTTTTGTTCAAGCGTGCATATTCAATTTAGTATAATACCTCCTAACTAAGTGATATCGATTTCCTCTAGAGTACGTAGTTTTTAGTTAGACCTTAATTTAAAATATATTTTACATATTCTCCTTATATTTTAATTAGTAATATTGTAAAGCGCTATTGATTTCAAGGTAGAAATAACGCTATATAAATAAAGGTTGTTATTATTATTAAGATGTTCCTATGAATATCAATTTGGATTCAGGACAAATCATTCAACTGCTTTAGCATTATTATGTGAAAGTATTGACAATCTCCTAAATTCAATGGACCAATTCCTTTATACCTGTGCCATCTTTATAGACTTCTCAAAAGCATTTGACACTGTGAATCAGGACATCTTTTTATCAAAATTACATCACTGTGGTATCAGGAGATCCGCTTTTGTATGGTTTAAGACCTACTTAACTAACCAACAGCAATTTGTTGACTTAAATGGCATCCTCTCTGCAACTAGTGATATTATTTGTGGTATTCCTCAGTGTTCAAACTTAGGAACCTTATTATTTCTTATCTATATTAATGACATTGCAAATTGTAGTGAACTATTATCAATAAGATTATTTGCAGATGATACTAATTGTTTCTACTCTAATAATAATAATAACACTTTATTTAATGAGGATATGCAGATAAAATTTACACTTGCTTCCAATCTGGTCCTCCTAACTGATATATACCAAGATAGAAACTTTATATAATTACATTATAAGGCATAATTGATAATTCTTTAACTTCTCAAAAAAGGAATATATATTATTGAGAAGATATGAAAAAGATTGAATAAAATATAAACACTATAGCTTTAGAATTAGACAATTAAAAACATACATTATTGAGAATCAAGTTAAAGTGCATATGAAGCGAAAATTAAGTTGAGCTAATTTTAGAATGCCTTCGAAATGAGGAATACTGACATTTTCTGTTTGTCAATATCTCATCTCGTTTCAGAGATATTCAGGTTTTTGTAATATGCAAATGAATGACCTATGACGTCATATTGTTTGCACAACCTTGGAGACAAATCACAAATGAAGAATATCTCTACAAATATTGGGTAAAAACTATTGAAACTTTGCACGTATGTGGTACTATGGAAAATACACTTGTGCAAATTATTTTGCCATGGAAACACTCTGGCCCCAGGCTTCCACTACAAATAACACAAACTTCCCTAATTTCTCCTTTGTCAAACACAATTTTTTGGTGTGGGTCCAAAATAAGATTTAGCCTGCTTGCAGGCTCTGGTTGATTTGGGGTTCCTGTGGTAGGGGAGAGGAGGGGGGAGGAGGCAAAAGAGAAAGGAGAGCCTGCAACAAGACCCTGTCTATTTGAAATTTCCCATTCGTCCACGAACAGGATTATCTGATTGGTTGAACCTAGAAGAGGCGTGCGCACTTCGTTCGAAAATGGCGTGTATTATGGTGTAAGCAGCATGGGCAAGCTAAAATTGAAAACTTTTCACTCATGATCAAATCATTTTTCTGCTGTTTTCTCAGGTTTTTACTATCAAACATGCAGTAGAAATACAAGGGGTTCAATGCTAGGGTACATTTATAACAGAATCTCGTCGAAAATGTTGATTTTAAAATTCTTTGTGAAACGTGTAACTTGCAATGGTATGTGACATCATGGGGGGCAAATTTCAAAAACACAAGGTCTTGTCGCAGTCTCTCCTTTCTCTATATCCTCCTTCCCCCTCCTCTCTCCCACCACAGGAACCCCAAATTAACCAGAGCCTGCAAGCAGGCTAAATAAGATTTGGAACAATGTAGGCATTGTATGTGAGTAGTGTAAGCAACTTATTTTTTGTAACAAGGAAAGAAATTGGAATTTTAGGTTCAAGGTGAAAGGTGCATGGGGCCATGAGAGTTTCCATGGCAACACCATAATTTGCACAATGATGTGTACTGTTCATAGTGTCATACATGTGCAAAGTTTCAGTAATTTTTATTCAATATCTGCAGAGATATTCTTCATTTTGTGATTTGTCTTCAGGCTGTGCAACCAACATGAAGTCATAGGTCATCTCATTTGCATATTACAAAAACATGAATATCTCTGAAATAAGATGAGATGTTGACAAATGGAAAATGTTATTATTCCTCATTTCAAAAGCATTTTACCATTAGATCAACTTAATTTTCGCTTCATATGCACTTTAATACATAACTCATTCAATTAGTAGATTGACTTAAAGTTAATAAACTTTCAATTAACGTTAAAAAGTCTATATATATAACTTCCTCACCCAAAAAACGAAAAACCCCATCAAACATAACATTGGGCTACCATCCATTACAACAAACTGATTCCTTCAAATATTTAGGCATCCACATAGATCAACATCTGACATGGAAAAATCATGTTAATAATGTGTAAAAAAATATCTAATAATATTGGAATTACATCTATTAGCTACAATACTATCTTCACTTAAATACCAACTCAAACAAGTGTATTACTCTCTTATTTATCTATATCTCCAGTTTGGTAACATAACTTGGTGTAAAAATAAACTTGAAAACTTGGAGTAAGATCATATAAAACTTAAATCAACAAAATGTTCTAACCAATAAAGCCATAAGAATAATGACATTTTCTCACTTTCAAGCCCATGCACCATCAATGTAAAAAGATCTAGGTATCCTCCAATTGAAAGACATTACATTTACCCTAATTTCCCTCTTCGTGTATGATTATTCTAATAATAACGTACCTCTTGCCTTCTCTAACTGCTTCAAACAAGCTTCTAATATTCATTCTCACTTCACACGCTACTCCACACGTAACTATCATCTACCTTCAATTTCTACTAAGTATAGAATATTTTCACTGGTATTCAAACTTGGAACTCAATCCCAGATTCAATTAGAAATCTTTCAAGAAACCAGTTTGAAAAAGAAATTAAACAATTTTATTTACTTAGATATAAGGTACCTAACTACATTATGTATACTTACATATTTATTATAATAAATTATTTTATATTATTGCATTGTAGATTATAAATTAATTAATTAAGACTAAGATATTATTATATTAACTTAGTATATTAACTTAGTGTTAATAATAACTTCTTCTTTAACCAGGGTGAACCCTTCAGCCAAGGCTGTTATCAGTGGGTGCCCTGGGAAATCAAAATAAGTAAATAACAAAGTATGAAAATATCATGTTCCTTTCCCAGAAGTACTGCACCTAGACCTTATTGTTGTGATGTGTATTTCAATTTATTGTGGAGTTGGCTTCGAAAACTTAATAGGTTACTCCAATTCTCCTTAATTACCTTTCCTTTGTAATGCATGTATATGGTAATTATAAATAAATAAATTGACTAAGATATTATTATATTAACTTATGTTTGTGTTGACATGTCCCCTTCTAAGAAGTACTGCACCTTGACCTTATTTTCGTGATATGTATTTCAATTTAATGGGAAGTTGGCTTTAAAAACTTAGGTTACTCCAACTCTCCTTAATTACCTTTCCTTTGTAATACATGTATATGGTAATTTTTAAGACACTTTTTCCTTTAGCTTTGTAAAATGCTAAATGGTGGTGCAAATAAAGAGTATTAGTATTATACTTATTAACAGTAACCCACCTGAGCTCCTCCAAGTATTAAGTGGTAAGTATATTTAAGACTGTTTTCAGAAAAGAAAGAACACAATTTAATGTGAGTACTCAACATATGTCCAAAGCCTACACTGTCAGTAACTTTTACAACTCAATCCAAATTATGAATAATGTATTTACTTTGTGTATAATCTACAGTAGAACCCCACTACCTCGAACTCCCAAGGGAAACCAAAAATAGTTTGAGTTAGCAGGGGTTTGAGTTATCGGGATTGGTGTAAATACTGAAGAACTAACCATGATGAGAAAACTTCAAGAAGCATTTAAATTAGGATCATAATATGTTTCTGTTTGTGTACTAGGCAATTAAAATCATTATCTTGTGCAATCAGAATGTCAATAGTGACCAGGTTTAGGTCTTTATAAATGGGCTTGAATAGACCCTTCCAGTTTTTTTAAACTTTTGATATATATGTATAACAGCAAAGCTGTCGATACTGCTGAAAAGAGCACCTCGAAGTTAGTCCAAATCCCAAATTTGAGAGTTATATCTTGAATAGGAGGAAAGATACAGGCCCGCAAACTTGGAAAATTTCAGGAAATTTTATAGACGTTTGTATGGAAATTTTGACTGGGGGGCACAAACTTGCCCCCAGTCAAAATTTCCATTCAAACGTCTGTAAACTTTTCTGAGTTTGCATGCCTATAACTTTGCTCCTGTTCAAGATATCACTCTCAAATTTGGGATTTTGACTAACTTTGAGGTGCTCTTTTTAGCAGTATCGACGGTTTTGCTGTTATATATAAATACATATATATAAAAAGTTAAAAGACAAAAATGTGGAAGGGTCTATTGCTGTATCAATAAAGATCCAATATTCCAACAAGTCAATCAGCTATGTTCCGCCACTCTGACGTTTCCCGAATGGTGTTCTAGAAATAGAGTTTGAGTTAACATGGCAAATTTTAGCCAAGGGAAATTAAAATTAGTTTGAGTTAGCAGGGAGATCGAGTTATCCGGGTGAGTTAGCCAATAGTAAATGACTGTAAACACAGAGGCAAAACCAGGGGAAATGAGTTTGAGTTCGAGATAGCGGGGAGTTCGAGTTATCCGGGTTCAAGTTAGTGGGGTTCTACTGTATGAAAATGCCCAAAATAAACCGAATCTATCTATGAGGGGGTAGGTCTATTGTGGGGGCAGGTTTGGAATTGATTGATACATAATTACTTGTTCTTGTTTTCTATGTCTCTAAATAATAATGGGGGAGAAGGAGTTCCCATTTTCCTCTTATTAGTCCTTTGCCAGTTCCTATTTCTTTTAGGCACAGGTGGTACCCAAGGCACTGGATTACAGTAACTTGGTGCTGGGTAGGACCCCCAGTTATACCCTGTCAGAACACCCCTTGTGTAACCAAAGCTACTACACACATTTGTAGGGTGAGCTCTTGCTTTTTTCAACCATTCTTCATAAGCAAGATCACTCTGCATTTTTTTCTCAACTTCCTTATTTTTTTGGGTCCTTTCATTTGCTTCTTCTTTCCTTTTCCTTTCACTTTCCAAGATCTTCTTATCTTGTATCCACTTTCTATACGCTAGTTTAGATTTTTCTTCAATTTCTTTACTTTCTTTTTCTTTTAATACCTTTCTCTGCACTTCTATTTGTTTTTTACCTCTCCTCTTAATCACTTCTAGCTGTTTCTTTTCATCAATCCATGTGCTTATTTTATCGTCTATCTCTTTCTGCTTTTCCTCCTTCATTTTTTTCTGTCTCATCAATTCATTTTCTTCACTCGTTTTTTGCTCCTTACTACGGTTCGACCTTGCTCTTTCTTCCACAGTCTTTCTAACAAGCCATTCTTCCCAAGGCGTTAACCCATTGTCTGTCTGTTTGTTACTCTTTTCTCTCTTGTAAGAATAACTTGTAGACACTTTGTCCAAAGGCGAATACCTGCTACCCTTCTCTACATCGACAGATTGCGAGATGCTTGTTAACCCATAGTCATACACTCTCTGGCTGCATCTAGTGTCATGAACATCGTCTTCCGCACTTGATAAAGAACATTCAAAAAGTTTTTGATCTTCTACTAAAAACAAAGGCGATAACAACGACCTTGTCGAGTCTCCAAGAGAGTCGTCCGAAAAAGAACTGATTCCCCCATTTCGTCTCATATCTTTGAATGCAGCAGTGGTAGCACTCGTCGTACCCAAGGGGACCCAAGGGTCTTCACGCGCCTAACCCAAGATACGTGGACGAGACTGGGTTCTAGTTTATTTTGGCGGCAAAAAAACATGGCGGCTGAAAGGCGTTGGTAATATTGAAACACAGGAGCTGTGAAGTATTCTTTGTTTTATGGTCGTTTTAATACATTAAGTTCTCTCCAAAGATGCTTTAAAATGCACATAAACTTCGTACTTCGTGCTGGATTCGCGTTTTGTGCCTGTTGTTTAGTTGCTCGCCGTGGATTGAGGAACAAAGCACTGGATTTCAGTGGAGCTGTGGCTGCTGTGCTCGTCGGCTTTGTTTCTACTGTGAGCAACCTGTGCTTTTTTGCTTCTTTACTGGCATTCTTTTTGAGCTCTTCTAAACTAACAAAGTTTAGAGCTGAAGTTAAACGGGAACTCGAGGACGACTTTAAGGAAGGTGAGAGGAGTTAACGATTTAATTTAAGTAATTTTGATTATTTAAATGTTTTTTTATTTAAAAAAATAATAAACGGAAGTTCTAACAGATAAAAAATCTGATTTCCATAGAACTAGAAGCCGTGTTTAACCATTTACATGTACTACATTATTATAAAAACAGTTCCCTAGAAGTAGCAATATATATTATTTGAAAACCATTTACTATGTATATAATAATCCTATAAAAGCTTAGCTACATGTACAGTATGTTGCCCTAATGCACCTATCAATGTCAACCCCCAGGGGGGGAGGCCGGGCAGATGTGGGGCATTTGACTTTTTGGGAGAATTTTTGGTCAAAATCCCCACCCTGGGGACTAAATTCTGGGTCAAAACGGATCAAATCCCCCACCCTTGTATGAAATTGATTTACACAAATCCAAGGAGTATTTGGAATGATCTATAGTAAATAGGAATGAAGCGTTGAAGTATTAAATTAATTTATACTTTTAATGTTAATTGGACGGTAAACCTACCTTTTAGACAAATCCAAGATGGCCGACAAACATTTAGTACCAGTCCCTGTCTTCCAAAAGTCAAATGTCCCCACCCTGGAGTCCAGTCTCCTGTTCAAATTCCCCAGGGTGGAGACACCAAGAACGGTCAAATGCCCCACATCTGCCCGGCCTCCCCCCCCCCCTGGGGGTTGACATTGATAGGTGCATAATTCCGGCCGGTCCCAATTCTAGCCACTTTGTCTTTGAAACTCGATTATTCTCTGTAAACTATAAATAAATAACAAACGACACAATCCGAAAAAGTATTGATTAGTTTGCTTTCGTAAACTATTGTTGTGGGCTTCCTGTCGTCTTTTTAGGTTGGAAAATCCCAGCTTTTGTAAAGGTAGTTGAGTCTCAATTTCTCCATGTGTGTCTTTTGACTGTACTTTGAATTAGGTAATAAAGCAACAGAAGCGTTTTCTCGCTAAGTAGAGTATGTGAAATGTTGATTTTTGGCATAGATGAAACTCTAAAGATTACCTCAGTTCTGAGAGGAATATTAGTCTGAACGGTTTCAAATTACGGAGTGCAACTTCAATTGAAAGTCCGCCTGTATTTTCGTTTGGTGTGCCTAATTCCGGCATGGCGGTATGGTTTCTAATTTTGGAGCCCATACTATAAAACTGTAAACAAGCGTTATTATCATGTTTATTGCCATACTCTCATTACACTGAGGGACTCATAGAAACAGGTGGGCGTATCTGAAATTCATGATAGCCCTTCACCACCGCATTCAAAATGACAATGCAAACCATTTTGCAATATCCAAAGATGAGCAAACAAGTCAACAGTTGTCATCGTGGCCATAGTTGTTGTAATACAGGGATCCTGATTCATATTTTTTCATCTCAAATACCTAATTGACAAGCAGCCACCAGAGTTTCTAGTTGAAATAAGCCAATAAAATATCACCAAAACTTCAAGTACACATCTTTATTCTTATCAGCCGGAATTAGGGCAACCAATTTGAACAATATTTTTAGAAATAACTGGTTAAATCGTGAAGAAAAACAAATCAAAACTTTACAATAGGGTTAATGAAGGAATAAGCTAATCTCGTGGGAAATTTCCTGATCAATGCTTTTATTCTAAGGTAAGTTATAATGATAAATGCAAAAACCGGCTGGAATTAGGGCAACATACTGTATGTCTATGTTGTAGTTGAAATCGACCATTCAGTTCAATTTGACCATGGGTCAAAACAAACTAGTTCAATTTGACCTGGTCAATTCAAACTAGGTCAATTTGACCCAGTCAAAACAAACTAGTTCGAATTGACCATGGTCAAAACAAACTAGTTTAATTTGACTCAAACAAATTTATAGTGTGCACACATTGTTGACGGTTAGGGTTTTTTTTAATGTAGGGGTAGGATTTGGATTAGTTCACATGATTATTTATTGTTTGAAGCAAACTAAAGCAAAAAACAATTTGGAGTTTCATGACCGATTCCATGTGGGTTACTACTTCATGTAAGTGTTGACTTGTTGACCCGAGAGGATCTGGGTTCTGGTTTAAGTTACTTACATGTATATAATAAATGTTGCTTCCAAATCAACAAATGCTTGTGTGGCGCAGTGTGTTAAGTCAGTGGAAAACTGGGTGTGTCAAGGCAGAGCTGCTGAGTTCAAATCCCTCTGAGTTCAGTAGGTTGTATTACATCTGAATGAAAGGTAAGTGTAAGTATATGGGAGGGGAGAGAGAGTAGGGAAAGGGATGGAAGGAAGGGAGGGGAGGGTGAACTTTTTTTAGAATCATTGATAGCAAAACCTGGGTCAATTTGACCTAGGTTGGTTTGACCAGGTCAAATTGAACTAGTTGAATATGACCAATGGTCAAATTGAATTAGTTTGTTTTGACTCATGGTCAAATTGAACTGAATGGTCAATTTCAACTGCAACATCTATACTAATCATTAAAAATAAAAATAATAAATACTGTACAATAATATCCTAATGCCTTACTAGTCACTAAGCCTAATGATGGCCACTGTCTTAATTTTGTTTTTGAAGGAGTCTAGCGATTGTGTCTCATGCAATTCAGCTGGAAACTTATTCCTTGTCTTTAATAGACCACCTCAAAGTTTTTGACGGCATTTTCAAACGTGTGCAACATTTCCCGGCGTGGTTACTCAGTCCCCATACAAACCTTTGTAATTTGGACATGCTTCGTCAAAGCGCTCTGAAGAAAATTATAATTACAGCAAGCTGACCTAATAATTCTACAAGAACCGACAACAGAATCAAAGGTACCGTAAGATAATAACGAAGATCAAATGTGAATTTAAACCCGGTAGGATGACTTTTGCCAGATGATTTTTGATCGAACTCTGCAAAGAACCTAGCCTGATTTTCAGACTGTCGAGGTCGTCCGCTCACTTCCAGTCCCACCTCCCAGTCTGATGGACTTTGGCATAAACCGTGTTCCTGACCATTGTTTCATTTCGACCAATCAGAGCGAAGGTTTTATTTTTAGAGAACTGAGGTATGCGTGGAATGTCCAGTGAAGCCAGGCTACACGAAGGCCAAATCGCGGACGATACAAACGGACTTGATATGGCTTTGGAGAAAGCGTGCGAAACTTTCAACATTTCTGAATTATTTCCCGAACAGAGAAAGGCATTATTATACTTTGTTTCCCGGAAGGACCTTTGCTACCACAGCTGCATCTATAAGGCGACGACCAGGTCGAGAATCGAGAGAGGAGAAATTATGTAGCCTTCTACAACTTCTACAGATCGCCAGAATCACGGCTCTTTCATGCACTGCAGAATATGTTCTACAGCTTCAAACTTATAGAAACAGAACGTGGAGAAACATGTTGTCCTCAGACGTGTACCGGGAAAATCTGATAGGAAGCGCTATCGATATCGCGATCGATGTTTATGAATCTACTAGCTACGGGCTTTGGAAAATCATTAATCTTCCTCGACCGCTTTGTATGCCGTATTAAAATGTAATGTCTCCTAGAATGTTGGCATTTAGAAGACCAAATATTTCATGAAATGTACTGATTTTTTTGCAGCAGTGAACACACATACTGAGTATGTCATGGTAATAGTTTCACGACATTTGGGCAATTATTTATGTTTGCAGAATTTTTAACACACTTGATTTTGACACTTTTGCTGACCTAAAAGCTGAAATATCTTAGCTTTTTCGCCTTAAGAAGACTAAATCTTTCATGGAATGGCATGGAATTTTTACAGGAGTGAACACATATAGTGAATATGTCATGGTAAAAGTTGGATTACATTTGCATAAATATTTATGTTATCAGAATTTTGAACAGTCTTGATTTTGACAAATTGTAAAGTACAACAAATCAGTGTTGTGACCATGCGCTCGAAATACTGTACGAAAAATCCAATTTAAAAAGTTCCTGCTGCCCAAAAAACCATAGCAGCTCAAACAGGATATGGTTAGGGTTAGTTCTGAGAAATCGACATAAGTTTGAAGCTGTAAAACATAAGAATTCTGCAGTGCAGGAAAGTGCGTGATTCTCTCCCTGGTCGTCGCCTATAGATGTAGCTGTGATGCCAAGGTCCTTCCGGGAAATGAGGGGTAAATTGCTTTTCGCTGTTCGGGAAATAATTCAGAAATGTTGAAAGTTTAGCACGCTTTCTCCAAAGCCATATCAAGTCCGTTTGTATCGTCCGCGATTTGGCTTGTCCTTCATGCAGGCTTCACTGGACATTCCACGCATACCTCAGTTCTCTAAAAATAAAACCTTCGCTCTGATTGGTCGAAATTAAATGACGTCAGGAACACGGTTTATGCCGAAGTCCATCAGACTGGGAGGTGGGAGGAAGTGAGCGGACGACCTCGACAGTCTGAAAATCAGGCTACAAAGAACCAGGAAAGAAGAGAAATTGTGGATAACAAATAGTGAATTAAAAGTGAATTAAAATTGGGGTTAAAATAAACATTTATGTAGAAATAAAACATTTATGTAGAAATAAAACTTTGTGGTTTAAATTAAAGAGAGGAAGAAAAATATTTATTTTGCTCTCACACCATGTGCTTATGACTGTGACACCATGTTTTTGAACAGTTTGCACCATTTGTGCCAAACAGAAGTCCAATCAAAAATCATCCAGGAAAAGTCACCCTACTGGGTTCAAATTTACATAAACAATTATGATATTATTTTGTTCTTAACTTACCTTTGATTTTGTTTTCGGTTCTTGTAGAATTATTGCCGTAATTACAATTTTCTTCAGAGTACTTTGTCAAAGCGTGTCCGAATTACAAAGGTTTGTATGGGGACTGAGTAACTATGCCAGGAAATGTTGCATACCTTTTAAAATGGCATCAGAAACGTTGAGGTAGTCTATTGTACTGTGGTATTAAACAATTTTTTTCGTAAATCCCGTGTTTGGTTGCATGAGGGAGAGAAAGTCTCATATCACAACCTCTTAGGGCAATTTGTTTTGGGCCCCAGTTCAGATCAATGAGCAACTTTACCATGAGGCCCAATACAAGATGGCAGACAAAGATGGTGGACTTGGCAAAAGGAAATTGTTCTCGGGGTGGTGCTACTGGTTGTCAAATTTTGACAACTGTGATGACGTAATTGAAGAAACCACATGATATTGCCATAAAGGGAGCAGTGGGTCAGTAAGAAATAATATGCAGTATAGTTCACATTTCAATTTCACGGGAGATGGGATTTTTAGTATTCTCACTAACCTGGATTTTTCTAAATGGAGCTGAATAAGGGTTTGAAAAATCTCGGTAACTCTTGTTTCCTGAACAGTACCAGAATCAGTGCTAATGTTCTGGTTGCCGATACCTTTGAGACATATTTGCGTATTTCCGGACTACTGGAAAGCTGCCAGTTGAAAGATGAGAATGTTAACTTTCCATATTAAATTGAAGGGGTGAGCACAAGAAAGAGTTAAGTGATGACTCTCCAAATAAAGAAGATAAAGGAGCATTTGATCTGTCATCACTAGTTAACTCTTCTTGCGCTCTGACACCCCTTCAATTATAAGACCTTGTAATCTTTAATTACTTACGATTCTTTTCCCAATTGTGCGAAGCGATTATTCTCTTCAGAGATAATTATTAACAAATACCCGAAGTGCTAAAACGGTAAATCAAAGTAAATGTTAAAAGAAACATGAAGGAACAAAGTATATTTTATAAACATTTTGTTGTATAAATTTCATAAGAAAATATTATATTATTTTAAATTTGTATATATTTATTAATAAAAAAAAAAATTAGCACTCCCAGAAATTCCCCCGCCCCCCTGCCTCCTTAGTTCTGCCTTCTCGTTGAGCTGGTATGACCAAGCTATAGTCTTAAACTGACTGAGAAGTTACTAGGCAAAATATTGGTTGCTCAAAAAAGTGGGGGGGGGGGGGGGGCTGCACAGTCCCTGACCCTGGCTGCACAGTCCCTGACTAGGTGGAGAAAGATTAAGGGTACTAATTATTGTAATTTTGGGTGACTTTAACATGCACTTAACCATAACCCTACCCTACCCCTTCCGAGTGGTTCGAGGGTTTTAGCTTTATAGATGAGATATGATTCACGTGCTTTTCTCACGGAATCGCGTTTAGAATAGATGACTTCTAAAGGATAAGGAGCATGTCAGTACTAGAATGGTTAGGGCTGAGAAAATATTCAGAAACGGCTGTTTAGATTTGATATTAGATTTATCTACAGGTCGTCTGTGTTCGTTAAAACGGTCTTTGAGGCATCGTTTTGTTTCTCCGATGTATTGTGAATTACAGTAGTGACATTGAACCATGTAAATTACGTTTTTAGTATTACATTTAATGTGAGATTTGATATGGTGAGTTTCGCCAGTGGAGGAAAAAGTGTATTGATTGAGGCCATGTTCGATGTAAGGACAGGTAATGCAGTTTTTACCGCAGTCATGATTATGTCAATTGTTTGTGTACTAGTATCTTGATAAATAAAATAAAATAAATGTTTTATTTGTTATAGCAGGCTAGTGTTTACAGCTTACAGCTGGTGGGGGCCTGCTTTTACTCCACACACACTCCCCACTACATTCATATATTCATATATTCATATATTCATATATTCATATATTCATATATTCATATATTGATCATTAGTTTCTGTCTTAAGTACGGGTAATCTATGTTTTAGTCAGGAATGAATATTGATATACGTATTGTAGTATGATAAAATGTAAATAGGTTAGTTAATAAGTGAATGAAGTTGTTATCATTAAAAACTGCCTGAGAGCAGTGTGTCTGTTCTAAATTGTTACTTTTTGACACTAACATTATTTCATATACATACTGAAATGCATGCAGTTTCATAATTTTTAGATTACACTGGTAACCCATACATATTCTGTCAAACCCAAAGAACTTGGGCGGCCTGTGACCCAACTATATCACTATATCAATATATCGGGTGCATTGTGGGAAGGATTACTCGTAACTCGACTAACGCTCTAACCCGTTGACCTGCACACGAGACCGACGCAACAATGGCATCTGAGGGTTTTGGAGGAAGTTACAAAAAGAAATTGTTTCTACTTTAGTATTTCCGAGATACCTAAATTTTGTTCACCTGTTTAAGTCGTATTAATTGGAACATCATCCACCTCTCAGTTATGAGCGCGTAATTTCAATTGTTACGATCTATGCATGGCCACTTGAAGCGCAATGGCTGCGGCCAGAATAAAACCATGTTTTTCCACTTCATCACCGAGAAGGTACTTATATTTATACCAGATGACTTCAAGCCGTTCCTACTAAAAACAAACTCAATCCGGCTAAGACTTTAAACTTCAAATTGAGATATTTTGTTGAAGGTCGCGTCGCGGTAATCGGAAGTTAGATATCGTGGGCTAAAGCAGCGAAAGAGTTTTATTTGTCTTTTGGTTGACCCTCACGGTTCAGCAGAGTATACCAAAAATATATATGTAAGGCCAACTACGTGAAAGATAAGCATTGTCCTAATAACTAAATTAGTCTTTACAATTTCGGCTGCAGTTCTGATATTTAGGTAAACTTCCATTTTACTAATACGGCTTATAAATAAGAAAACTACGCTAACTACGTTGCTTCTGATTTTATCAGCATGTTCGAATTCATTCAAATTTGTCATGTTTTTTTTCGGCTGTCCTGTGAATAATGACAAATGCAGTAATTGCATTGAGGGAGTAGAATTTTACATCGAGGTTTCCTTGATTATTTTCAAATGCAAAAATAAAAGAAGTGGGACAAACAAAACAGTCAAAGCAAAAAGTAAAATGATATAATAGCATCTGCTCTTTTATTTTCATAAATTTGACTTAGTTGAAGTTCTATAGCAACTCAGAATCATTAACTTCCCCAAATTCATAAACTGACACCTGATATTTTTATTCTCATCGTGACTAACTCAAGTGACAAAAGTATTCAGTGCTATTGAACGCGTGACTGAATACACGTGAGGAATTTCAAAACGCACTGTTTGCACATAATTAGAAAGCTCTGAGGAGTAAAAGCTAGGAAAGATGTTGAATTAAGTATCAACCAAGCTACGTTCCCAACACTTATTCATGAAACGAAATGAAATTTCGCATGGTGTTCTTTATACGATGAACTCACGAACTAGTTAAACGAGATCAAAGTGCGACGCGACCTGCAACGAAATATCAAAATTTGAAATTTAAAGTATTTGCCGGATTGAGCGGGTTTTCAGTAGGAAGGGCTTGAAGTTATCTAGCCTGCGTTGCGGCTCTGGAGTATCGGAGCGCAGCGAGCGGAGATTGGGGGATTGGGGCGAGGAAAAAAAGAGAGGGGGGAGGGGTTGGGGAGGAGAGGAAGAGAGAGCCTGCCGGCATATAGCCTGATTTTCAGACGGTACGAGGTCGTCCGCTCACTTCCTCCCCCTCCCCGTTTGATGGACTTCATAGACTTTCATGTTCCTGACGTCATCAACCTTTGTTTTTACAATGAGCCAATACGAACACGCATAAGAATTGAAGCGTGAAGTGTAGTGACGAATATATTTTGTAGTTTTGGGGCTATCGTGCGACTTAATCCTGTTAATGTTTTGACTTTATCGAAGCCAATAGAAGAAAATTATTTGCTGCTCACCATCTTCATAACAGGAGAGATCCTGATAGTTTACACAGAGTTAGAAAGAGCCTACACGTTTACACTTCAACAAATTCATGATTACACAAAGATTGCGTACACAGAAATGCATTAAAGAACGGTTGAACGTAGTTAGCTCAAACAATGCAGATTCCACCTCGTGTAATGTCGCGTGACGATCAGATGCCTGCAAAGCAGTGTGGTAAAAAAAGACAATAGAAGTGATGCATTGTGGTAAAAAAAAAAGAAATCGAGATTTGGCCCCGCTTACAGATTAGAACTGCTGCCTTGCTCGCTCGCTTGAGGCTCGCTCGCTGCGGCAGCAATTAGTAAGTCATTCGACCGATTCATCCAATCATCATGCGGCGGAAGTGAAAACCATGTTAAATATCTGTCAGACTCGCGCGTGGAATATCAAGGAATCTCAACTCGAGCGTAAAATTCAAAACAAAAATTATACGAACTTGGAGAATGTCAGCTGAAACTCCGAAAAAACATGTGAAGACAGGGCCTAAACCCAAACCTGTAAATGTCAACGACTTTTGCAGGATATGTAATGTATGTTTTAAGCTAGCGTTTGGGAATTCAAATATTTCCATGGCGAGAATCCTGTTCAAGACTTCAGAAAGAAAAGAGAGCCGAAGCTTTAAATAATTCTAGCTGGTGCCTGCAAAAGTATTGGTCTTCATATTCCGAAAACTTCTGCTCTATCAGAGTGAGTGTGTCGTTCCTGGGGAAGGAAGATTCGAAATGCAGTAGAGAACTACACCTATGTTCGTGAAGGTTTGCAGGATAAAGATAACTAAGATAAAGAGAACTCGTTGCCGCTGAATATAAAGTCGCCACCAAATCAGTAAAGAACACTATCGACACAATAACATGGGAACGAAGTTCTGCCAAAAGAAGCGCTAAAAACCATCCACGCAGCGGTACGAAATCATCAAAGCAGCTCGTATTTTCAGAAGCACAAGCCTGTTCCTCTAACACACCGGCCATGTTTCAACCGTGTGCGTTTCGTCGAGCAAGACGCTTGTGGAGTTCCGATACAGGGTTCTTCAGCTCATCGCGAAATTCGATCTCATTACAAAAGATCGAAGAGAACGCATACTAATCTTGCAGTGGACTCCCTGTGGTTATGTGTGGGCTACCTGTGCTTCCCCAGGCAAAAGAAATCGAGATTCGTGTATGTCCTCATGTCATCATGTATGTTTGTACTTTTTGGAATAAATTATCTCGGCCGGGGAACTGGTAACCACACGTACACGATGCGAGCGGCCATTTTGGTGAATGCCATCATGCCTCATGGCTTCTGTTTTGTTTCGCGATCGGTTAGTTACTTGCCTTATTTTCCGACAATCCAATGCAATGATGTTTCAAAGGTTCGCAAGTACAATTGAGCAAAGCCTGAGGAAACTGTGTAGTACATTTGGAGGACCTTGAACATTCAACTCGGCCATAATTATTTATTTATGCTGAACCCGAGTTAATGGGCCATTCCATTTTATATACACACCCCCCCCCTATTGAGGGATTCACTTCTATACCCCTTTGGATATAATTTTGGGCAACCCCCTCTGGATGTTTTTTTTCTTCTTTTTGGGCGCTGTTTCTCCAGACCCCCTTGGATAGCCTTTCCAGCCCTCTTGGATTTTCCCCTCTCCCCCCAAGGATATCCAAGTTTCTCAATAGGGGTGGGGCTGTTGGATATTATATCCTGGCTACCATCCAGGATATCCCTGGTGTGGATATCTACCCCTTTGGATATTTTACTCGTCCCCCTCTGGATGTTTGTCAGTTTTACCCCCTCCCTCCCCCAAGGATATCCAAGTCCCTCAATAGGGGGGGTGTGCATATAAAATGGAATGGCCCAATGTGCGATCGAAAAATATGCTGTTGGCGTGCTCGCTGCATTGAATTGTGCTGTTCGGTTTGCCGATACCAAAACTGCAAATGGTCAAGAAGACAAGATGCTATAAATCATACCTGAAGGCTGAAGAGAAATACATGGATATGAATATTTCAGTGTGAGTTGTGAAGAGTGACAACGCCAGCGAAGTTGAACAGAGACGACTCTTATCGCTCCCCAAATCAACTCACCATAATTTGTAAACAACCGAGTGAATTCTGTTGGCTTGCTCGCTGTACTGGATTCTGCTTTTCGCTGTACATACAGATACCGAAACTACAAACAGTAAGATGACCTGGCTGAAGAGAAATCTATGTCTGAGTTTTCTAGATACCCGTAATCGCCGTATCTTGTGTGAGTTGCGACACTGTGTACATCTTGCCTTTCTTGGTTGTACAAATTAACGGATTCAAATTAACACTACATTCAGGTAGAGTTAATCTTTGATATGCCAAGGAACTGGAATATCGACACAGTACAAGGTGAGGGAAATTTAAAGTGCTGAGTTCATTGCTGTGTTCCCTAAATCCTAATCAATTAATCTACACTGAATTTCTAGCGGACCTGAAACAAGGCTGATCAAAGCCAGGACATAATTTGACCATAAGTTATTCTGGAACTAACTCACTTGAAAAATACCCGGGAAAAGTAATGTGAATGATCTGAATCGAAGGACCTACATGGGGTGTACTTTATACACATGCATATATAGTTTATGTTCTAGGAACAGGAATGCAGTTTATACACATCTGAATAGCCGTAGCTAAGCTTGTAATATTTATTTATACGTACAGTGTACTTTATATATCCTGTAATATAGTGTCCCCAATTAGCTTTATAGCTAAATACTATTGACACTCAAATAAAGTTCATGTATGTATGTAAATGTATGTAGCTATAGCCTGGGTTGATTTGTGTTCTACACTAACTTCAGTTATTGCTTTACACTGTATACCACACAGCAAAATGTGCTACGAATTCTCAAATCAATGCCACATGTATGTATACATATATTTAATAGCCACATAAGCATCGCATCCAATCATTTAATGTTACACAAAGATAATTACAGTTTTATATCCAGATGCATCCCCTTGTATATTAACATATAAGTCAAGTCATCAAAATTTACACATTAGTTAAAAAACAAACATTTTTGATCAGAATTACGTACACCGTCCACATCAGTGCAGAAATATTTCAGCTTTTCAGACTGTTACCATAGTCCTTTCTCCGTCTTTCAAAAAATGTGTCGAACGCACTTTGATAATCTATGATTACTTCTAGTTATTAATTTAAATTCATTGATGAAGGAATTCTTGGTATGTTTGTCGCCATACTAATTGGTTTCTACTCTTATCGCATGCCAATGATTTCTGTCAATCACGCATTTTAGCCAATAGCAATACGCGGCCTTCTGAGGCCGAGAGTTATCAAAATAACCATGGGTTGCCGGGAGGCTCTCTCTTCCTCTCCTCCCCACCCCCTCCCCCCTCTCTTTTTGTCCTCGCCCCAATCCCCCTAATCTCCGCTTGCTGCGCTCCGATACTCCAGAGCCGCAACGCAGGCTACCTTCTCGATGATGAAGTGTTTTATTCTGGTCGCAGCCCGGGTCGCAGCCATTGCGCTTGAAGTGGCCATGAATAGATCGTGACAATTGAAATTATGCGCTCATAACTGTGAGGTGGATGATGTTCCAATTAATACGATATAAACAGGTGAACAAAATTTAGGTATCTCGGAAATACTAAAGTAGGAACAATTTCTTTTTGTAACTTTCTCCAAAACCCTCAGATGTACGCTGAACGTAGCCATTGTTGCGTCGGTCTCGTGTGCGGGTCAACGGGTTAGAGCGCGAGTCGAGTGACGAGTAATCCTTCCCACAATGCACCCGATATATTGATATAGTGATAAAGTTGGGTCACAGGCCGCGCAAAGTGCAAAAACTTTGACCACCGCACCTCAACTATATAACTATATCGGGTGCATTATGGGTAGGAGTAAGTTCATTAACATGCAACTACAGCCGATATCCGTGCGCGTGTCCAAATCATCATAGAGAAGACTTATGTAGTTGATTTTAAAATCTCATACTCATTAATTATTCATGAGGTAACCAGCCAACCATGTGCACAGAATTAGATCACATGACAATCAATCAATCAATCAAGCTTTTATTTATAACTCATACATTTACATTTACAAAGAAGAATACTGAAACTAACAAAATATAGGAAAAGAAAATAATCTGCTGCTAATGGTACTTAAGACTTGCTTAGATTAACCATGAGGGCTATTCGAGCGAAGTAGCGTTAAAAAATTGATTTGAAAAATTTGGAACAAGATAGGCCAGGGGACAAGAACAACAATGTTTACTGAGCAACAGTACATACGTATTAAAACTACAAAATTAAATGCATAAGGATGGCAATAGGAAGGTAGGAAGCTAATAATATTGATAGTTAATTAAAATAGTAATGGTATTGAAAGGGATATTCATCAATAATTGATTATAAAGGAGTCTCTGAGAAGCTTTGCAAAACATTTCCGACCTTTGGATTTTGGGTTTTCATCAGTTGAGTTCCAAACTTTGACACCTGTGTAGCGTATACTAAATTTGCCATAATTAGTTCTTATTTTTGGGAGGTAAAATGCCTTTTTGCTAGCTAATCTAGTATTGTATTGATGAATGTTATAAACAAGGTTAAAATAGTCATTAAATGCAACAGGGAGTCTATTGTGGTGAAAATCATACATAAATAAGGCATTGTGAGTGAAAACTAATGAACCTTTGTATTCACAACGCTATGCAAAATATTCGAGTAATCACCGCCTGCAATTACGAACATCTCAAGGGAATGACATGAAGAAATTACCATACTATGTTGTTTGAAGCGGCGTTTCGCAATGCAAGAAGAACCTGCACTTGAAGGATTTGGTGTCGTGGTTTACCTCGATAAAGTTCAAGACTTGGAAAGCGATGTGACTGACATGACGGCAGACTCTAAATTTTTGACTCCGGCACAAAATATGTAAGTTTAATGCACGTTTTTATTATTTTACGGCTTTGAGTTTGGTTTAACAATTGGAACTAAACAGTGGCTCGGTAAACAAATAATGGTAGTTGGATAACTTCATTTTAAGAATATTATCTGCATGTGCATCTCGGTAGTCTGCTGATATTACTAAATTTAGTGCAAAATTTATTATCTAGGTACCTTATGTTCCGTGTACTTTTTGCTATCTTTGTGTCTTTATCGGTGAATGCTTAATTAGGATGAAACTTTATGTAAAATTTCATGTTTGTTAGTATCTTTATACAAAACGTTCATCCTCATTAGCAATTCAATGAGAAAGCTGAAACATCAATAGAAATTCCATTGTCTCAATCATTAACCCCGTTTCCCCCTGGGACAGAATCCAAATCCCTCCGCGGGCCTTTTAAAATGATGAGATTTTATCAGGTATAAAGGAGCATGCACGTGACTGATTTGTTTCATCTGATTGGACAAAATGCTCATTAATTATTCATGAGTTTTTGAAAAGTATTTATTGAATGCTGAGGCTATTGTTGTAGGATCGTTCAGGATATGATTATTTTAAATAAAAGTATAATCTTAGAAGGGGGACTCGAGCCCTTTGGCTTTAGGGTAATCAGTTCCTTAATCCCAGTCCAAGTGTTTTTAATATTCTGACTGTTTATCAAAAAGTAGTTTTCGTAATATTTCTTTTTGCTTATTTTAAGAAGATTTAATTTGTTGCGATAACATTTATATTTCGCTTGATTGCGTTCGACGAAGGAGAACGCATACTAATCTTGCTGTGGACTCCCTGTGGTCATGTGTGGGCTACCTGTGCTTCCCCAGGCGAAAGAAATCGAGATTCGTGTATGTCCGTCGTCATGTCATCATGTCCTCATGTTTGTACTTTTTAGAATAAATTATCTCGGCCGGGGAACTGGTAACCACACGTACACGATGCGAGCGGCCATTTTGCCTTTTTTTGGTGAATGCCATCATGGCTTCTGTTTTGTTTCGCGATCGGTTAGTTACTTGCCTTATTTTCCGACAATGCAATGCAATGATGTTTCAAAGGTTCGCAAGTACAATTGAGCAAAGCCTGAGGAAAGTGTGTAGTACATCTGGAGGACCTTGAACATTCAACTCGGCCATAATTATTTATTTATGCTGAACCCGAGTGAATGTGCGATCGAAAAATATGCTATTGGCTTGCTGTGCTGTTCGGTTTGCCGATACCAAATCCCCAAATCCCCAAAGCCCCAGTTCTGATCAATGAGCAACTTTACCATGAGGCCTTGCGCGCCCAATCCAAGATGGCGGACAAAGATGGCGGACTTGGGGAAAGGAAATTGTTTTCGGGGTGGTGCTAGTAAAATTTTGACAACTGGGTTGACGTAATTCAAGAAATCACGTGATGTTGCCATAATAAAGGGAGGAGTGGGTCAGTAAGAAATAATACGCAGTGGGTGACCGGCGGCAACTTGTAGTTCATGTTTCATTTTCGCGGAAGATTACGAATTCGGCACCGGCTTTTGCACGGGATCGTGGGATTTTCAGTATTCTTTAATACTATTAAACCTGGATTTTTCTAACTGCTGGAGCCGAATAAGGGTTTGAAAATTGTTTCCTGAACGGTGATCATGAAAGTAAGTGCAATTCAGTACTTACTCGTAAGCGTTTATACCTTTGAGACATTTTTGCGTAGTTTCCGGACAAGTTGCAAGTTGATGAAAGGTGAGAATTTTAAGTTTCCTTATTAAAAATTATAAGACCTTGTAATCTTTAATTACTTATGATTGTTTTCCCGATTGTGCAAAGCGATTATTCTCTTCAGAGGGATCAATAGGATCTTCTCAAATACGAAAGGTAATAAATACCCTAATTAAGTGCTAAAACAAAGTGAATGTTAAAAAAACGAATTTCCCTACGTAAGGAAAAAAGAAACACAGTATATTTTATAAACATTTTGTCGTAATTTCATAAGAAAATATTTTTAATTTGTATATTAAATATAATTAATATAATTTTAAAAAGTATAGTACCCCCCCCCCCCCCCCCCTCCTTAGTTCTTAGATTTTTATTTTACTTTTCCAATACTTTATGCAAAGTTATATAAAATAAAAAAATGCATATCTATGTATACATTGTTACATATGTACCTGGTAGAGAAAAAGTAAGGGTATTTTGATTGTAATTTTGGGTGACTTTAACAATTGCACTTAATCATAACTCTACCCTACCCCTTCCTAGGTATGCTGATTTGTTTCTGTTTAACCCCTTTCCTTAGTTGAATTCTCATATTTCTTTACTCATGGTAAAGTTGCCTATTGATCTGAACTGGGACACCAGCAAACCACAGGGAAGTTAAAGGGGCTGGGTCACCTGGTGCCCGTGCGCAGTAAGTATGCTCTTGAGGTAATTAGCATATCATAAATATTCAAAATTCTTCTGCGATCGCAATGGTTTCTTTCGCAAGCAACAGTAGCATTGTGTCTGATTGGTCAGTTCAATGAGAGCTCATTTCTGATTGGTTGAGGGTAAGATTGAAACCCTTTCAATGTTAGCGGGTAGATTTTGTGTAAGAAAGTAAAATTCAGTTACGGAAGTTCACCTCGATTTATCCAAAAATACAGCAATGAAAGTCCGGCTAAATGTGTACAAAAACTCTTCACCTCGTCAAATGTAATACTAGGGATTGTTTACTTGTCATCGCTTAGGACAATCTGGCGCCATTTCTTGTGAAAATCGTCAACATTTTGCGAAACATGGTTTTGGTCCCGTGTTGACTTGAACGCTGAACGGACGGTTTTCAAATTTAGTCGTCGTTCCTTGCCTTGCTGAACGGAAAACTCCCATCGTTTGGAGTTCTAAAGACTTGTAAAGAGAGTTGGAATTCGCCTCCTTTCATGATAATTGTTGTGAAGCCTTGGTTCGTTCGTGAAGTGTTTATAAATGCTTCGCTGGAATAAAGTCAGTGAGATAGCTTGGCTCGAACTTCGCCGTTTCCTAAATAATTATTTTTGAAGAGCCGACAAAGTAGCAGGTTCAGCTAAATTTCAGGTATGTTTTATTACCTTGTTTTGATTCTGGAAAACGTTTTCAGGTGAATTCGGGTTGTCCTTTGTCTTGGCTTTGGTGTGTTTTGGCTGGTGAGTTTGTCTTGGCTTTGGTGTGTTTTGGCTTGTGCTCAGAAAAGTCGCAAAATAAACTCTTTCTTTTCTTTCATTTTGTCCGTTTTATAAAACATTGCTTTTTAGCAAAAGGTTTTCGGTAATGTTATTTATCTTCTGGCGTTACTTTTTGTTATACCTTGAGTCAAACACTAAACGTTTCGTGTGGCAACAATCTCAATCAACTACTCTTGAAGTACTACCAAAAGTTCCTTGGCCTTTATATAGCTCCCGCCAGGTTTTGAATATTTGTTTGCTTAAGTATATAGCAGCATGTTGTTTTTTCCAGTGTCGGTCATTTATTTTTTTCGTCAATTGCCTCAAGGCAGGCGTTTTCTTTCTTCCTGCCCCGACTCGTTTACCTCCCCTTCCTCCAGAGCCTTCATTCATCAGAATTTAAAACAAAAAATGTAAGAATGAATGCTAAACAAAACGTTCCTGCAAAAAAATGTTTTAGAGGTTCGAAATAAGAGCGATGGAAATGGATTCCTGAAAGGTTCCTTCGGAGGGAGGTTTGATTTCGTACTCCCGGAGTCGGAAATCAAATGTTGCCTTTGGCCGTGCGATAGACTGGTAGCGAATGAGCGCTGACCCAGCCCCTTTAATATATTCTGTATATACGGTCACGTGACAGTTATATGTGTGTAATTGACTTTTCTGTAAGACAACCTTTCCTGGATCGACTGTATATATATATATATATAAATTGTCGAAGGCTAATGTGTAGCCACAGTCATAAAAGTGCTCAATGCGGATGCAGAGCGGTAATAAAATGTTAAAAATGGAAAAAATTAAAAAAATGTATTACTCGAGTTTCACGCTGGAAGCGACATCAGACTAAAAATATGCGTAAATTACGGAGGCTTATAACTGGCAGCATAGAATTTGTTTTCATGTCGGCATTTAGCTAAGAGTTCGGATCTTTTGTTCAACAGTTTTTCGTAATCTTCCGCAGAAATGAAACGTGAACTATAAGTTGCCGCCAGCCACCCACTGCATATTATTTCTTACTGACCCACTCCTCCCTTTATTACATATGGCGATATAACGTGGTTTGAGAATTACGTCATCACAATTGTCAAAATTTGACTAGCACCACCCCGAGAACAATTTCCTTCCCCCAAGTCTGCCATCTTTGTCCGCCATCTTGGATTGGGCGTGCAAGGCCTCATGGTAAAGTTGCTTACTGATCGGAACTGGGGCCCAAAAAATGTTTTGCCAACAGACTTATTTACCATGGTTGGAAGAGTATGGAGGGGGATTCTGGACAAAAATAGCATTAGATCGTACTGTAGTGGTGTATTCCATCGAGCCGCCATACCACTATGTCAAACCGTAGTCCATTATATCGAACCGTCATGCCATTATATCAAACCGTAGTCCCATTATGTCAAATCGTCATGCCATTATGTCAAACCGTCATGCCATTATATCAAACCGTCATGCCATTATGTCAAATCGTCATGCCATTATGTCAAACCGTCATTCCATTATATCAAACCGTCATGCCATTATGTCAAATCGTCATGCCATTATGTCAAATCGTAGTCCATTATGTCAAATCGTAGTCCATTATGTCAAATCGTAGTCCATTATGTAAAACCGTAGGCACAGGCAGCCCAAGCTCAAAGTTTGAAATTATTTGACAGTTGAAGTACGAAGGTTCAAACATCCAGAATATCTGGTATTTTATCGCACTAAATGGCAAACGAATAACACTTTGCTTTGATGAAGATGATGTTGTTGTGTCTTGAATTTAATTGGGGATTGGGGGCCCGATTTAACGAGTTTCAGGCTAGGAAACCTGGATTCACTCGATCTACCTATAAAAGAGAGACCCAACGAAGTTTTCGGTTAAAAAGCTGTTCGGGAGAGTAAGTTAGTCTAAAACTTTCGGATTTGAAAAAAATTGTCCTAGGAAATTGTTTTCTGAAATACTGGCTAGAATATTTTTTTTAAATTCACAGAAAATTATAGAAGAAAAGGGACACCAAGAGGTTTTGGGTTAGGAACGATCCGGAAAAAAAACACATTATCACAAATCATTTAGTGAAGCGGCCACCTAAAGTTTTCGAGAACACATTTTCATTCCCTAAGAAATTCTGACATCTAAAAACCGAAAGAATAAACCTTTAGCAAATGGAGGTCACCGAAAAGAATTGCCTAAAGGAAAAAAAAAATCTAGAAAATTCGTCCCTCCACAAAACTTTGCAACATGAAATTACTTGGGCTAGAAAATTCTTGTTTATGTTCTAGACTACTAACAAATTCGTAGGCCGGGAATATTTTGCCATAGAATTTTCGGTTGACGCGATTTCCACCTAGAAAATCCGAACAGCTAATAGCTTTCTAGAATACGTCAAAAGACATAGTAGGCGCCTTAAAATGGCTAGATAAGCTGCAGACAACTGGTTTCAAACGAATTTCAAAAAGTACTCGTTGGGTGCCCTTGATGGCGTGTCACATACCTGTCATCTCCACGGCAAAAATGACTCTTAAATCCATGCACTCAATCAACGTGATACTTCTGGATCCCGTAGACATATCTCCTTGCTACGTATCCTCCAAGTTTCATGACCAAACATTCAACGAGTACCGAGAAATGATTTTTGTCACCTCGCATTTCGCCATCCAAAACACCTCTTCACAGTTTGACGAGACACCGGAAGTCCAACTAGCCTGAATTCCAGCCGTCTCCTCAGGCTAAAGTCCAACCGAAATGATACCTCCTTTGGAGTTGAAAATCACAGCATCGGATGGGAGAGTACCATTTATCGCTCAGTTTTTACAGCCCCACTAAGGGACGGGAAAGTATTCTCCGCGGTCATGTAAATAAATCGGCGTTTAGCCGGCTTTGTTAAAGTTGTCAAGATCAAGCCGGCGTTGTTGTTTTTGCGTATTATTCAAGAGGTTCCAGTATGTTAGTACAGCAACTACAGAGAACATTTTGAAATGTAAGTGGGATTTGTTTGTTTAAAACTAAGAATACGGACAGGAAAAGCTATCTCACTTCAGACTACGAGTCGGCGTGAAGATTCGTCAGTCTTCTAGTTTCCTAGAAACTCGTTAAATTGGCCCCCAAATTCAAGACACAACAACATTATCTTCATCAAAGCAAGTTTATTGTGTTATTCATTTGCCATTTAGTGCGATAAAATACCAGATATTCTGGATGATTGAACCTTCGTACTTCAACTGTCAAATAATTTCAAACTTTGAGCTTGGGCTGCCTGTGCCTACGGTTTTACATAATGGACTACGATTTGACATAATGGCCTACGATTTGACATAATGGCATGACGGTTTGACATAATGGCATGACGGTTTGATATAATGGCATGACGGTTTGACATAACGGCATGACGATTTGACATAATGGCATGACGATTTGACATAATGGCATGACGGTTTGATATAATGGCATGACGGTTTGATATAATGGCATGACGGTTTGACATAATGGCATGACGGTTTGACATAATGGCATGACGGTTTGACATAATGGGACTACGGTTTGATATAATGGCATGACGGTTCGATATAATGGACTACGGTTTGACATAGTGGTATGGCGGCTCGATGGAATACACCACTACAGTACGATCTAATGCTATTTTTGTCCAGAATCCCCCTCCATAGAAGAGGGGCTATGTTTTCGCTATTATCGCACTTCGGCCATCTTGGATTGAAAGCGAGGCTTCCGGGTTGTCGGTTACGTAGCGCTTACTATTTGCTCTGTTGTTGGTCGCGAGTTTGGATGAAAAAGCTACTTCATCTCCACTTCTGTAATTCCAATTGTACAAATAATAGCCAGAAAAGAAGATCTAGGGATTCTTTTCACATATTTGATTCCAATAAACAGCTTAGAAAGCGATGGAGTTTGAAAATACGCGGAGATGTCGACCCACACTTCAGACTTCGATAAATATCCAGAGGTAGAGTGAGGGAAAAAAAACAAGTAATACTTCTTCGGTTAAAGTGTCACAGGTTCCCTCAGACTCACAGCTAGCAGCGGTCTCTACAGGTAAAACAAGAAGAGAGAAACCTCACCTAGCAGGGCGAATGGAACATGTTAAGTTATTGTTCTCAATAAATATATATACACGTGCACCAGCCACCCTCTATTATTATATTTTGATAATTTTTAATGCACATGGGACTATTTTCACGTTTTACGAATAAGACTTGTGTACTTTGCACACCACTAATAATAAATTGGCACTAATTTTGAAAGTGTCATGACCATCATATTAAAGTTTTAATGTGTGAATAATAATTTTTATGTAAAATATATTATATATCATATGTATTTGTACAGAATCAAAGGGAAATATTTTGGGAGGTTTTATTAGAATGGTCATGGGTGTTATGCAATGATATTTATCACTGTCAATTTTCTGGTATGAAATGAAGGTTTATTTATTAGTTAATCTGGGATTTTCATGTGTGATTTTCTTAGTAATACCACGATCACCTCAGCTTTCTTTGTTTGTTCAGGGACATTTAAACTCTAAATTCCCTCATCAGCATGGATACTTGTTCTAATTTTCTCTCGTTGACATGCAAGAATGAAAATTAGAAGGGCATGCATGCTGATGAGGGTTATGGCAGGTCATTATAAAAATTAGTCCCTAGCTGAGTGTATGAATGCCTGTCAACCCTGTACCCTACATTGTACCTATTTTATGGCTCAAGAAAGGTCTTCTCTTCATTTGTCAAACCCGCTTCTTCCATACATGTGAGATAATTATACTTAAAACCACAAACATGACATGATTAAACTCTATGCGTGCTCCTGGAATATTTAGTCAGCCACATATTACATTTTATTTATTCTTCACAAAATCAACACACTTGCAGGGTCCAGTTCAACCAATGGTGCTCTGTGAATCAAGCATAACAAAACATAAAAAAACTCAACTATGGTAACTTCAGTTTAGGCAGAGAAAAACTAAAGTCCTCTGAGATTAGTTTCATTAGTCAGTGATAATAGTATTACAAAGTAATAGCATGAAATTAGCTAGTGATTAAATTTCCCCTTGACCCTTGGGAGGATTTACGCAAATTCTCCCTAATCCCCCTCAGCCATAAATCCTCCCTCAGCTCTCGGGGGAAATTTGATAACTAATTTACCTTATGCCATGCCATTACTTATAATAATAATATTTTGGAGTTTGGACTGATTTTACTTAACCAGTAACCTGACTGTTAGGTCTATTCGATTTTATTAAACAGGGTTAAAAAATCTGCTCTATCTGTGAATAAATTCAAATCAAGCTATCCTCCATAATTTCTGTGGCTTGGCTTGGGAAAGAAATAATATTAATTATAATAAATTGATAAAAAGGATGTAAATGATGCTGGAGTACCCATCCAGCTAGCAGCTACATGTAGGTTATAAAAAAACATAGTTGCATCATTGCAATGATTATGACAGAAGAAAATATATTGTACAAAATGTTGTAATATACCAAAACAGACAACTGAGACAGTGTTGGGGTCTGGCAGTATTTATTAACATAATATAATTTTTTATTACAATATATTTTAATATGTTACAATTTATTTACATGATTGAAATATAATATTAATGGTGATACAAAAGCTGTATGGTATATTGTTAGTATGGCTGCTCCCCTAAAGCACGAGATAGTTGGTTTACAAAATAGTTACTACAGAGACATACAAGGCCTAACCCATTGGCTATCATAATCCAGCCTGATGATAATTTTACGGTATTGCTCAACTAAAAGTAGGCTGTACCCTGCCAGACTCCAACCTGATCAGCTGATTCTGAATATCTAGATTAATATTCACTTCAATTATAAATTATAGAAATTAAAATAATTGTACAAAGTTTGAAAACTAAAGTTAGGTGATTTAAAAACAATTAGGTAGTCATTGTTGCAATTTTTATTGCCATTATTAGCACTGTCATCAACATCAATATTGTTTTGCATTAATACCATCACCAGTACCATTTCCATTGTCACTATCATCATTGTACATGGTCAAATGACCCATATCTCAGTTTCTCTACAGGTAATTTTGGTCAATTTCAAAGTAGCCATTTGTTGATAATGGCCCAACATTTCAAGTCAGTAATACTGTCATTATCATCATCTTACCATACACTGCCTGGTATACATATGATATATGTATCAGGAGCCATATTATGTATATTATATATGATATAGTTACAGTACCAATGCAATGTTATCAGCCATCCATGCAAGTGAACCATTTTGGTTCATTGATAATGCATTTTCTCAAATCCTCATACAAACCTTCTAAAAACCTAACCCAAAATTTGCCAAAAACCCTAACCATTTCCAACCCAAATCATTCCTAGAACGAGTACACCCAAGCTATAAAATTATGAAGGATTTTTCACAGGTTTTCAAGTGATCATTTGAAGTGGCAGGGGTATACTGCAGTGAGGTTTCTCTCTTGTTTTTTACGTGTAGAAAACGGACTTCTGCTATCTGTTAGTATGGGGGAACCTGTCACACTTATTTAAGCGAAGAAGTATTTTATAATCAGCTGTTTTTTACTCACTGGATATTTTATCGATGTCTGAAGTATGGGTCGACATCTCCGCGTTATTTTCAAACTCCATCGCTTTTAGAGCTGTTCATTGGAATCAAATATGTGAAAAGAATCGCTAGATCTTCTTTTCTGACTATTATTTGTACAATTTGAATTACAGAAGTGGAGATGAAATAGCTTTTTCATCCAAACTCGCGACCAACAACAGAGCAAATAGTAAGCGCTACGTAACCGGGAAGCCTCGCTTTCAATCCAAGATGGCCGAAGCGCGATAACAGCGAATATCCCTCATTTCTAATGGCAGAGGGCTCAAACTTTGACAGACATGGTATTGGGTCCCCATGAATCGCTTGGTGGTGATGTCATAACAATGACATCGATCATGTGATTTGTAGTACATGCCCATATCCTTCATTTCTAATGGCATGCAGCTCAAACTTTGACAGGCATGGTATTGGGTCTCCATGAATCACTTGGTGGTGACGTAACGATGAAGTCATCAATCACTTCATTTGTAGTACACACCTGTATCTACCTCATTTCTAATGGCAGGCAGCTCAAACTTTGACAGGCATGGTATCAGGTCCCCATGAATCTTAGTGGTGATGTTGTAATGATGACGTCATCGGTCATGGTTTTACATGTTGCACAGGCTATCACAACAGCAACAATAACTTAAACTGTGAACATTAATTTTCACGTTTACCCTTGAGACTCGCACTAAAATACACTTTAAATCCACGAGTTTGCCATTGCGGCACTGTTGTTTACGAATTGGCTAATACAAATTATGCATTCGAAAATAACCTGAGGATCAATGTAGAAAAGTTAAAGCATTTCATTAAGTAAAATAATCTTTACATTTACCAGGGGGACAGCGTAACTGGATACAAGTGATTTGTAATGGTGGTGTTGCAGCTCTATTATCAACCATTTATCTACTTGACAATGGCTGTGGTGAGCGACCCATAGACTATGCTCGTGACTTTGATGCTTCATTGATTGCCATGGCCATCCTAGGAGCTATTGCATGCAGTTGTGGGGACACTTGGTCATCAGAGATTGGAACTGCCATAGGAAGCCATACTCCAAGGCTTGTTACTACTTTACGCAAGGTGCCTGTGGGAACTAATGGTGCTGTGACTATAACTGGGTTATTTGCTAGTTTAATAGGTGGACTAGTGGTTGGGTTAGCTTATTATCTTGCCCTTTTGGGCACTGTTCTTCTACGAAGCAAGATAAATGATATTCCACCTCAGTGGCCAATAATTGTTGTTGGTATGATAGGAGGGTTTGTTGGTTCTGTTGTTGACTCTTTACTAGGTGCAACAGTACAGTATTCAGGGTTTTGTTCAGTTAAAAAGCATGTTGTACCCAAACCTTCTCCATCTACTAAACATATTTCAGGATTTCCTCTGCTGGATAATCATTCTGTCAATTTGGTTTCATCAGCAGTAACAAGCTTTTCCATGTCACTCTTTGGCTATTATCTATGGAAATTCATAGATGCACAGGATCCAGTTTAGAAGAAGTTCAATATTCTTAAAGTGAGGTGGATTTTATCTGAATTAAACACTGAGGAAGTATGTTTTCTTTCTCAGAAGCATATTATTTAGGCATCAATTCTGTAACAGTGCCCGAGGCACCACTGTCAATATGACTTACTAAAGCTCTTGTTTGTAAAATATTTTTAAGCTTGAAACTAACTGGAGTATTTGTAAGGTAAGTATGTGTAAATAAGTTGAGGCAAGCAGATTATCGATGTACATACTTTTTGGTCAGTATTTAAAAGATTAATAAAACGTGTTTGTTTGTTTGTTACCATTATGTTCTTGGTTTGTGTCTCAGTCGCTTGTTTGGTGTTCCTCTCTTCCCTGTCACATCTTTGTAGTTCCCAGTCTGGGTATATACAATGTAAGCTGCACATCGTATGAACGAACGAACGAACGAACGAACGAACGAACGAACGAACGAACGAACGAACGAACGAACGAACGAACGAACGAACGAACGAACGAACGAACGAACGAACGAACGAACGAACGAACGAACGAACGAACGAACGAACGAACGAACGAACGAACGAACGAACGAACGAACGAACGAACGAACGAACGAACGAACGAACGAACGAACGAACGAACGAACGAACGAAAAAGAGCTTAGGATTGGCATATATAGATCTCCTGGACACCAATGCATTATCTGTCCTATGGGGATGTGCCTTTGATCATGAGCTTTGAGAATTACCATAAAGTGTTACGAGGGCCGAAGGCCCTAGCCTAAATTTTTGAGATTTTACTACTCTAAAACACTGGTTTCTTGTATTCTGGAGACTAAACATTGGCTTGGCATAACAACAAAAATGTTATTACATTTTATATGACAGGTACGTCAAAACTTTGATGACCCCCCCAAGGAGGAGGTAAAATCTTTGATGACCCCCCCTACAAAAGCACTTAAAACTTTTGTTGCCCCCCCCCCCCCAACCATAAATATTGAACACTCCCTAAAATAATAATAAAAAAATATGGTTTATTTTACGTCGAAGATGCAGGAAGCCGTTACTGGGTCTCTCGAGCCAGAGGCTTATATTTAAGTATTCCGATGAACTCCATAATTGGAATTTAGGTTGGTTTTTGAGGAGGGAGGAAAACCGGAGAACCCGGAGAAAACGGAGAAAAACCCATGGAGCAAGGGCGAGATACCAACAAACTGAACTCCACATATGGTGAGAGGCGAAGCTCTTAACCACTGCGGCACCCCAGCTCGGGTTAGGTTAGGCAGCTCTGTTGTCAAATTTCGTGCGAGTATAAACTTTGATCGATCCGGTGAATCCGAAAATCTCGGCAAAATCAGTCTAAAAGCCTGAATTCCGCCCTTCGAAACCAGAGAGAGAGACCTGTTTCCACAAGTTAAACGGCAAAGCCCTGAAAACGATTTTAGGAAACTGTTCTTCAAGAGGAGTTTTGTTGCAAATTGTGGTCAAGTAAGCCAGCCGCGGTGTTCAAAAATCCAAATCGGCTCAAAGATAGTAGATACTCGAACTAAGCGCTAATATATCTTTACATATAAAGATTAATGGTCAGAATAGCTTCTCCATGTTGTAGGTGGATATCGTGGACACAAACGGACAAATGTTTCCTTTCGTTGAGGACGAACGATGCTGGCACCATCAGAGAACTACGGCTACCTGAAATAAAACTAAAATTTGCATGACCAAATAATTTAAAAGGAGATTTCAGCCAACTAGTCATCTTTGGAAGGGCAGGAGAACCCAAGTCTATTATTTGGCTAAATTAAAAGGCAATTCAAAGTACATGCAAGTAAATTGTAAAAAAATGAAGTTATTTTGTCCTTGGGACACAGAATTATTTTATGTCCATGGGAGCGAACGGGAGCGAATTAGATTTGAGCCATTCTTTTAACCATTATTTTGCTAAAATCAAAGGTTTCTTCGACTGAACAAGAAGTTCAGTTATTCTAGGGCTGACAGGACTTTTAGGGGCTTTCGATGGAAAATTCTCACATTTACGAATGCAGTGTGGCAACCCAACAACAACAATTTATTAGCATTCCCATGTACATAAATGGTATTGCCACTACATTACATATGTAATCATATATAAACTGTATAATAAACTTAATCATAAACTAATTACAATAATAAGATAATAATAAATGATAATAAATGATTGAACAAGAGTAATTGTTTCAGTTTATTTTAAACTGTTTTTGGTGTAATTAACCGATTCCGTAACTGAAAGGCTTCAAAAATGAAATGTCCAGTTTTTTTGCAAACAAGAGGTTCAATATTGTTGAATAAAAATAAGGTCTTTTCTTTGATATCTAAGTTTCTAAAGTGTTTATATTTTTGGCATATGTCTTCAAAGAATTGGTTTCTAATTCTATTATATAGTTCACAGTGAAATGTGAAGTGCACTTCATTCTCATTATCGTTTGATTGACATTGTTGGCATGCATGTTCTTAGCTCGAGGGGGATTCTGGAGTTGGAGTGTCTACCGGTTTCTATTCTGAGGTTGTGATTACCACATCTTAATTTCGTAAGCATTCTTCTATGCTCCGTATTCTTAATTTGGTTAAAATATATAGAGCTGCTGGTATCATGCTTGAATAGAGAGTAAAATTCGAGTTTTCTGTTTATTTCGATGACTTTTAATTGATGTAATTTTGAATAATGTTTTGCGTTACTTTAGGTATACATTTTGTTTTATACTGTTCGATGTTATGTTCTTGTCCCATTATCAAGTGTGTCGAATAAGTTAAAAAAATTATTTATTGATAACATAAAACTTGTTTTATTGGAGGATGCTAAATCATTTGAGATAAGGGAGGCGTCGCATATTGATTTTTCCACGAGAAACGTCCAGCGAAGTTTCTTTTTTAACCCCCTCCCCCCCCCCCCCCCCTAACAAATGTCAGAGCGATTTATCGATGTCTTTTTCAAAAGTCCCACACTACTTCTTTACATTCATGTCCGCCTTTTATTCCAACTTCAACAACTTGTCACAACCTCTGGATCCCATTTGGTGGGAATGGAACATTGAATTCATCGTGAAACCTTTGAATTCTGTTATCTAAATGTATGTTAGTGCATAATTCTCTAGAAAATTAGATGCGATAGCTGTGGACCAACCGCAATCTGTCATTTCTCTTCTGCAGTCTTTACATATCGTCGCAGAGATATGTGATGTTTCTGAAAACTCTCGATTTTTCCACGGAGAGACGTCACAGGTCAAAACCCCCTACCCCCAAACTTCGCTGGACGTTTCTCGTGGAAAAATCGATATGTGACGCTTCCCTAAGAAGACACTGTCTAGCGATGCTATTATCAGGAAGTTGTTTGAGATGTAACCAAAAATGCAACATATTGTAGATTTCAAAGACAGTCGACCTACCTTATTACGAGATGCTACATTGGGCGCTCTTTTATTTAACCCTAGAAATATTTTGAGAATTGAGTGTGCAGTCGTTCGATTATCATAAGCACCCCAAATTTCAGAGTTATATAATAAGATAGGAGCAAATAAGCTATCAAAAAGCTTATTGCATATATTTATAGGTATTTTTGTAAAATCAAGATATCTCTTTGTACCAAAAATAGAACGTCTAGTTTTCTCAGTTGAAGTTGTTTTTGATTTTGTGAAGCTACCATTACTGGAAATTGCATGTGGACTCCAAATAAGTGTAGTCGAGAGAATTCGTAATATGTGAACCGTTTATAAAGAAATTGTATTTCTCTAAACTATAGATTTTCGACATTGTTTTTGAAAAATTACAGTATTCGTTTTCTTTTTATTTATGGTTAACATCCATTGTTGACAATAATGTTGTAACGTGTTAATGGTATTTTGTAAACCTGCAGCACTAGTAGATATTAAGACAAGTTGTCCGCGTAGATTAAACTATTTAGAGATGTTCCATTTGGTAGAGAAACTGGGTCAAGCTCAGGAGTATTTTGTAAGATAAAAGGTATTTCATTCAAATATGGGCACTAATATTATTACCGCTTACCAGTTCGAAACGCAGTAGCACCGAATTGTAAGTAAACACAAACCTTTAATACAAGCTTGCAGTGTTGTCATTTATTAGGATAATGTACGGTGGCCCATGAGTGCAAAACACAATACGCACAGCGAAAACACAATACACTAACTGAAAACACAAACACAGCGAAAACACAATACACTAACTGAAAACACTATACACAGCGAAAACGCAATACACTAAACTGAAAACACAATACACTAAAGTGAAAACAACACAGCGAAAACACAATACACTGTACACACTGCGCAAAGCATGTAAGTAGCCGAGGACTGGGCACTAATATTACTACCGCTTACCAGTTTGAAACGCAGTAGCACCCACCAGAAATTTGAAAAATGGCGGATGCTGAAGCACGACTTACTACACGACAATTTTGAGTTTTCTTGAAAAAAGTCTTGGAATAAGAATTTCAGGCAGGCGAGGGCAGTGTGGGGATGAAAACTGTTCGGGAATACATTACACAAGAGACGGCTGGATGGTCCGGCTCGCTTCTCGAATCTTGGTTACAGAGCTAGGTCTATGTGGCGAAGGCTGCACTCAAAATACATGGCAAAACAGAGTTTGTACGCCGTACAATCTTTAGCAACGTTTTGTGCTCACTTCTGTAGTAACCATAAGATCTTAAGGAGATGGTAGAAAAAGACAGGAAAATCAGTGGTCCATTATACCACGTGCACAGAAAACGGTTATTTTCTCCCGTAAAATGTACAACGAGTCTGAACGAGATCTGTTAAATTACTGTCTGGCTTAGAAACTACTCAGTTCTCAAACAGTTTCTAATCCAGAAAACCGCGTTTAAAATAAGGGTGTCTCGAAAACACAGACCTCGAAAGCACAGACCTCGCAAACACAGACCCCAAAATCACAACATAGGCTAGGCAATCAATGCAGCTAGCCTTTGCGTGACTATCATCATCGTGTTTCCTACTTCGTGATCACCATGATCACGATCACCCACAGTCGCTGGATCGCTAAGCCAATGTAAACAAACTGTGGTAGACTTCCGACGATCGTCAGCCCATCCGGGAAGCGGCCAATGAGGCTTTACTGACTGCATTGCATTAAGGTTTTTGGCGAGCTGTGATTATCTACGCCACGCCACTGAATAAAAGGCTGCCGCAAAGTACTGCAAGAAAGCTGCCGCAAAACCGGGATTTTCGGCTAGCAGGGTAAAGGCTTGAGTAAGACTGAAACAAATGGTTGTTTGCAAGGGAGCCTACACAAAACGTCTTAGGAAAATTGCACCACTGATGAGATTATAAAAATGTGTTTTCGGGCTCTGTGTTTACGAGACCCCTATTTAAAACGCGGTTTTCCCGTGTCCCAGGGATTTGCCCCCCCCAACGACTCTAGTGTTCCGTATGCATTTGTCAACCGATTGTACAACCCTCGTAGGAAGCTCCCCTCTCTCTTCTCTACGCTGTTGGTTGCTAGGACGTGTTCGAGATACCTCTTAGTAATCAGCCTTTCGAGCATTATTTAGATTTTAAGTGGCCCCTGACATCAACACGCAACATATATTTTTGTTTCACGGTCCTTCCATTCGGGTTGTATTCGGCTCCGTTTTGTTTACTAAGCCTTTCCGTACGTCCGTTCGTCAGGTACTGGCGCTCCTTAGGTTTTCATATTGTTCTGTACTTAGACGATGGTATTGTTTGCGAAAAAAATATATTTTATAGCGTTACGGAATGTACACAAGGGGGTAGGAATTTATGCGTTATGTTATATAAACACTCGTAGGTGGGGCATCAATAAACGAAATGCCCGCCCCTGATCTGTTTGTGTTTAATGCAGTTTAGCTATTAACTGTTTTATACTCGTTCAGAGTGATAACAGTATAAGACAACTCCACTACTCTGCAGGTCTCGACTGCAATTCGTTCCGACCTAGCGCGCGCCGGAATAGTAGCTAATTGTGATAAGTTAATTTGTGTTTTGTCTCAATGCATCAGGCGTTTTCTAAAGTCTCGTGACTATTATAGTTGTTGTCGTTTTTGGGTGACGTGTTTATGCCAATATTACTATATACTTTATACACATGAAATGAGAGTAACAATGTCTGCAATATAGAAAGTTGTAATGAATAGATTACCGAGTACAGCTAATATTAAATATTGTGCTCCCGTGTTACTCGCGTTTCGTTGCTAATATTATTTATACTGGACTTGAAGCTCTAGTGTGGCTAAGTATGTGTCACCATATGGCATATTGTGGCTCTCGTGTGGCCCTGTTATTAGTAGTATTTTATTACACCGAGGCTTACCTGTGGCCCCGTAGTTTTGTCTTACCCAATTTTATTATTGGGCTCTCGTGTGGCTCATTGTTATTGGTAGGAGATCTGTGGTGTACATGAAGTAGCTCCCGTGTGGCTGTGATTATCATGCGGTATGTCGCGAGGCTCTTGTGTGGCCCTACTCTATAGTAACTCAATTCCACGTGTGGCCCGGAAGGTTGCTAGCTTTCGTATAGCTTATATAGACATATACATAAGGCCCTTTTCTTAGGTGCACGTACTTTTACGTACTTATTTTGTACATATTTTCTTTTCTTTCCCCAGTACGAGTGTTTTTTTACCTTGTAGGGTAAGATTTCTGATTAGTACCTTGTGGGGTACAAGTGTTTATTACCTTGTAGGGTAAGATTTCTGATTAGTACCTTGTGGGGTACGAGTGTTTATTACCTTGTAGGGTAAGATTTCTGATTAGTACCTTGTAGGGTACGAGTATTTATTACCTTATGGGGTCAGGTCTCTGATTAGTACCTTGTGGGGTATTAGTGTTATATGTACCCTGTATTGTACGATTTTCTATTAACATCCTTTGAGGGGGAGTTTTCTTGTTGGGACCTTATATGGGGTATGATTTGTTATTAGTATCCAGTATGGTGTATATATTTTCTTATTAAGTAGTACTCCATGGAGTATAATTTGAGTTAATACCTTGAGAGGTATTACTTCCAGATACGTTACATTTTGTTAGTAACCTTGAGGCTTAAGTGTTCATTGGTACATCTGATTGGTACAGCTGAACAATATCTTTAAGGGTTTATTTTTCATCGGTATTCGTCGCATATCAGGATTATACTCGTGGGACTGACACGATAAATCTGTACATAACAGTACTAACTCCTATTTCCTTTCTTTTGTTTTGTTATTTTATTGTTTTTCTAGATGTTTTCAACAGCAGGGACAACAGATGACTATACATACGGGCCTTTGTTAGATGGAAAAGAACTTCGCTTCGTCAAGAGATTAAATACAAGCCTTCCCAGTCAAGATATAGCATCTGGCCTTGTATACCTCCAACATTTATTGGACACTACTCATTCGCATAATGCAATGATCAAGCTATTTATTCTATTGAATGGGTTCATGTTTTAGCCGGTTTACTCTATCCTGATAGTCCGATTATATATATACATATATACATACATACATACAATTAGGGATGAAGCCAAAAGAAAGAGTATATTTCAGCTACAACGATTCAGATGTCAGGTTGAGAGCTTTAATTTAGAAAACTTGCTACAGTTAAGAAATATATGTAGCCGAATTCTAGCATATTCAGTTTTTTTCGGAATCGAGGAGGTTCTTCATCTCGAGTATCGTTACAGCGAGAAGAAAGACTGGCCAATTGCGTAAGGGTCATGCAGTACTCTTTTCTGAAGGCATCGTTAATGATATATGTCCGGTTAATATTTTGAAACAATATTTAGCTGATCGATTTATTACAAGAGTGAGCTTCCACTAATAGTCTAATTTGTTACTCTAGCATCAGAAAATATTTTAAGACTACTTTTAAGGAAATTGTTCCTGATATTTCTCTGTTTAATACTCATTCCTTTAGATTAGGAAGCGCTTCAGCAGTCTCTAACGCAGGAGTAAAAGATTAGGCTTTTCCAAAGAAATGGAAGGTGGAATCAGTTGCAGCAAGAGCAGTTACGTTTTAGATCTAGATTATCGACTTCAATCGTAGTTAGGCGCTTTTTCAGTTCACCTATTCCTTTCTTTGTTTCTATATAGGACAGTAAATCTAATAGGTTAGTAAATCTGACTGCCTGTCACTCCTAAATAACTATTCAATATGAACATCTTGGTGTAGTGTGGCCATAAGATTGTCATGCGGTATGTCGTGAGGCTCTTGCGTGGCGCTGTACTCTATGGTAACTCAATTCCATGTGTGGCCCGGAAGGTTGCTAGCTTTTGTATAGCTTATATGATAGGCATACAAGGCCCCTTTCTTAGGTGCAGGTACTTTTACGTAATTATTTTCTATACATTTTCTTTTCTTTCCCCAGCGGTTAACAACGAGCTTCCTGACCGACTAATTAAAAAGCATGGCGGTTGGAAAACTTAAGAGTGTAAAAGATCACTATTGTAGGGAAGACCTTAAACAACAGCTCTTGGTCTCTTTGCATATTGACATTTAGATTCATAATTTCTTCCCACACTTTGTTGCTTGAGGTCAGCTATGCGGCTTTCTATTTGGCTGAGCGTAGCGAAAGAAAATAGAAATATTTTTCTCTTTGTTGCATGTTGAATACATGCTTGCATTATCCCTTTGGGATCAATTAGGAGTTCTATAAATACCACTCCTTCACACGTTCATACCACTTGACGTCGCATTTCAGCAACGGCCGGTTTATGGCCCGTGTACGCCGCACAAGATACGTCACAGCTTTGCTACTACGTCACAGAGGAACAGTGGAACACTAGGTACAGAGGAACAGTGGAACAGTGGAACACTAGGCACAGTAGAACACTAGGCACAGAAGAACAGTGGAACAGTGGAACACTGAGTGGAACAGAGGAACACTAGGCAAAGAGGAACAGTGGAACAGTGGAACACTAGGTACAGAGGAACAGTGGAACACTAGGCACAGTGGAACACTAGGCACAGAGGAACAGTGGAACAGTGGAACACTAGGCACAGAGGAACAGTGGAACACTAGGCACAGAGGAACAGTGGAACAGAGGAACACTAGGCACAGAGGAACACTAGGCACAGAGGAACAGTGGAACACTAGGAACAGTGGAACAGTGGAACACTAGGAACAGTGGAACAGTGGAACACTAGGCACAGTGGCACACTAGGCACAGTGGAACAGTGAAACACCAGGCACATATCTTGTGCGGCGTACACGGGCCATAAACCGAAAGAAGACGCCAGCTAGCTGCAAATTACATCATGTTTTGTTTTGGTTTTGAGATCCTCACGTATCAAGCTAAACGACCCCTTAACTGGCCAAATACTAGACATACTTCATTCCTTATACGGGAGGAGCTTTCAGCCGGCTCGAGATCACGTTTCGTCCTATTGTCCCAATGTTTGCATGATTGTGTGTGGTTAACTGATAGTTTCTCATAATTAACACATCTGTCAGTAACAATATTCTTTACACTCGCATAGAGATCAATTTGGTGAACTTTCTGATTAGCCTGAATTTCAGCCGACTCCTCCGGTTAGTCGTTCCTCCCGAGGAACGAACCGGAGGAGACGGCTGAAATTCAGGCTACTTTCTGATCTTTATATTTCATGTGGTTTGTTAGATTCATCGGCAGATGAAAGAGATTTAGATGTAGATTCCTTGGTTAATAAATTTACAAGTGTTACAGTTAAGGTTTCTAAAAAGTAGTGCCTGTCAGGAGTGGTAAAGTTCCAAAGAAAAGAATACTATCCTGGATGCCAGAGGCTCGAAGCGAGACGTCTTAGCCGTCGAGCGAAGCGAGACCTCTCTTCAGCAAATGTCGAGCGCTAGCGATGTCGATATTGTGAGCTAGCAGAAGCGGATTCCCAACCTCTGATCCAGGGTAAAAGAACACGGAATACAGTTCAAAAACAGAAGTCGTTTGACAAAGATTGTCACTCGCTCAAAAAGGAGATAAACAAATTAGGCAATTTAGAGTCAAAGTATCCGAACGACCTTTCTTGAGACATAATTTTTTTTCACGAAAAAAAAAGACTATAAGCGACTTATTAAACGACTGAAAAGAAATTTCCGAACTGACTTGTTAAACAGAATTCAGACATTGGAGGAAAGGAGTCCGAAAGAGTTTTGGAAACTGGTTAACTCTATTAAGTCGTGTCAGTCTGAAGGGGCCTCTAACGATGTGTCGCCGGCAGAATGGCATAGTTATTTCAAAGATCTAAATAAAGTCAACTTTTCAACTGTACTAGCAATGAAGGTTATATCGTGCGGTGCTTTCCCGCATGTATGGTCGGAAGGTTTTATAGTGCCTCTTCATAAATCGGGAAGTCGATTGGACCCTGGTATTTGTATCAGTAGCTGTTTAGGAAAGTTCTTCACATTAATTTTAAATGCTCGTTTGAATGAGTTTTTGAGTGAGAATGTAATTTGAAAATCTTAGAGAAAGTTATCAATGGTTCATTCAGTTGTTTTAGTCGGCGAGAATTATTTTTGTACTGCTTGTCAATGAAGGATGAGTCTGTAATGAGGTGTACAGCAAAATATTGCCACGACTTTATGACTATGTTTAATGATTGTACCTGTAATAATTAGTAGATCTAGCTAGTTGTGTACTTCCAGTACTTCCTATGTATCTTTGACATTTTTGGAATAAAGTATTATTATTGTATTTACTATATTTAACAAAGAGAAACTCCGAGTTAAAATCCCGAGGTGGATTTTGAGGTGGATTTTCGAAACTGGCATGGGCAGGCTTGGAATTGATAGAGACATAACATGTACACTGTCTACTAATGGTAAGTAAACAAATGAACCTGCAGCCAGCATGATACATATAATGTCTAGTTTAAATGAATGTTCAGTGTTTTTTTTTCATAAGTTCACTTAGCTGCTGAAGTAAATTCTCTGTCACTCTTCATAGAGACATTTAGCCGGGGCACATCTCCGTCCTGAGCTTAACCACTGCACGAAATTGTAAGAGACTTTACTCTAGTAGGTTGTGTGCAAGTTTGGTTGACATTGGCCGTTTCATTAAAGTGCCCCTACGATCAAATTTTGACATATCAATTTTTTCTCATATTCGTAAAGTAGAGTGGCTATATTATTACCAGTTCAAACCGTTTTTCAATACGACGACGGGAAGTCTTATTTTTTGAACTCCGAATCTTGAATTTTACATCCGCCATTACGCGAACCCGTTCCTGTGGGCGAGGAATGCCTGGTCATTTTTTAGCGTACGTGACGTCATACACTTAAGGTTATCGTATACCTTCAGGGTACTGTTCCGGATAAAATTAAGTAGCGTCTCGAATATTCGTCGTATTTAGATAAATTATACCTCATTTAAAGCCTATAAAATTGGCTACAACGATATACCTAAGGTTTGTAATTTTGATAAAAGTGCGATTTTTAAATAAACTTCTTTTCCGAACAAGCGAGTTGGTTTCCAAGAGCTCCAACTCCACGGCAATTTAATGAATTTAAGATCTGTTTGCTTTTCTGGACTCCCACAGACCTTGTTTACGAAACTGTGTCGGCGATTGTGGAAATTCTAAGCCGTTCTGAAGATATTTTGGTCTTCGTGAAACTGCTAACGCGAATCCAAGTATAGATACGGGAATCGCTCTCAGCGCCTCTCTTTTAAAAATTAAAGAAATCGCCGACACGGGTTTTTTAGCTGATATAAATTGCGAACAATCTGTGAAAATTTGAAGTAATTCGCACAAATTCGCGTCGAGTTGGAGCTTTTTTCAAACTATGTTTAGAACGAAAATAGAAAGTCAAGAAAACGCTCTGAAATTAGCCGGCCGGCGAGACTGATTCTTTCAACCAGTGACTGGGAAATGTCACAGTCAAAACTTCCCACAACAACACGTGTGGCTACTTTTCCCATACAAACCTTCACGCGAACTAACATATGTAGTAAGAAAGTGTACCATTTTCCCGCTTTGAAAAGCAAACAAAACGTTTTGAATAGAGTTTGTGCATTGTACAGGACTGTAGCAATTTAACGAACCACAAAGCTGGCATTTCGCTACATGAATAATTAAAGCCTTTAGTTGAGTACCAAGAATACGGTTTGTAATTCTCTTCAAGCCTCATGCAAGGATGGTTTGTGTACGTTTTGAGGACAGAAGCTTCTCCATAATTGTTTGTATCACATGGAATAGCCGGTAAGACCGTACTAGTATAGATTGACCGAAAAATAAGCGGCTACGTTTGCTGAGAACATAGTTTATCATAAATAACTCATATTGCTGTTTCCTATAAACAGATAAACCTATCGATGTAGTATGCCTTTTAATTTACTGCTAATTTTATTTTCAAGACAATAAACCACAGAAGAAACCACCAATATTATTTCATGAAGTACCTTGTTTCAGTTGTTTGTGTGTCAAACAGAAACGGGGGGCGCGAAGTTTGGTTTGTGATAACCACTGTAAAAGCTGCAGATCAGTCAGTTTCAATACATTGTTTTAGTCTCTAGTAAATTCTTATCATTCACGATTTCATGTTAGACAAGAGAGCGATTTAATTTTATAGCAATTACATTGTATTTTAGAATGTAGATTCGCCGGAAAATCTATTGCCGGGATACAGATAATTCTCGAAGTTTCACTATAAACAATGAACAAACGTAGGACTTATTATAAACTGCTGATCATGACCTTAGTGATTTCTCCGCTGAATTCTCCCTGTAGCCCGGATCCAGTAACAGCACAACCTGAAAGCCGAACCAGGGAAAATACCCTGGGAAAAAATTACCCCCAAAAGATAAGAAACCTCTGCTAGCTAGCACTACTTACTGGCGAGTGTAGGTTTTTGTCGAGGGTCGAGGGTCGAGTGTAAAAGTCGAGGGTCGAGGGTAAAAAGTCGAGAGTCGAGGGTAAAAAGTCGAGAGTCGAGTGTAAAAAGTCGAGGGTCGAGGGTAAAATGTCGAGGGTCCAAAAATTTGCGTAAATTTTTATGACAAATAAGTTTACCGGTAAATAATTTTGCGAGTTATTCGTCATCAATGCCCGCCCGTCTCCGCTTCACAAGCTTTTCAAATCCGTGGGACATGTCAGTGCCCGGCCTTTGGCGGCATTTGAAACAACAGCAGCTAAGCGGTTTCTCCGCCTTCTTTGCAGTAGGAGTATCTTCATCCTTTTCATGCGACTTGAGTGGGATTTACTTATGAATCGTCTGAGCAGAAAAATAGCAAATCCTGCAACAATAACGTTGGCGTCGGGAATTCACTCCATGGACTTTGATTGACATCGGCAAACGCGTTCGCACTCTGGAATTCGGTAGCTCTGCAGTCTTTCTGGCTGTTTGGATGACTTGAGATTAGTTAACCAGGATAGTTTCTCGACTTTCTTGTGAAGAGAGCAGTGTATAGATAGATTTAAGCAATATTTTTGGACCCTCGACTTTTTACACTCGACCCTCGACTTTTTACCCTCGACCCTCGACCCTCGACAAAAACCTACACTCCTTACTGGCAGGTCACTTCCCAAGCGATTTTAGCGACTCTTCATTCGTCCAGCTTTCAACTCGGTCGCCAGCGGCTCTATTTCCCACTAAATCATCAACATCCGGCAATAAATTTAAACAGAAAGACACATTACTATGTTCTGAAGAATCTGATGCAGATTTTAGGTCGTTATTTACTAAACCACAGCAAAATTCGTAGTGTCAGTTTGTCGACAACATAAGAAGAAATGTATGGGTTCGAAGCAACTTGAGAACGATGCGTTAAGTGTATGACGTCACATACGCTAAAAAAATGGCTAGGCATTCCTCGCCCACGGGAACGGATTCGAGTAATGGCGGACGTGATTTTGACGGTAAACTCTCTTTAAAATGTGTGGTCTAATTGGCCCCATTCAAACTTTTTTCACTGATTTGGATATTTCTGCCACTGTTTGTTCTTATGGAATACAAAAAAGTGGCAAAAGAAATGGTCAAATTTCGTCGTAGTGGCACTTTAAGGATATTTGCTATTTTCCCATGTGTCACGTGACTGATGACGTCATTGTATATGACAGACGGTTGTTTGTTTACTCTAGTACGTTGGCTGTGATCAACTCGGCCGATTCGATCCCACGGGTCACGTGACTAATACCAAAATCCGTGACACATACATACATAGAGACAAACATGGCCCTTCGAAAAAATTACAAAGTCGTTTGTTGGCTTTTACATTTCCTTGAATGATGAAAAATTTAGGACTTTGCTAAAACCCACCTCGAAATCCAACTCGGGATTTTAACTCGAAGCTGTAAAATGAACGTCCAATTTCGATTGCGTTCGCTTGTATTCGATTGAGTTCGCAAATCGAAATCAATCGAATTCACAAGTTTTTGAGATCTCCTTAGTATTTTGCTTGTTTGTTTGTTCATTTTATATAAATGACAAGTGAAATAAATAAAGGTAGAACCACAAGAAGTTAGTTAAATAATAACAAATAAGTTAGTAAATGACTTGGAAAGGTAAAATCTTTAAAGCTCTCTTCATTTTCAGTTGTCTCAAGTACGTTTAAATAAGCTTTCAGTTTTTCATGTTTCATTTCTATAATTATTAGTAACTATATTTTCCACTATTGAATAAGCAATAAAAAACAGCAAAGTTATGTGAAAATAACTGATTACATATATACTGGGTCACTAACTTGAAGCATCAGTTTAGCCATTTGAATTTCCCGCTTTTCAGCAAATCTCTCTTATTGCGTTTTCTACATTCGGGGGAAATTTTACAATCTTTCAAAAAACATATCGACTTCTACTTGACCAATTTTGGTCAAATAAAGTTCAATACGATCAGAAAAACATGCTCTAAAATATAAATACAGCTGCATTCTTGTTTGATAAATGGGAAAAGACAACCTGATCATGCTACTGTAGGTGAGTGAGAACACGTTGTTTACCTGTGATCCCTAGGTGAGTGAGAACTCAAGGGCACCCAACGACGTTTTCGGTTAAAAAGCTGTTCGGGAGAGTAAGTTAGCCTAAAACTTTCGGATTTGAAAAAATTGTCCCTAGAAAATTGTTTTCTGAAATACTGGCTAGAAAAATTGTTTTGAATCCCTAGAAAATTATAGAAGAAAAGAGAGACTAAAAGGTTTCCCCTAAAATATTCGTACGTCCCAATTGGTCTGATCAATAGAGTCAGAACAACACATTTTCATTCCCTAAGAATTGCCTAAAGGAAAAAAGAATCCCTAAAAAATTCGTACCTCCACAAAACTTTGCAACATGAAGTTACTTGGGCTAGAAAATTCTTGTTTCTGTTCTAGACTACTAACAAATTCGTAGGCCGGGAATATTTTGCCATAGTATTTTCGGTTGACGCGATTTCCACCTAGAAAATCCGAACAGCTAATTGCTTTCTAGAATACGTCAAAAGACATAGTAGGCGCCTTAAAATGGCTAGATAAGCTGCAGACAACTGGTTTCAAACGAATTTCAAAAAGTACTCGTTGGGTGCCCTTGAGAACTCACTGTTTACCTGTGAATCCTAGCCCTACTGTAGGTGAATGAGAACTCACTGTTTACCTGTGAATCCTAGCCCTACTGTAGGTGTTTACCTAACCGCCTCACTGGTTAGCTCAGTTGGTAGAGCACCGGGTCTAGAGTGCGGGAGGTTCGGAGGTTCGAATCCGGCCGCGTCCTTGGGCAGGGACGTTTATAAGCCATTGGCCTTGTCTCCTTCCATTTCTAATCGGTATTTGAAGGGGACATGAAAGAACCGGCTAAACTGAGTTAACAATCTGCACCGAAAAAACTTACATGAAAAATGGGTATGTGAGGCCAAGAGGCTCAAACCCTGACACTGTTTCACCCAAAATCCGAGCCCCAAAACCCTGATCATCAGGGGTTTTCCCCCCAAAAAGGGGGCGCCCAAAAAAATAGTGAACCCCGACCCCGACCCTGACTGCACCCACATTAAACTCAAATCCTGATCCTGATCTGCCCAAATCACGTCAAAACTCTGACCCTACCTGCCTAAACTGAGCTCAAAACCATGACCCACCCCCGCGGCACATACACATACACAAACAGGATTGTAGGTCGTGGAAGACCTAACCAGGGGTCTTTGAAAGGGATGATTCCCCTACCCCTGGGGGAAATCGTCGATTGTTTCTGTCTTTTTACTATCCCCCTGGTCAGCCCGGGGGTCGATCCCTCGTTGAAGCCGCTGATAGGTCAGGGCCGTAGCATGCCCTGAAAAACTGGGGGGGGCACAAAGTCATTTCGCAACCTAACCCCTGGGTTTCCGAGGGGGCCAGGTACCTTGTTTGTTTGTTTTTGGAAAACATTTGGGGGGGCACGAGCCCCCCCGGCCCCTAAGGGCGCTACGGCCCTGTAGGTGCATTAAATGGTCACACTCAACTCCGTGAATTTATAGCGAACCCGACAATACTTGAGAACTGTAGTTTAGATGGTTTCCTCTGCCATTTATGCATTGGAAAATCGCTTACTATGTTGTAGATAGTTGGATATTGATGAAAATAGTGTACTCATTATATTTGTCTCTTCTTCTTTGCCCTTCTCCTTTGCAGCTAGCATTCATTCCGTGAATTAGCGAACCCACGGCGCCATCTTGGATTCCCATCTAGCCATTTAGCAACACAGGCAGCCCGCAGCAAATAAACATACCACTATCTCGCAAACTGCGGCACACTGCAGCAAATATGCGCTTGGCCAGTACTTTTTTTCTCGTTCAGATGTGATGCTGCCTCGAAATCTTCTAGGTAACATTCATCGAAGTCTTCAGGTGTGCTATCCCAATCTCTCAGCTCTACCTTCCCTTACGAACGCGCTTTAGTTATTAGCGTAAGCGTGCCGCGAAGAAATATTTTTTTAATTAAAACCAATTAATGTCAGGTTAGGACTAGTAACAAGTGATGCCGTGCGGTCAAAACAAAATGGCGTCGGGTTTACGCTTGTGAAGAACTATCGATGTTATTGTTGGCCCTCATTGTTGCAAGAACACTAAAGTGTTGTACTTTATTTCAACTGGACCTAGTGAAGAAATGACAAACACGTAATTTTCGAGTTCACAAGTTACAACCACTTACCAACTACTTACTGACCACTTACCGACACAATGGGACGTTCCATTATTTATCCGCAACCCCCCTATGGAGGACATTTTTCCGACAGGGCCTTTTCCTCCTAGAGGCTTTTCCGACAGGGCCTTTTCCTCCTAGAGGCTTTTCCGACAGGGCCTTTTCCTCTTAGAGGCTTTTCCGACAGGTCCTTTTCCTCTTAGAGGCTTTTCCGACAGGGCCTTTTCCTCTTAGAGGCTTTTCCGACAGGGCCTTTTCCTCTTAGAGGCTTTTTCCGACAGGGCCTTTTCCTCTTAGAGTGTGATTCCGACAGGGAACATGTCATGCTTTTTAGGATTCCGACAGGGGCAAATGATATGATGTTAGGATTCCGACAGGCCAAGTGTGATAAACGCATATAGGATTCCGATAGGGAAATTTTATGCCTTTAGGGATTCCGACAGGTCACACATCTTGTATTCTGGGAATCCGACAGGTCTTATAATGCATTTTGACAGATTCCGACAGGGTCAAAAATGTTTTCTTTGAAAAAGTCCTCCATAGGGGGGGTTCGGATAAATAATGGAACGTCCCAATTTTACCGACCACTTACCAACCACTTTTTTTCGGTGCAGATTGTTCACTTTAGCCGAAAGAACCTGTTGTGCTACTCGAAAAAGAGAAGGGGATTGTCACCCGGTACAGCAGCCTGGCCACTGCATTGACCACACACTCAACATTGTAAACTGCGTGGCAGCTATTAGCGCCGTAAAGCAGTCCGAAATAATTCACTGACGGGATATGTCAGTAATATGTAAAGCGCCATGAGACTGTGGTGATATGGCGCTATATAAATATGGCTATTATTATGCCACTACCTGTGAATCCTAGCCCTACTGTAGGTGAGTGAACTCACTGTTTACCTGTGAATCCTAGCCCTACTGTAGGTGAGTGAACTCACTGTTTACCTGTGAATCCTAGCCCTACTGTAGGTGAGTGAACTCACTGTTTACCTGTGAATCCTAGCCCTACTCAGCCTACTGTAGGTGAGTGAACTCACTGTTTACCTGTGAATCCTAGCCCTACTGTAGGTGAGTGAACTCACTGTTTACCTGTGAATCCTAGCCCTACTGTAGGTGAGAGAACTCACTGTTTACCTGTGAATCCTAGCCCTACTGTAGGTGAGTGAACTCGCTGTTTACCTGTGAATCCTAGCCCTACTGTAGGTGAGTGAACTCACTGTTTACCTGTGAATTCTAGCCCTACTCAGCCTACTGTCGGTGAGTGAACTCACTGTTTATCTGTGAATCCTAGCCCTACTGTAGGTGAGTGAGAACTAGTTGTTTACCTGTGAATCCTAGCCCTACTGTAGGTGAGTGAACTCACTGTTTACCTGTGAATCCTAGCCCTACTGTAGGTGAGAGAACTCACTGTTTACCTGTGAATCCTAGCCCTACTGTAGGTGAGTGAACTCACTGTTTACCTGTGAATCCTAGCCCTACTGTAGGTGAGTGAACTCACTGTTTACCTGTGAATCCTAGCCCTACTGTAGGTGAGTGAACTCACTGTTTACCTGTGAATTCTAGCCCTACTCAGCCTACTGTCGGTGAGTGAACTCACTGTTTATCTGTGAATCCTAGCCCTACTGTAGGTGAGTGAGAACTAGTTGTTTACCTGTGATCCCCAGGTCCGGGAGCTACTCCCATATATAGACTATTCGGGTACAATTCTTAGCCTGGAACAGGGTATATAAATCACTGTTTTGGTCTGGGTCGTCGTTTTTTGGAAGAGCCTCAGGACGGTTTGAGCTATTCACGGTCCCCTGCCACTGCAAACGCAGAGTCTGTTTATCTGTTTAGGATTCGAGTGGAGCGCAACGTCTCGCGCGTATCATATCAGACGCTAGCCTGGTCTGGAACAGGATATCTTTTTACCATTTTGCCTGGAACAGGGTATGTTTTCGTTGTTTCTAGCCTGGAACAGGGTACCCTTTTTGCCATTTTGTCACGAACAGGGTTGCAAAAATACAATTTCTTGGTCTGGAACAGGGTAAGGGTTTCAAGGGCTCAGCGGCACACCCCATCCTAATTTTTAGCGAGTACAACCCCCCCAAGGTCCCCAGGTTGAGTGACAACTGACTGGATTTTACCTGTGAATCCTAGCCCTACAGTAGGTGAGTGAGAACATGTTGCTTACCTGGTTACTTATCTTGAAAATGGTTAGAGGTTGGGTTTATTAAATGACTCAGGACTGTCTTTAGGAGCATGTGTGATCAGTACCACCTGTTGCTACATGTACTTACAGCTCTTTTTACCTACAGTTTTCCCTGCTTTGTGATACAAAAACAACAAAACTTTGAACTATGTCCGATTTAATACTCCTAGATTGTTTTTGCTCAGTATCATTCATACATACATGTAACCTATTCTTTTTGTTCAGTATCATTCATATAACAAGTTTGTTTGGCGTTTAGGTGTTTCTAAAAAATGGCCAGCTTATAGAAAAGCAAGCTAGTTACTACTGTATGCTTACAGAGGGCATTGTATAATCTATAAAGATATGCTGTTACATATTAAACATTTTACAGTTCCCCTCTCTGTTTATGAGACTACCCTGTCTCAACACTATTGTTACTGTTATTATGATTCATGCTATTGTTTTTTTTAATGTAGGTACATGTATTTGTCACCTAAAAAACCTTATACAAATGGGACTTTAATGGTTAGGGTTACCTTTCTCTATCGAAAAGAGTTACCATATCATCTAGCCACTGTAGGGCACAGTGCTGTAGATGTTTCTTTGTCAAAATGAAATGCATAATCATTTTAGTATAATTTCAGAGTTGCACATAGAAATTCCAGTGAAGATTTGACTGTCTCTATAAATTACATGCCTAGGGAAAGCAGGATGAAGATATTGAAATTGGGAGCAAATGTTTTTTGTACCTTTCCATCTTTTAAACTTTTTGAGCACCCCCTTGTAGCAGTGGAAAAAAAACACAGCGAAATAACGTAAGTCCCCCTTATAACTCCAGTATTTTCAAGAGCCTCCCGGTTAAAAATGTAAAAGTTTCCAGAATACATTTTTCATAAATTTCAAATTTAAAAGCCCTAATCTACCATAACAAAAAAATATAAAGCCTTTGAAAATGCAACTTTCTGATTTACCACCAAAAAAGGTGCAAAATTGTTTTGACAGCTGCTGTCATTCACTGGGTATCTTATTTCATTCTCGCTATCCTGTGCTACTTTTCATTCGTAAAGATTTCTAGATTGTTGTTGTTGGTATTCAAAAAAGAAGAAAAGAGACTTGAGAGTAAATTTGGAAGCAGGTGTGTTAAAGTTCTTAGGACAAACAATGGATGGAAGAATTTATACTTAAAAGTTCCAAGAAGTTAGAATCATTGAAGATTGAAAGTCCACAAACAATAAAGTTTTGTAATCTTCATTCAACCAAAACATTTCAGAGAATCCAATGCAGGAAGTTACTGAAAGCTATGGTTTGCTGGTTTTGCTTCAGCACTGTGAAGTTTATACCCTGGTCCCAGAGGTTTTCTAGAGCTGTGAAGAAGTAGTCAGCGAGCAGCAAAGCTTATATACATGTAACTATCAGGCATCTGTAAAATGTATAGCTTTCTTAGTGTTAATAATCCAGCTCATCTGAACTTTGTAATCATCCAAGACACTGAACACAACATGAATCGCTCTGATTGGCTAAAGTTAATGAGATTATCATTGGAGGCAGGACTTGTTAGTCAACCATAACATGACTGGAAAACCTTTATTGGGCTGTTTCTCTGTTTCTCACAGCTTTTTTTCAATTTTACTCAGATTCACAGGAGAAGCAGAAAACTGCTGTTTATACAATAGACTATAATAGGGTGTTGGGGAATTTTGAAATTATTCTTTGTCCTGGTTCTATGACTTGGTTTGTATTAAAATAGAATGGAAACCGCCCTTTCCACATTGAAAAGGGATAAAATTCATAATACGCAACATATCAAAGATTCCTGACACAGTATTTGACACAATTTAGTTGGGATTCAAAAGGAATACTTTAGAGAACAACACTTTCAAAGCCTCAAGGGCTGAACTCCTTCTGGCAAATGTAATCATTTTGCATTCAAAAGTGTACAACATCTATGCCTTTAATTTTTGATCAAAATACTGATTAAATATATACTGCAATTCAAGATCTTTAAAATGATATACTTTATAATATGTTAATGTGGCTTGTATTCTGACACTACATTTACATGCATGTACACAAGCGTTTTTCCAAACTGACACCTCGAACCTTTATTGAGACCTTAACTGCCAAAAAATTAAGAGACCCCCTCAATATCTTCATGCCCCCTCATCCTCATATCAAATGAACATTCTCTTAGCAAAGTGAACATAAATGTTGCTGCTTCAAGCTAAACTGAGCTGCCAGCACACTTGCTCAAGTTTTGGAGGGAATCAATGAGACAACACAAACTGGTTCCTTAAAGCAAACTTAAGATGCAACAAAAATATATGATATTAACTTTTTAAGGTAAAACAGCTAATTGCTTAAGTTTATTTGTTTATTGTTTTACTCATGCCAGCATGTTGGAATGATGCAACACATGTCAGAAAAAAACAGTAAATGTACATCGATATTGCAGTCTTGTTTTTAGTTGCTCTGATACTGGACTCGGAAACTACTGTATACCAAAACTTTTGTGAATATTATCGTAAATATTTCATGGTCATGAAACCCTAACCCTAACAACACTATTTCTTATATTAAACTTAACCAGAAGGTGCAACAATAATCAACACGAATGTCCAAGAATTACTTTTTCAGTCTTTGTGATGCCCATATTGCTACCAAAGTACCAAGAATGACCACAGTGCCAACAGTATACCAGCTTGGCTCAGAAAGGCGAAAGTCCATCACAGATACCTGGAATAAACAAATTGCCTTTATTAATGACTCAAGATAATGCACTTATCAATTGAAACCCTGACCCCCCAGTAGGTAGTGATTTGATTTGAAAAAGTCCCAAAATGGGGCACTTTATGCAGTCAAACAGGACGAAATCCCCACCTCCAGAATTATTTTCTTCCTAGCTACATGTAGGTATTTTCGTAGCATATTTCATATGCATAATTATTGTCCACACAATTTACCACTTTATCAACTGAACAATTTAAACTTATCCAGGTATGAAGAAACACAATGAAGTTTAAATTTATTTATTATCCTATTATTTTTAGTGTGCATAAATATGATGGCATACCGGACTTCGTATTTTTCGAGATTTGAGTGTTTTAGATAGCTAAACGCATCTTAATTCACTCACTTTTCCTGTTGGTTACAATTTACAATTGGCAGCTATATCGTGAGAGTAAAGGGTATGTTTTTGCTTTTATTTGAAGATCAATGGCACTCAATTCAAGGTCAAACACGATGGCAAGACATTTTTACAAGGATATTTTGTTTCATATCAATATTGAATATATCACAACCAAACTTTCTGTGTTGATACAAAAGTAGTATAGAAAGATTGATCAGAACTGTCAGGGTATTCGAGTGAATTTTAAAGGTTTAGCTTTTTTGTGTGTGTTGATATTTAGGTCTAGTGAAGTGCTGTTTGTTTGTAACTGTGAAAGAATTAAGGTAATGCAGCGTGTTCATTTCATTAGAGTTGCTAAACAAGATCCATGCACCTAGCGACGACTTCTCCTAATAATTAGAACTTCTTGAAATCCTTCTCAGAGAGTTCAGTCAGGAATAATAAGAGCTATTGTAGTCATTTTCTGGAGATTTTAATTCACAACACTGTTCCCACCACTTTCATTCTTTCAACACTTTAAAATCAATCTAGGTCCGGTCGTGACCAGCTTCAAATTGTTGATTTCATTGCACACAAGTGCATCCTAAAATCTATGTTCAAAGGCTTCAGAAATAAGATAATTTTCCCACCCTTTCCTTTTGTCTTGCTTGAATTGTTTCTGATTTTGTTTGCATTTACCAGGTGGGGAAACATTTAATACAAAAACTCAAATTGCATTCAAATCAGTCTGTTGAAACTGTTTTGACCAGTCGCAGTTTATCAAACTCCCAAATGTAGGCTTGTAAAAATAAGCTTTGAGGAAAGCTCGGAAAGTTAAACTGGAGCTCTTGGAAATTGTCCAGTTCATGACTTGGTGTCATTAAGGAGAAACGTCAGGCACACTTCTGTAGAATGCAAATCTAGACTTGTGGTAGTTTAGTAAGACCCAAACTAGAGTATGTAAATTCGGCATGGTACCCATACCTTGAGAAAGATAAGTATCAATAATATTGAATAAATTATGGTCCAACGTTCTACCACCAGGACCTGTTTTAACAATTACATAACAGAGTTTAGAACAAAGGCGAGTGAATCAGCTTCTCTTATTAAAATACGAAATTTGGAGGTTTTAAAATCAAACAACCCATCAAAAAGTGAACAGAGGGAAGATAGTTGTTTATTAAAGACTTTAGGCAGTATTTTATGACTGTTTACAAACTCTGTAGCCCTTACTCTAAATTTTATCATTTATCTGTTTAATTTGAATTTTGCACAATAAGCAATAAGTAGGGAGCACTCAAGTGGAGGACCACAGAGATGTTCACTCAACAAAGGCTGGGTGACAACTGAAGTAGTGGCCTGGCCAAAGCCCTTTTATACCGGAACTTCCTGTTTAAGGTTTACTTATTTACGTATATTTATTTTAATCGTTATCAATTTTTTATCTTATAAGTACTGGTACTCTGAATCAATAATATTTAGAACTATAATTTAAGCCTTATATTATTTATGTTAGCATGTCATTTTTAACAATAATACAGGTTACAGTTTATGATAAAGCTGAAATGCTATTGGTGCTTGGCAAAATAATAGATCTATGCAAACTCTGTTTGACTAGCTTCAAGATCTTCTGGCTTTTACAACCAGAGAACAACCAAAACTTTTAGGTATTGCTGTTTTAAAATGGAATATATCAGTCAATTCTAAGCCTGTTCATGCCTGCAGGGCATATGTGTAGCATTTTTATGAGAGGAGCCAATAATATCACTTGTAAGAATCATGTTAAAAAATGATATAAACAGTCCACAAGTATTGATATTTTGGAGCTCTATTCGAAATATGTTTAAACTACATGTATTTCCTTCTTTTGTAAAACTGGGCAGTTAGATTACAGAATACTAATAGTTAGGGAGTTAGATTCTTTTAAAAAAAGATCAGAAAGATAGCTGGGCGATATCAGTCGGTTCGATCACATTACTCCCATTTTATATAAACTACACTGGCTAGAATTGATTTCAAAATCTTACTTATTACCTACAAAGCTATAAATGGACTCGCTCTGGCATACATAACTGAACTTATCAAATTAATGTAAGACTACTTCAAGATATAATTTTAGATCGGCTAAAGAACTTCTGCTAGAGCGACCAAGAATGAGAACATTGATCACATTGGGTGACTGCTCTTTTGCGGTAGCAGCACCCACACTGTGGAATGTCCTGCCCGCTAAAATTGGTAATGCTTCTAGTGTTACGGCTTTTAAGAAGTTGCTAAAAACCTATATTTTTGGCAAAGCCTATCAACTATAGTCTTAACAGTATCGTATTACCATTGTTATGCAACACATCGATATTTATATACTGTTTATATTCAATTTTTTTTAGCATATATGATAGATTTAGACATATACATACTACTTAGTTAGGATTAGTATGTAAGCCTATAGGCATCTATAATGCGCATGTGAGCATCTTCCAATGGAACACGCGCAATATAAATATTAAATTTATTATTAACATGTAAGATCTCTTACATGTATGTGATCTAGCATCTTTAGACCTGTTGTAACTTTGCTGATGACATGTTCAATATGGGGTTTGAAATTTAAATTTTCATCTATGTGTACACCAAGAAGTTTGAAATCTTCTACTTGTTTGATTGAGAGGCCAAGGGCTATAGTTAAGCTCTAACCAATACCATGTTTCCCAAAACATAAAAAAATTGAATCCATAGTATTGTTTCACTTTTCTTCTAAAAGGCTCCTAAATTATGATAGTAAACTTTAAAAAGACAGTTGTTTGAAAATCGCCCTATAATGCATTGCAAACCATTTTTATTGGCCACTTTACATGTTAGCAATTAACTGGGCCGAGTTTGCAAAGTTAATCTAATTAAGGAATGAACCTCAGCACAAGAAAGAGCACATAATAATAATAATAATAATAATGCAATTTATATAGCGCCTATACATTGCTGTTCTAGGCGCTTTACAATGGAATAGACCTAATAAATAATACTACTAAAAAATACTGAATAATTACAAATTACTATATTACATATTAAAAATCAGATTAATAATAAATACTACTAATGCTTATATGAAAATATGACTAAAAGGGATATAAAAACAGCACCGTTAATTTAACTAATTACAAATTGTAAGCAGCTTTAAAAAGATGTGTCTTCAGCCTAGACTTAAAAATAATTACATTCTCACTCGACTTAACATTTAGTGGCAATGCATTCCACAGTTCAGGAACAGCTATGGAAAAGGATCTATGTCCATAGGTCTTCAAATTGTAAATAGGCTTATTAAGGCGTAACACACAATTGGATGAACGGAGTTGTCTACGTGGTCTATATAACTCTAGCAACTCCTGCAAATACTTAGGTGTTAAATTATGTAAAGCCTTAAAAGTAAGTAAATTAATCTTAAACACAATTCTCTGTTCCACAGGCAACCAGTGAAGCTCTTTAAGCGTGGTAGTGATGTGATCATGTTTACGTAAACAAGCTATAACACATATTGAAGTTTCATAATCTCATGTTTTGGCAGGCCGTATAAAAGCGAGTTGCAATAACCAACTTGGAACTAACAAATGCATGAATGAGAACCTTGGTAGTATCGAAACTAAGATATTTCCTAATTTTAGCAACATTGCTAAGGTGGTAAAAGCCAGACTTAACAATACAATTAACTTGATAAGACATGGACATAGTGTTATCAAACACTACACCAATATTACGTGCACGATCCGAAGGATATATGATATCAGAACCTAGAGTATGAGAAGGTAGTGGAATATGTGGACGAAATCTAGAATGTAACAGCAGAAGCTCAGTTTTATCCTTATTCAGTTTAAGCTTGTTATAAGTCATCCATTTGTCAATATCAAGTAAACAACTTTCAATGCTACGCTGTGCAATAGCAAGTTCCTGATCATCATTGTAAGTGAATGTAGTATAAAGCTGTGTATCGTCCGCATAAAGATGAAACGACATACCACACTTGCGTATGATGTCTCCAAGCGGAGATGTGTACAGCAAATACAATAAGGGTCCAAGGACAGAACCTGTGGCACACCACAATCAAGCGACTTCACAGTGGAAGAGGCATCATCGATCTTAACAAATTGTGTACGGTCAGTCAAATACGATTGCAACCAAGCAAGTGCGTTCCCTCTAATTCCAAACTTAGAGGAAAGTCTTCTAAGCAAGATCATATGATCCACCGTATCGAATGCTGCGGATAAATCCAGCAGTAGCAGAATAACACAGCGATGATTATCAATCGCTCGTAGGACATCATTCTGGATACGCACCTGAGCAGTTTCACAACTGTGACCTTCCTTATATGCAGACTGAAGGGCTTCATCGAGGTCATTCTCACGTAGATAGTCTTTCAGGCGCACTGCTGCTGCCTTCTCAATAGCTTTAGACAGAAACCTTAGATTTGAGACTGGCCTGAAATTAGGAAAAAGTTCAAAGTCCAGAGATGGTTACTTTAATGAGGGAGATAAAACCGCTTGCTTCAAAGAGGTAGGCATCTTACACAGTTCAAAGGATAAATTCACAATCTTGGTAATGATCGGTAATAAATCAGACACACAGCACCCAAGTAATGTAGCAGGAACAGGGTCCAGACAGCATGATTTAGAGACATTTTTCTTAATCACGTCCAGAAGTTCAGTTTCAGTCATAGGTGTGAAATGTACAAGTTCACAGTTCAAATGAACGTTGTCCAATCGGTCGAAAAAAGGGAGGTCATCTTCCTGGACAGAGTCGAATTGATCCCTAATTGCAACAATTTTATTCGAATTTTTTTTTTGCACACGTAGGGTACAGCTTCTCAGGCTTACGGTGCAGCAGGCGATTAATAGTATTGAAGAGGAACTTGAGGTTGGATTTATTGTCAGTAATCAGTGTCAGAGGAATAGTGATTCATCTTAGAGGACTCGATTAACTTCCTAACAAGTTTACACTGATCAGTATGTAGTTGTCGATCTATTATCAATTTGGACTTCCGCCAACGTCTCTCCAATTTACGACGCTTGCATTTTTCGGTGTAGATCGTATCTGTATACCAGGGCGCAGCAGGCCGTACAATTACTAACCGCTTCTGTAAAGGTGCATGGGAGTCAACCAGGAGAGATAATTCTGAATGATATTGATCACATAATTTATCAAGATTGGTAGCAGGCGAAGAAAATAATGAGGACTTTTGTCAGATCACTGCGGAAAACATCCAAGTTAACAGCACAGAGTTTACGGTAGAGTTTTTCAACACTTCCAGCTTGAGGTCTGTCTAAAGACAAATTACAGTGAATCACATAGTGGTCAGAGAGGTCAGGATCATGTACGAAGCAGTCCAGAACAACATGCTCATTGGCTCTAGCTATGATCAGGTGAGTGTATGATTATTCTTATGAGTAGAACCGGAAAATGTTGAGTTAAGTTGTGTGAATCCAGTAAGTCCAAAAATGAGGCAGCAAGTCGGTCAGATGAAGGATCATTAACCCTTTCACTACTAGAGCGGCCCAAAGCGGCCAATATGAAGCATGTAGCTGGGGAAAAATATTGCATCAAACCTAGACATGCTGGAAATACGATGTTGCGATATTATTTCAAGGGATGAATGACTTCAAAGCCACAGCTATAACTGGGATCGCTTGACTCTCCCACTTTGGAGAAAAACGCATTTGTTTTGGAGATCATTCTCCGTTTCTTCGATTTTCGCGAATTTTGAGCAGCTGAAAATTGCCCTCCAAAATCCTTCCCATTCGCCCTTGAAATCAAAAGCAAACACAAAATCAGCACTCAGTCGTTACAGTACCTTCTTTAATCTTTCGAACCACCAGGTTTGTTTGCACAAAACACACATTGCGACTGTGAAGCATGCTATTCTTAATGCTGCACTTCTCTCCACCATGTTTTTCCTGCTCCCACCTCCAATTGCATGCTGGGTAATCAACAAAAAAATCACAAGGGGACCCCCCCTCTGGGACTCCTGTAGGTTTTTTTTATAAGTCTTTTACCCCTACAACCAAGAGCGGTGATTTGGACTCAAGCCGTTGCTTTAAAGTGACAAAAACACATCCTAATAGGTTAAGCAGGGGGAAAAGACAACCAACTGCAGAATTTCAAAGGTTTCAGTGAAGAATTATTTCATGTGTCCCAAAGCAGAAACACAAAAGAAAAACCCTATGAAACCCCTCACAAGGCCTACTAAAAGCAAACCAAGTACTTTTCAGCCGTCATCAGACTTAATGATGTCCTCTAGCTCTCTTACAGTGGCTTATTTGTCCAAAATTAGAGCACATTTCATTGGAAAACCTACAGAAGAAACCATACTCACCGCCGCCGAGTCTGTAGAATTCTGCCGAATGGCATCATGGGGAAAGTTTGAGCCCTTGGTTTAAAAAGTCAGCAGTATTTAACTAGCCCGGGCTAGCCAAACTGGAACTGAGGGGGGAGGGTTGAGTTAGCACTATGCATTTCACCCATTGAGCCCAAACACGTCCAGGAGTGAAAGGGTTAATATGGAGATTAAAGTCACCCAGTATAAGTAGTTTCCCGGTTGACACGGCAAAGCGTTCTAGTAGTTCAGAAAAATCCTTAAAAAACATAGCAGGCATAAGACCATTAGCAGTGGAAGGAGGAGGACGGTAGATGACAGCAATCCTTACACATGCAGTAGGTGAGTGTAACAAAACTTCCAAAAATACAAAAAACGAGAAATTTATTACATTAAGTTTTTCCATCCTGAGACATTCATTGTACAACACGCCAACACCGCCACCAGACCTATTACATCTTGGGACATGGTAGAAAGCATAACCTTGCGGACAGAGTTCATTTATAGTACTGGTAGACTCTATGCCAGATTTTAACCAAGTTTCAGTTAGGGCCATAATGTCAATATGATTTTCTACAACATAATCCTTGATAAACAAGGATTTGTTATTAGTAGAGCGTGCAATAAATAATGCAAGGTGTAATGGCTTAGTATCTGATAGACCTTTATCCAGGTTCGTGGGCTTTGAAAGATTGATGTTTACAAGATTATGCAGATTGGCTCTAGTATTCGAGAACTTGGCAGGAGTTGTTAAACGATTAGTAATTAACACAGAAATGTGTTTCCTCCCAGCTCTTGTTCCTCTGAACTTGGTTGGACGTCGATTACATAGCTGCTGAGTCGAAAAATGTGAGTACAAAGGCAACCAGGATGCAGAAGGCCAGCGAAAGCAACCAGATTCGCTATAGCTAAAGTTCTTTTGAGTGATATTGTTAAAGGAATCCCTGGCTGTTGGAACAAGTTGCCGTTAAATTGTTGGCAATATGGTCTAAGTTGAAAATATGTTGACAAAATTGTAAAATATATATTATTTCTTTAAGAAATTGGACATGAGTATGAGCCATTTTGGGCGCGACAAAAGCTATTGGGACAATAGCGACCGCCAAAAAAACGTCATCAGATCCAAGATGGCGGCGCCCGTGCCCAAAATGGCTCATACTCATGTCCAATTTCTTCAAGAACTAAAATACATTTTCCAATTTTGTCAACATATTTTCAACTTAGACCATATTGCCAACAATTTAAGGGCAACTTGTTCCAACAGCCAGGGATTCCTTTAATGTAGAGATGATTAGCATTTTCAGCATGGTCGAATTATTTCCATAACGGCAAAATATAAACTGGACCAGGGTTAATTAAAATATCTGAGTAGACAGTTATGTCCAACGGTGGGTCGTGGCCAGGGATGGCAAGTGAAGTGTAACCATGTCTTGTCCATTTTATCCGTGGTACGCGAGTGAAGTGAAAGCCAGAAGAAGATAACTTGAGCGTATTGAAGCGAAACCGGGCGAGTGATGTTCTCAAAGAATAAATTTTGAATTCTGTGACTTCACATCAGATTTAGTAAGTTTACCAAGTTTGAGGAGGATATGGTAAATAGAATAGCAAGCTTTCAAACATTGCAAAAATAAGAGACATTTGTATGGTTTGAAGTGTCCCTCCAAACCATACAGACCTCTCTAGTTATTTTTGCAATATTTGAAAGCTCACCATTATCATCACACAAAATTTCCTCAAACTCGGTAAACTTACTCATTCTGTTGTGCTCTTTCTTGTGATGGGATTAATTTCTTAATTAGGTTAACTTTGCAAACTCCGCCCCAGTCCTATTTTCGTTTCTAAAGTGGCCAATTATTATTATTTTTGTATGCAATTTACATTATGCTAATTAAAGTCCAAGCAATAGCACTGCACCTAAGGCTAAAAATACCCCCCCCCCCCCCCCCCCCCCCTGCATGACTCCAACTGCAGTATACATGGTTTCTCAGGGTTCGATCTTAACTTTTTCCTTCACTGGCCAACAGGACCACTAATACAAGCACATCAGTGGTCCGCAAAATATTTCACTGGCCTCAAATAAAAAATCGATTGAGTGAGATTTAACCAGCATTATATTTTGTGACCACTTTCTGGTGACACTGTCACTAAATTTATACAGTATATACTCAAATAATTTACCGACCTTGCGAACACTTTGAATGTGTCATGTTCGGCCTCGCTTTCATGCCGTGATTACGACTTCCGTTCCCAGGTCGGCTTTCTTCAAAGGATGTTTTCGTTTTAATCTATTAGGCTTGAACCTTTATTTATTCGCTTCTCCAACGTCTCTAAATTTCTTCATCGTGCAGCAGTGAGCTTCAACTGTGCTCTCATCGGTAAAAATAGTGTCGGCAAACTGTTATTAAGCAGCATTAGAAACATTTGCGGGAACTGAAATGGGCGTGTTTACTTCTCAGACTAATTAAAATTTTCTTCCGATCATCGCCACGCCGTTCCATTCAAGAAACAGAATTCCCTTTAGCCTGCAATGCAGGTGTTTCTAGTGGTTTCCCCCGCTTTCGTGGACGTTTTCCGCTCGCGAATGAATTTTAGACGAGTAGGAATGTGAAGGAAACTGATGACGAAGCCGTTGTTTCCCTCTAAAATCAAGTGACTTCATTGGAATCGAAGGCTAGATTTACAACACAAAAAAACAATCCAAATTGCTTGACATTATACAGAAGTTATGTTTATGATTTTTATATTAGCCCGACTGATTTTGGAGAAAACATGTTTACCCCTAACATTTTCTGGGCAATTATTAATGTGGCGGAAGCCTAAAAGTTAACGACCATATTCAAGTGCATAAATAAAATTATTTCAAGCACTTCTGATTAAAACTATGAACTTCCTGTTATATATGTAAGAACTACGATGGTGCCTGATTCTATTTTTGAATTTATTTCGAAAGTAAAGTGCTGTTTTCATATTCTTTCGAGTTACATGTATATTCCCATCTCATGATGTGCAAACAATGCTGCATGTGAACGAACCCAACACTGCGGTTACATCGCATCAGATTGTTTATCTTGGTGTTGGCCAAATTGCTATAGAAAACTTGTTACAAAAACACTAATTAAAATCGCTTGATATCAGAGAAGTTACGTTGATGATTTAGAGGTTGATAACCCGGTTAATCTTGGAGGAAATGTACATTTTCCGAGGTCTACAATCGGCGACGAAAAATATACTTGTAATGTTTGACAGATCAGACATGCATAACTAATTAGGAGGCGTTTTTCAAAATCACAGGCGTTGCGGGCAGGCGTTCCCTTCTCCTCTCCTCCCCTACTTCCTTTTTGTCCTCGCGCCACTCTTCCCTCATCCAAATATATTGCGGTTTCCCAAATAAAACGGAATTCCCTTCGAATTCTCTGATGGTAACTTGTTTTTAATTTTGCAGAAGTTGGTTTTAAAAAAATATACACTTTTATGATTGAAATAAAGCCCAGCCACTTTGGCCTAATTCTCGAACGGTGCGGCCTGTGATGAAGCAAACAATATTATAATTATCGGCCGTTTCTGTGGGTAATAATTTTGCTTTCTCATCTAAAGTCCTTCCAAAATATTCCTAAGATTAGTTCCTTTTGCTAGGTTTCATGTTCAGTAAAATATACATTCGCTTTGCTCAGAGTTTGCAGGGTTCGCTCGGGTTCGCTTTTCAGAGTTCGCTCGGGTTCGCTCGCTTGTTTGCAGAGCAGGTTCGCTTGAGCGAACGCAAGCAAACGCAGTAAAAATGAGCGAATCCTGAAAAAGCAAACCCGAGCGAACCCTGCGTTCACTTTGCGTTCACTAAAGCGAACCCGAGCAAACATTTAACTGGAGGTAAGTTCTGGTCGGTACTCAGTACCAGTAAGTTTATTGCAAATTGTTCCGTTGTTAGGCGATCTTGTGCCAATGAGGATTTAAGGCGAACATACTCAAGTTTCAATCAAAACCGAAGAAGGATTGTCTGTCATGGAGTCCTTGTGAAATGAATAAACGCGAAACGACATGATACATGCATATAATTTTTTCACGGGCCACCTGGACTACCCACTGGCAGTTTTCAGTGGTCCCCCGTTACTCTTAGTGGTCTGGGGCCAGCGGACCACCGCTAAGATCGAACCCTGTTGCATTGCTGTTGGGGAAAGTGTACCAGTGACTCTAGATACCCAGAAAAGCTGCAAAAAAGCATTGAAAGAGCTGCGAGAGCGAGGTGAAGAGATATTTATGCCATATCCAAAACCCTCTCAAGGACTCAAAGTGTGCAAAATGGGTGCAAGCCTGCTCTCATGGTGAACAATTCACTGTTGAAAAAAATAACAAAAAACACCTATATATGCCATCTTCATTGGCCTGGACAGAAAGGGCCAACCAAAGAGTTTCCCGATCCACTAAAGGCAAATTGTACTGCTCAAGAGATAAGCAAAGCTTAGAATCCAAAGCAGAAACCACCGCTTGAAAGGCGACCATTCTCTTAAAAGCGAAAGCGACTCGAACAAGAGAAACAAGACACCGAGAGAGAAACTGAACTCTGCACTGAAGGATTCTCTGAACCCATTCAAGATTTATTTCCTCCATCCAAAAATAATGATAAAGGAACCCAAACAGAAATCTCAAGGCACGAGTTATCAAGTAAACTACAAACATAGTGAGCAATCTTGCGTACACGATTATTGTGCTTGTGTCTGTATTCTCTCTATCAAGTTTGGCTTTTAACCATTTCCCATTGTCAATGCTTGCATCTAGTCAATGGTGATTTCCAGAACTGATGCAATCCTTGACATGTGTGATCAGCTCGCTTCGTCTCCCACTGTTTTAAGCAGCATGGTAAACATTTACGGGGGCTTTTCCAGCCAGAGGATACCTTTTTAATAATAATAAAAATTAGTATATACCATACCAGTGAACATGAGAATAAAATAATTATTTGGTGTTGGCTATTCACCTGCAGTGTGGTATATACTAAAACAATTATTCACCTCAGTGTTGGTGAATAGTGGTGGATATTTACCTCGCCGAAGCGGCTTGGTAAATATCTGTTGCAGGTCAATTTGACTCTTCAGGTCAAATTGACCCCGAGTCAATTTAACCTAGGTCAAATTGACCTTGAGTCAATTCAACCTAGGTCAAATTGACTCAGGTTTGGCTATCTTTTTCACCCACCCCTCCCCTACAAAATATTTTTTAGCAACCCACCCCTCCCCTCCCCTCCTCTTCCTACATCCCCACTTCTCTTCCTACTACCACCCCCTACTTCTATCACTTTCTTAACCCCCTGATCACTTACATTCAGGTCACCCATCCATTTACTTACCTCACCCGATCGGGCTTAACTTGGCTGAATCACGAGGAACGCCTGGTAGATATTAATCCAGTGGATTACCGCACTGCGCCACGAAAGCGCTTGTTGATTTGAACACATCATTTATTCTCCATGTGAGCAATCATGGAACCCAGTCCCTCTCGTTATGCACGCATGCATACTGCTAACAAAATCGGACTTGGAAACATCTTTCGAAAAACATGGACGATTGCAATATTAAACCCGGTCCAAACTGTAACACATATGAAGTTTGTGTTGACTGCGTTCTTTCATGAAAACTGTAGCAATTCAAGAGAAGTAAGAAAGCTAAATCCAGAAAAATACATTGTTTATAGATGATCAGGTATACTTCATTATGGCTCCACTCGTACTTCTCTTCAAAACAAACTGTCTTTTGCAGAGTAATCACTCAGATCACTGACAGATAAAGTAAAGGGAAAAGGAAGGGAATTTCGGTGTTTAGAGCTATAAATATATAGTCACTAATTTATTTAGGGTGTTTAGAACTATTAGTTACTAAATAATACAGACTGTAATCCTTCTTCTATTATGCTGAGATCTAATACAAATCCTAACCCTACATTTAAAAACACCCTAACCGTCAACAACGTGTGCTCACCAATATTATTTAGGTTGTTTAGAGCTAGTCACTAAATAATACAGACTGTAACCCTTCTTCTATTATGCTGAGAACTAATCCAAACCCTTCCCCTACATTTAAGAAGACCCTAACCATCAACAACAGGTGCTCACTAATGTAGGGTTCTTTAGGGCTATTAATCACTAAACAACACAGAAATATAATACTTCTTAAATGTTCCTTGTGAACTGACCCAAACCCTTACATTTAAAAACCCTAATATCAATGAACATTTAATTTAAGTTCCCTTTTTAGAATCTTGAAAAAATTACCTGAAGAAAACAGTGATTACCTTAAACACAATCACCAGGTTGAATCAATTTGACCTAGGTTGAATTGACTCAAGGTCAATTTGACCTACACTGTAGGTTGAATTGACTCAAGGTCAATTTGACCTAGGTTAAATTGACTTGGGTCAATTTGACCTGAAGGGTCAATTTGACCTGAAGGGTCAATTTGACCTAGGTTAAATTGACTCGGGGTCAATTTGACCTGAGGAGTCAAATTGACCTACAACATATCCACCACTATTCACCTCCACTTTGGCGAATAATTAACAATTATTCACCAAAGTGGAGGTGAATAGTGGTGGATATTTACCGAGCTGCTTCGGCAAGGTAAATAGCCATCACTATTCACCAACACTGAGGTGAATAATTGTTTTAGCATATACCACACTGCAGGTGAATAGCCAACACCAAATAGTTATTTTATTTTCTGTCAAATGAACAAAAACTCACGCGAGATGATCGCTGCTTTGCCGGAGGTGAATATGTAGAGGTTATTGACCAAGCGTGAGGTCAATTTGAGTCGAGGTCCATAAAAACGCAAAAACTGAACGAGGCCAATATCCCCCCATCTTGACCGAACAAGCTTGGTCAATAAGGTTTTTATTATATGGCACAAATGAATAAAATCACACTTTGACACACGCGCCAGGAACCCATTGCGTGGTAAACTGAAGAGTGAATAGAAATCAATCTAAAATTAGACTGAGTCTCAACGACTTTTCACTTGAAGTTCAACCTTGTGGCGTTCAAAACAGTTTGTTTTCCGACGTAAAAAAATATGTTTTTATGGATGAAAACTGACCTGTACTTTACTTCAGATGTACTGAGTTTTAATGACAACTTCATCAGGAAAGCCGAATGCATTAACTAGAAACAAAAATGTGCATATTTGTGGAAGATTTGAAAGTAGAAAACCGGCGTTGAAATCACTCCAGTGGCGATAACTCAGATAAGCACACTGCAAAACTTGACAAATAGAGCTGTAGAAGAATACAAACAAACTCGTAAGTATTAATCTAGTAAATACTCTTAATTTGTAAGCCATTTACCAAATGTAAATGCAATATAAAACCTGCTTTCTTTGATGAAACTGTGTGCTAAGCTTACTCGTTTCCGTAATAATTTTATTTCTTTGTACCACGATTGTAGTAGCGTTGTGAGGTAGCCAAACTTTTCTTTGTGTTTTTGAAGTCACAGCCATTTCAACTTCGCTATAGTTTTTTATCTCCGTAAGTCCAGCTTCGTTCAATTCAGTCGCTTTTGCTGTAGTTGTTTTCATCGAACTTGCAAGAGCCAGAAAAAACTGCATTAATCCCTCTAAAAAGGTGAATTTTAGCTGTAAACGAAAAGGCAGAATGATTTTTAAATTAGTATTTGCCTTCATGTCACAAATTGTTTAGTTTCTTTCAAAATGTATGGGTTCTATCGCTATTTGTTTACGAAGAATTGTGAGCGGTTTTGTAAAATCCTGAGCGGGCAAGATGGAAAAATCTTGCCCGCTGAGCAACCAATCAGATTTCAGCATTCAGAGTCATCTTGCCCGCTCACGGAGCTGCCATGTAATAAGAAATCATATTCACTGTTTGAGTAGCCAATCAGAGTGCGCAAAAAGTGATATTCACTGGTGTGGTATATACTAATTGTTAATTATACAGGGTACCCACATCGTGTTGCCACCGAAGGTTTTCAGAGGGAACAGGGGGACTGTCTGAAAATCAGGCTGAAGAGAAAACTTAACATGATAACAAATTGAAATATCAGTTTTCAAATCGTAAAAAAAGTATTGGAGTTAAAATTAATGGTAAAACAAATCGTCCAGTTTGAAACCGTAATTTCTGGTAGATTCTATAGTGTACATGTACTTACCCAACCGCCGTGTTCAGCAATCCAACGAGCGATCCTCTCGCGAAATATAAAGTCTACCACAAATCTGATAATTCTTCGCAGGAAGCTTCCACTAAAACCTCTTCGAATTACAGTAATGGCGATTTCATAGCCAAAGCAGAGCAATGCTATGATCCGTCCCCAACTTATACCAGAACGAAACAAACGTCGAGCCACTGCGGCAAATGTATCATACGCCGTCCCTGGAGTAAGGTTTAAGCTGTCTATCATCTCATGAAATTGGTCTTTATATTTAGCGTCGATCTCGTCTCCCACCTCTCCTAATCGCCTGCCTATAGTAGCTATGTGCTGCCGAGAATCGTCGTTACACGATCGCAGTTCTTCTAACGCGTCTGAACGAGCTGTGTCGAACTGAACATCATTGTTTTCCCGTTCGCTTTCTTCCTGAAATCTTTGATACATGAAATACCGAAAAACACCTTCAGTGTCACTAACTACAGCTCTTTCTGATTCCTCCGGCCTGTCTGTTGCGCCGTTTTTGTCAGAGCTCCCGTTTGCAGAAGCCATTTTGAGTGTTGAGAATGAGGGACTGAGGGCTCGCAAAAAAAACACAGCGGCTATGATATGACGTCTTGGTAGTTACTTCATATAAGATAATTATTATGTACTTAGAAGATTATTACTCGGGCTGCCTGTGGCATAGCCTGCGTCGCATCCGGGGTTCAGTTCGGATGCGACGCAGGCTACCTGTGGCAGCGCCGAGTCTGAAAATGCAAGCGGTTATTACTCGGGCCAGGCCTTCGGCCGGCACGAGTCTTAAAATGCAAGCCGTTTATTATTTTTTGTGTCGCTGATTTGCCTCGGCAACCAATCAGATTGTTGCACTGGTCACGTGACACATTGCGCTATGCGTTCGCGTCAATCGATCTCTTTCTTTGCGATACACAGGAGCGAAATACAATCTCAGCTTAAGTGTTTCTAAACACGTTTAGATATAAAAGGTATCGAATTATAATCTCAGGGTAGATTTCGTCAGGCGCGCTCAGATAACAAAGGTCAAAGCTCTCAGACAAGGCGAGACAAGGAGATATCGATTTCTATGAGTCATTGTCAGAAATCTATTCCCGGCCGTAAAATTAGGCAATACCACCGTCTGCCAATGGGTAACTGAACTGTCAGGTCAACTACACAGCTTAGAGAGTCTTTCTACTAGATTGAGAGACATTAATATACTGTTACATGTCTGTTAATATGGGGAAAACTGAAGAAACCCTCATTGCATTGAGTTTGATAACTAGCCTGAAATACAGCCGCCTTCTCAGTTAGTTCCAGGGTCCTTGAATTTTCAAATGGCTCAACTCGTCGCGAGCGCAAGTGAACTTGTGAAATTATCGCCATCACGCCGCGTATACAGTCAAGTCTGTTTGTCTCGGAAAGTATTTATTGTAGTTTATATCTCTTCCCTAATTGCACTGATGAAGGACTCGAAACCCTAAACGTCCCAGCAGCTTGTGTTACAGCTGATAAACGGAGGAAATGGCTCTACTGAAACAAAATCAAAGCGGACGAGTTTCGTGTTGTTTAGCTTTGCGGCCGAAGTCCATCATTGTCTGTGGTTCGGCGGGGAAGAAGAGTGTTCGTTGGGATTACTTTCAACAAAGTACACTGTATTTCAACTACCAATCTCGTACAAGTGCCTTTAATTTTTAATGATTTTCACGAAGTGGTCCTTTTTTGGCAGAATTTATTTTAGAAACAGTTGGCCTCATACCTAAAAGTGACAGCCCGAGTAAACGCCCAGCGGGCGTCTTGTTATTATTTTTTGTGTCGCTGAAATGCGCCAGCAACCAATCAGATTACACAGGAGCCCATTGTTCGATCCCAACACGTGACAGGATCAACCAATCAGATTCGACACCTGCCCGATCCTGGTTTTGATCTGTATAGTGTGCGAAGCAACGGAGCAACGGAGCGAAGATTCGGGGCCATTCTTAACCTTTATTTTGCTGAAACTAAAGGTTTCTTCGAATGAAATACCAAGATGTTCAGTTATTCTAGGGCTGACAGGACTTTTAGGGGCTTTCGATGGAAAATTCTCACATTTACGAAAGGGATGTGGCGATCCAAATATCGCACAGTAAGCTAGTCTAGCCGGCCGGAGGATTGTCGATGGTTTTGGTCCAATAATCCACGGAAACTGAAAGAAAATGCCTGTACTGCTGCATCTAAGTGCCATACGATTGCAGTGTTGCCTTGATATTGTTGAAATGCTCTTCATTACCATCACACACTGTGAGGAGGTCAAATCAGTGAGGGATTGATTGTTTGCAATGTTGGCTGTAATTGTTTACTGCGAAGTCGATCCTCTCTTGAAAATGAAATACTCTTGAGATTACACAACTGGGAAGTCTTGACTAAACCAGTCAAACAATGCCGAACTTTGCGAAGACTTCAATTCAAGAGTCGGAAAAGCTGGAAGTGAACAGTGATTGACCCTTGGCTTTGAACGCGAACGGAAATCAGAACTGGTGAGGTTGAAATTATGTGTTTATATATATGCAAATCTTACTTGTTCCCCACTTTTAAATTAAGTGTAATGGTGACTGTAATTCGAACTGGAAATGAAATTGTCCGTAAGTTGAACTGTATGTGACTTTATAGAGACCAAGAAGGAAAAAAGTTAAAATCGATCGTCAAAACAATAACAGAACTCGGAAGATACAGAGGCATTCGAATTTACTACGAATTATACCCATAAACAGAACTGGATATGACTTACAAACCGAGAATACCGAATTAAAATTGAATTGAATGTGAAACTGTCAAAAGAAGAGCAGAATTGGTTGTGTAAAGCCATACTGGAGAGTACAATTATATAAGTTATGGCGGGAAGAGGGGCAGGTTTGGAATTGATAGACCCCCCCCCGGATATTTGTAGAGCATCAAATGCCCCACTGTGGAGTCAAGTGCTCCATGGTGGGGCTTTGGTACGGGTGCAAATCTCTTATCAAATTCACTATTTTGACTCTTTCTACAAATGAATTCCTCACCCTGCCAACTTTTGTTTGCTCCAAAATGTCTCACCCCTGGGACAAAAACTCAGTCAAATGCCCCACTTATGCCCCCCACCCTTGGGGAAGGGCAGGTTTGGAATTGGTAGAGCTATACACAGATACTGGAACTGATTAGAACAATCATAAATAGAATTGGGTGTGGAGATTTATTTACCAAGCGAACACTGTTGCCCTGAAAAATATGTTGAAAAGTCAACTTGAAATACTGAAGAAAGAAGACAAAGAAGTATTTATGTTTTCAGATAACCAATTGAACTGATATATAATTTATATGCTTTCACTTGTATACTGATATTATTATTACACTCATGAACAGACAATATTTAGCTTCATTAGTGACATATTTTAATTGATATTAATCTAAATCATGTTCCACGCATTTCTTAGCCTCCCCCGCAGTCGTTTTTAGGGGCTCATAACTAGCCCCTAAAAACGACTGTGGTGGAGGCTACGCATTTCTATGTGTGTACTAGTTGGTGTTACCCTCATTAAATAAAGTTAATTTTCAATGCACACAATATTTTATTAAACATTAGGGACTGGTCAAAAATTAGCAGGGGAGGTGCAAAGGGGGTGGGGTGGAGATAAAAAAGTCTAAAAATGTATAGTATGTATTAGTATGAAATTTGTTGACCCTTTCTCCCCTATAACCAATCCTTTTTCAGTTGCCCAATATTTATGACCATCCAGTTTTGGGGATTCAAAACAATATGATCCTCCCCCTTTCACAACCCCTTCCCCTGCTAATTTCTGACCAGTCCCTTCAGCGACCACCCTTATGCAACCTGGTTTTAATTATTAGTAAAACTTTGCAATTAGAAGCTCCTGTAAGTGACCATGACCACCTTTGGAGGTTGAGAATTGTAAGAAGGTGGAAAATAGCATTTACAAACAGGTTTTGCTAATAACACTACCAATCTCGTACAAGTGCCTTTAATTTTTAATGATTTTCACGAAGTCGTCCTTTTTTGGCAGAATTTATTTTAGAAACAGTTGGCCTCGTACCTAAAAGTGACAGCCCGAGTAAACGCCCAGCGGGCGTCTTGTTATTATTATTATTTTTATTTCATGTCAGACGGCTTCTGCGCATGCGTTAAAGGTCACATTCCAACCAATCAGATTGCACTGTGCTGGTCACGCAAACAAAGGTTAGATTTCCTCAGGCGCGCTCAGATAAGAAAGCTCAAAGCTGTCAGACGAGGCGAGACAAGGAGATATCAATTTCAAATAGTCATTGTCAGAAATCTATTCCATCGTCGGTGGGCAATGATGCAATACAACCTAAATTTGGGTCAGGTCCATGTTTTACGACAGAATAACCAGAGTCTTTCTACTGGATTCGGAGAGCTCGAGACATTATACAAGTCTGCTAATATGGGGAAAACTGAAACAAAAAATGAACTTTGACGGCAGAAACCCTGATATTTGAGCCAAGCGGAATATTTACATGATCCGCTAAGATTTTTACAAATCTAATTAGTTAAGCAGATGTACGCAGTGTATGCCAACTGAAATGCTGTGCTCGTTTTGTGGTTACGGCTCAGTGGGGCAACTATCCGAACAAGAAGCATGAACTGCCAGCAAAGAGAGAGGAATTGATCGGAGACGTTAAATTACGTTACTGTGAAGAGGATCAAAATTCAAGTTTTGTAGCTTGAGACTGTCTTCTGCCGTGACTCGTGAGAGAAATTGGAAAAGATCTAGCTGTTTCATTCAGACACTGGCAAATTTATTGAAAGCTACGGGCTTACTTTCATTCCGTTTCAGTGCATATGTGCACGAAGGTGTCAGTTACGTAAGTACTGTAAGTAAACTCTTTTTGATTTGAATAAATTTCCTCTCAGTTTGTCTGTTAATGTACTTTTCCTTCTAATTATCGCTTTATTTAACATCTGATTTAGAGTATGCGTACCTCAGAATAAATTATTTGAAAGGTCAACTGAATTCTTGTGTCGATAAGCGCAAATGTTTTTTGTGAAACAGTCTGTGTATATGAGAAGCGGCTTAATAGAAGAGCTTTCTCATTTATAGGAATTACAATTGTTTTTCTTGCTATGAAATTTATGTTTCATTTCACATTTATTCATACAGTTTTAGCCGGACATTTCCCCGAGTTTTTGATCTATTTTCAATCAAATTCAAAGTCTGAATATGTCATTGTATTGCATTTATACACTTGAATTTGCCAGTATTCTGTTGTTCGAATCCTGCGTTATCATAGTCATGCCATAAAAGCGATTAATAGACCAGTCTGTTTTTTTGACGTTCTCACTGGCGAATTAAAGCACGACTTGATACTAAGAGGATTTCAAATGAAAGTGTATTTCATCTTCAATCTCATGTGGCCCGAGTGAAAGCCCAGATGGGCTCTTGTTTGTACTTAGAAGATTGTTATTTGTTAGAGAGTTGGTAGTCGCTTATACACTACGCTTCAACACCGTTCAGCCTCGTTATTCAACCACGTTCAAGACTGTTCAGCCTCGTTCAACCCAGTTCAACCTCGTTCAACCTCGTTCAACCCTAGAACCCTGTTCAACCTCGTTCAACCCTGTTCAACCCTGTTCAACTCCGTTCAACCCTGTTCAACCTCGTTCAACTCCGTTCAGCCCTGTTCAACCTCGTTCAACCAGTTCATCCCCGTTCAACCCAGTTCAACCCCGTTCAACCCCGTTCAACCCCGTTCAACCCCGTTCAACCCCGTTCAACCCCGTTCAACCCCGTTCAACCCCGTTCAACCCCGTTCAACCCCGTTCAACCCCGTTCAACCCCGTTCAACCCCGTTCAACCCCGTTCAACCCCGTTCAACCCCGTTCAACCCCGTTCAACCCCGTTCAACCTCGTTCAACCCTAGAACCCTGTTCAACCTCGTTCAACCCTGTTCAACCCTGTTCAACCTCGTTCAACTCCGTTCTACCCTGTTCAACATCGTTCACCCCAGTTCATCCTCGTTCTACCCTGTTCATCATCGTTCCGAACCTCGTTCAACCCTGTTCAACCTCGTTCAACTCCGTTCAGCCCTGTTCAACCTCGTTCGACTCCGTTCAACATCGTTCAACCCTGTTCCACCTCGTTCAACCCCGTTTAACCCCGTTTAACCCCGTTTAACCCCGTTTAACCTCGTTCTACCCTGTTCAACCTCGTTCAACTCCGTTCAACCCTGTTCATCCTCGTTCAACTCGGTTCATCCTCGTTAAACCTTGTTCAACCCCTTTCAACCCTGTTCATCCCTGTTCAACCTTGTTCGTCCTCGTTAAACCCCGTTCAGTCCCGTTCAACACCGCGTTCAGCCTCGTTTAATCCCGGATGGTGTAATTTGCTGCTTGACGGCTCGACGGCTTGACGGAACGGCGGAATATTATTTTTTTGTATACACAGTGAAGTAAAATTAACTGAAACGGAGCTAGTGAAATAAATACAAACGTTTCAAGGAAATAGAGACAATTGGCGAAAAGGCTAATTGATCTGTTGCATAACTTTGATAGACCCAGCTACAATTGGAGGATTTGCAAGAGCTCCAGTTTAACTTTTTTAAAGCCTTTCTCAAAGTTCTCACTCGATCAGCAAAGCTAAGGGGAATTATGCCGTTGAGTGCGCTGCAGAAGTTTCTTTTCCCTGAAGCTTTTCTCGGCTTTCGGCTTTATCACTTTATTGCTTTTTCACTAAACCGGAAGTAAGTTTTTCCCCGCCGTTTGCATGAGCGCGCGCGCGCCGACTCTTCATAGCAACGTCGCTGCTTAGCGACGAAATTGGTAAACGCACCCTTACCCAAGCTATTTAATAGTCTTTGTTCCCACATACTATACACGTTTGTTATATTATGAGAGTTGTATATTTATGCTTTATTACTTATATCTGTAACACACGATATGTATTTTATCGGTGATTCATTAAAGACATTATTATTATTATTGTTGTTATTGTTATTGTTTTTAATGAAACGACAGGAGCCCATTACTAATTAATTAATTAATTACATAAATTGAGTTTGAGTTTGAATAGTGATATTGAAGTTACATACAGTTTTTTTACAGACAGTTTTTTTAAATTTAAATTAACATATTATATTTACAAATATGGTTGTTACAGACCGAGCATCTACATCGATATCTAAATTATTGCAACAGAGATCGCCCTTACTCATTTCACCGATACTATCCTTGGGAATATGGACAGTGGTCTAGTAACCGGTGCTGTTTTCCTGGACTTGTCAAAAGCATTTGACACTGTTGACCATACTATTCTCTTCAATAAACTAGTAACAGCTGGCTTTTCTAACACAAGTGTGAACTGGTTCAGGTCCTATCTATCTAACAGAAGCCAAATCACCAACTTGGCAAATGTCTCTTCCTCTCCCAAGAAAGTTCCTGTCGGAGTTCCTCAAGGAAGCGTCTTAGGACCACTACTATTCCTTGTTTATGTAAATAACTTACCCTCATGTGTTAATTACTGCGAGGTGTCCCTCTACGCTGACGATACAGTAATTTACTGCTCTTCGACTAATGCCCAGGAACTTAAAGATAAATTGAACGCTGATCTTCTGTCCATATGTCAATGGTTTAACAGCAATCTCTTGACACTGAATACATCTAAATGCAAGTTCATAATTTATGGCAGCGCACGCAAGCTCAAGGATTTCAGAGAGGTTTCACTAACCATAAATGGCTCTGCTCTTGACCGAACTGACTCTTTTAAATATTTAGGAGTGACAGTCAGTCAGAACATGAGTTGGTCAGAACACGTGGATAGAGTCAGTAATAAAGTCAATCAACGTCTTGGCATCATCCGCCGGGTAAAGCATTTGCTGCCCTTGCATGCGCGGCTAACTCTCTATAAATCTCTTGTCCTTCCCTTACTTGACTATGCCGATATCGTCTGGGGAGATAAGAATAATACCGTCCTCATGGATCACCTTCAAGTTCTTCAGAATAATGCTGCTCGACTAATGCTCGACTTTCCCTCAAGCTCTTCTGCATCTCAAGTACTCGAACTATTAAACTGGAAACCACTATACCTTCGACGGCGCTATCATCGCTGTATTACTATCTTCAAATGCTTAAATAGCATGGTGGACTTCAACTTTAAATTAAAGAAGAATCACGACTTTCATACATATAATACACGCCGTCAGCACAATCTACATTTGCCATTCGCACGTAGGAATTGGGGACAACAGAAGTTTACCTACCATGCACTATTAGACTGGAACTCTTTAGACTCTGAAGTTATACAATCAACTACATTATCAATTTTTAAATCTTACTGGCACATAACTTAATTTCATAATAATCCTTGTTCTATTTCTATTTTATTTCAACCATTTATCTTTTCTGTTTTCCATATATTAGCGAAATATATATTTTTAATACAGGACCTCCCTGAAAATCACAAATTGTGAGTGGAGCTTTCCTGTCAAAATATTATTATTATTATTATTATTATAAAAGTCCTAGGGGTGGCGAATCGTGTCAAGAAAAGCGGAGGGTCTCGCAAAAAGTCGGTAAGTCTCGAAATCTCGCATTTTATAGGTACAGTCTCTGAGTCTCGATTTTTCTTTACTTTTCCCATCTCGGAGCCTCTGATTTTTTTTGGAGACGGTCTCAGAGTTACGCCTTTTTACTCTTTTATTAACTTTTATTGGAGTTACGGTTTCTTGGCGGCCTCTGCATGTGTTTTACAAGGTACGCGAACGACAGCTAATTGGTTAAATGGTGAATTCCTGGTATATTTACTATTATTATTATTAATAATTCCTCACCTGGCGTGATGAAAGGTACTGGGTGTTTCATCATAACTCGGGCTCGGATTTTTATAACGAACAAGCTCGTATCTCAAAGTCTCGGGCTCGGAATTTCAAATTGCTTTAAAGTCTCGGGCTCGGATTTTGAAAACGCAAACGCAAGTCTCGCAATTCGCCACACCTAGTCATGTAAGTTTTTGTTTGCATGCCCAATTTGCCAGTTTAGCCTAAGTTGGAAAATGTAAGTTTGACTTGTTTCTGGTATTGTAAATATGAATTTCACTGGTGTGTGTAAAACTGATTAAAATTAAAGTCCACCAGTTTGTTCAAACATTTAAAAACAAAAATAAAACATGGAGTAAGGAGAAAACATACAGTGGGCGACTAGTTTCTGTAAAAACTATCGTCTGTGCTATTTACTATTTTTGCTCTTTCTCGTAGATATAATACTTAACCTAAACTCTGTTACTTTAATCTTATTTTTTTAAATACATTTATTTCTGTTTCAGTCTAGTTTACACAAACTCATATACTAGATCTAGTGCACTATCTACATTCACTTTTTATATATCATGTTGTATTTGTCATATATATAGATTAATTTAAATAAGTTTTCCAGGGGCATAAGCAATTTTGGTAACCCTCGTGGTTTTATGCTTGTGCTCCTCCACATTAGTAAATATATTTTGTCGCATGTCCTAAATGTAATGATTGTTTTGTTTTTGTGGAAATAAAAACCTTGAACCTTGTGAATCTGCGTCGACGGGGAAGATAAACACAGGTATAATAAACAAAGTTGATCAAGGTATCAGTGCTAACCGCCGTCAATTCAATATACAATATGGTATATTATTAAGGCCTGTTCAAACGGATGCAACATCGTCCAACATGTTGGATCCAACATGGTTGCACGATGTTGCACGATAATAATAATAATAATAATAATAATAGCATTTATTTAAATACGGTATTGGCGATACTGCAGCATTCAGAGCTGATGTGGCCGTGATAATACAAAAGGCACGATAAAGAAATCTAGCTAACCTCATTGATTATGTAAATTACAAGTTTTTGATTGAAAGACTATTGCATTATAAGATATTGGAATGATACTAACTAAATAGTTGAAAGACTAACTAATTGACTAATAACTTAATTAGATGAACAAGCGAGTAGTTGTGCAAATGGACAGGCGGATGTCTAATGTATAAGTAAACACTTGGACGAGTAAACATGAATAAGTTAGGCATGCATAAATAAAACGTATTAGTGGTATGAGAACTTATCAGTGTTGATCCTGACATTTGGTTGCAGTGGTATGGAGTTAATATACTTTTTGACAAGTTTTTTAAAGGTCGAGTGTTTTTTGTCTTTAAGGAGATCGTCTAGGTAGTTCCACAGTACGGATGCTCTGTATGTGATTGACTTGCGTATAGCATCTGTACGTGGATGTGGAATGGCTAGCATATGAACGCCTCTTAGAGAGTGTGTATTGTTTCTTAGTGTGAAGAGTTTATTTGGGAGTTTCTCTGAGTTGAGCGATTTGTGAACAAACTTTGCTAGCTAATATTTGTAATTCCAGAACAGCGGATTCCAGTGTGCCTTGTTGATGACGCCTGCACTGGGAGTGGTCCAGTCACATCTGTGGATGATCTTGGCAGCTCGAACATGCATCCTCTCAAGATCTTGAAAGAGGGTCGTGTTGCAACTGCCCCACATAATCAGTCCATAGGTGATGGAAGGCAGGATCACTTTAAAGTAAAATATCTCAAGACTACTCAATGGAAGAAACCATTGCGATTGGAGAGGGATAGTCGATGGCGGGAGGCTTAGAGCCTGTTTTTCTCCAATTGTAGCAAAATACCCTACGACGTTGAACAGGGAAGAACGAGGATGAACTGGGTTGAACAGGGTTGAACGAGGTTGAACAGGGTAGAACGAGGATGAACTGGGTTGGACGGGGTTAAACGGGGTTGAACAGGGTAGAACGAGGTTGAACGGGGTCGAACGAGGTTGAACAGGGTAGAACGAGGATGAACTGGGTTGAACGGGGATGAACTTGTTCAAGGACAACATAGTTTTTGAGTTCTGGCCTCAACCCTTGAGCGAAATAATTTACACTCTCCTCTTCTGGCAAATTTAGGCGCTGACATAATCTCCGAATATCTGCACAGTAATTTCCTACGGATTCCCCTTTTGTTTGTTTCCGGTCGTTTAACTTTTGGCGGAGTAGCCATTTAGTTGCATTTGAATCAAACTGGCTTTTTAGTGCGTCCGTTAACTTGGTTAGATTTTTCGTTTCTCCCTCTGGTACATTGTTGTACCACACTCTCGCATGTCCTGATAAATAAAGGGGAAGCGCTTGGGCTCTCTTTTCTGGCGAGTAATTGAAAAAATCTGCTGTTCTTATGAAATCTCTTATAAATTCATTCACATTTTCGTCGCCTTCTCCACTAAATTTTGGAAAATTTATGTTGCCTTTGGCGCCGAGAGTCCGTGTTTTCTTCAAATTGTTTTGTTAACGCCGCGAGATTTTCCTTAAGCTTTTCATCGGTTAGTTTCGCTTGCATATCTTGGTAATTCGTTATTTCCTTGATAACCTGCTCCGCGAATTCTTTGTATTCAGCCATGTGAATGTTAGTTGCCAACGCGGTGTTAGTGTTAGGATTAAAGGCCGAATCTGTATGCTTTTGAAAAATCTCCTCTTTCGCTATGCCCTGGGCCTTAGATAGAAGTTCTAGTTTTCCCCTGGTCAACAGATTAGCAAAGTTTGTGGAGGCGAGTCTATCTAAGTTCCAAAATTAACTACACTGTTATTTTCAGAGAGTTATTTCAACATACAAGACACAAGATACAAGACAACCTCTTTTTTAGAGTCATTTTGACTCCAGTATTTTTAACACTTCTATGGAGTTGTGTTAACTCTTGATGGAGAGTTAATATGACTCTTCTATTGGAGTTATATTAGCCCTAAAAATGGGATAAGTAAAATAGGTACTGGACACCTTCCTTTTGGAGTTGTTTTAACTCCAGTATTTTTGACTCCTCCAAAGAGTTAAATCAGCTCACCCATAAGGGGTGGAATTAACTCTTGCCGTGGAGTAAAAAAAACATTTTACTTACTATATGCAAAACAAGGAATCTGATGTACATTACATTCATATTTTATTGTTCTTTTAAGATATTTACACTGCAATTTACATAAATGTTAATGTTTTGTACATGAATGACTTCCAGCATTTTGTATGAATAAAACAGCAAGTAGGAACAATAAAACTTAAACATTGGAGTGAAAAAACTAATAGAATCTTTACACTCATTGTATCCTTACACCATGATCAAGAAGTGTTTCAAGTATTATTATATCTGGATAATGCAATCTGCTAAAAAATAGACATAACTTACATTTATGCGCCCAGCATTTATTCGAGACCAAAATGCTTACTGAAAACCCAGCCTTATTGAATGAATCATTGTCAATATACCATTTTATATGAACCAGTTTCATTTCTACTGTTTACTTCCCATTCAATATTATAGACAGAAGAAGAATAGTCTCCTTCACAGCCAGTCCTAGGGTCATCACACAAGCACTAGCCCCACTAATGGCTGCTTACACCAGCCAGACATTCCATTCCTGATTGTTTGTATAAGCCAATCAAGACCGTTATAACATAACATGGGTTGAACAGCAACGGTTTGCTTATAACAACACTTTCAAGCTCATCACTACAGTGTCAAAACGAACAATTTCTTCTAAACTCTATCTGCTTTCTTGAGAAAAACTAAGAACAGAATATATACAAAACTATTTGATCCGATTTCATATAACATTTAGCCTCTAATATTTGATTTCCTGGATTTCCCATCAGAAAGTTCTGGAACGAGTAGTTTTTTGATTCTGAGAACTGAATTCTGATTGCCCATGCAGTTGGAATGGTATGTCTGGCTGGTGTAAGCAGCCGTTAGTGGGGCTAGCATTTGCATGACAACCCTAAGAATGATTGCGAGGGAGACCACGGAAAGAAGCGACTGACTAAATTATGTTCCTGGTTTTCAAAGACCTACAAAAATGAGTGGTAAAGAAAATATGAAAAATACTGCATGAGTCCCAAATAAATGGCAGGTTCAAATAAATGCCAGGGCCCAGTTGTTCAAAGGTTGAACAACTTTATCCAGTGGATTTATCCAGTGGATATTAAGTATTAACCAAAGTAGCTTATTTTATCCACTGGATAACAATTTATTCACTGGATAAAGTTAACAATGATCCATCCTTTGAACAACTGGACCCTGGTCCAGAGTCTAATTTTATGAATAAATGCCAGGGGCTTATATTTGAGAAAATACAACTTACATGTACATGTACTGCAATACATTTTAGTCATGTTTCATTTCATTTGTGTTTCATTTGAATTTCACACGATAAGCAATCAGTAGGGAGCACTCAAGCGGAGCATCACGCAGATACTCCACAAAGGCCGATTGACAACTGAAGGGTGACAAACCCCTGGGCTCCCATTTTTATACCGGAACTTCGTGTTCAATAAAAGCCTCATTTCTGAAATCCTTACTGGCTCAGGGAACCAGTAAAATTAAATATTAATTTCACACATGTTTTTGAAAGTTAATACAAAATTTCCCAAGTCATGCAGTGATCAGAGCTATTGTATCAAAATTAATGAAAGTGAAATTAATCCTTAAAGAGAATATTGGCTGAAAAGCAATGTTTGCTCTCAAATGATTGTTATACATGCCTACCATACAAGTCTGTTTCTGTGTTTGTCTCCAATAAATTGTACACTAGATGTCATTTATGCACCGATTTTCCTGTCGATAACACTCATTTGAATTTGCTGTATGCTGCCATCATGGATTTTATGATGTCACAGTGTTGCCCCAATTGTCAGAAAACAATAGTGGCAACACTGTGACAGCATGATCCAAGTTGGCAGGGTGCAGGATATTCAAATGAGTTTTATCGACAGGAAGATTGGTGCATAAATGACATCTACATGTAGTGTACAATTTGCTGGAGACAGACAGCAATGTATTTAGGCATCTACAAACACACTTGAGAACAAACATTGTTTTTCAGCCAAGGTTAACTTTAACAATTATTTTACGAGGACCCATGCTATTACTTGTTAAAGGGATACCCGAGTGAAAAACACATTTGGGCTCAAAAGCATGAAGCCCTGGGCACCACCATCTTGTTGACATATAATTCATATGACGTTTATTACGTCACTTCGTCCGGCCAGAGTCTTGCGATTAACTTGTAGTGACTTTGTTTCTTTGTATACAATTTTCACATGCTCGGAATTAGAGTAGATTTTCATCGATATGGCAGAGCAATTTCGTACTAGAACAAAAATATGATGAAGACAATATTGTGAGAATTTCAGAAGACTGGGAGGACGAAGAAAAGCATGTGGAAGGCGAGAATATCAGACAAACAACAAAAGGCGACTACCGAGCTAGTGCAAAACTGGTGTTGTGCAATGATGTAAAGATTCACTGTTTTTTTTTATGGAACTTGTCAGCCTTAAACACAAGACTAAAGGTAGATTTTGACAATATTGATATCGGCATAGCAATCGAAACTTGTTTAATATGACCCAGAGAGATAATCTGGGTGTAGCAAGCCACAATTTTTAATTTCGTTTACCTAACTGATGTGCTGTAAACAGCGCACACCAAGTTCCACCACAAACATGCTGGGCTTGATTGCGCCAATGCTTATTTTTGCAAGAAAATTGCTCCGAGTGTCTTGTTGTTGTGTCATTGCCTATATTCTGTTATGTTGGGCTAGTTATGATCGGTTTTACAGGGAGGTTTTAACTTTTCAGGTGTTTCGTTTCAGTTGCACGAAGCCATGCAGTCAGTACAGACCAAACCGGACAACTCATAAATTATATAGCTCCAATAATACATAATTTTCGAAAGCAATGCCAATATCAATATTGTCATAATCTACCTTAGTATTGCGTTTAAGGCTGACAAGTTCGGATCAAGTGTAGTTTACGACTCCAATTGAACATTATTTTCCAATTGAGAATCACTAGAAAATCAAACACTTTAGAACGACAAAATCCCCAAATGTTGACAGTTAGGGGATGGCAAGTTCCATACAAAAACACACAGCGAATCTTTACATCGTAGTACAACACCAGTATAGCACTAGCTCTGTAGTCGCCTTTTGTTGTTCGTCTGATATTCTCGCCTTCCACATGCTTTTCTTCGTCCTACCAGTCTTCTGAACTTCTCTCACGATATCATCTTCATCATATTTTTGTTCTAGTACAAAATTGCTCTGCCATATCGATGAAAATCTACTCTAATTTCCGATCATGTGAAAATTATACAAGGAAAACAAGTCCCTACAAGTTAATCGCAAGACTCCGGTGGGAGGAAGTGACATACAAAACGTCATAGGAATTAATGTCAACAAGATGGCAGTACCCAGGTCTTCGCAGGGCCAACTTTGGGGGGCTCGTTATCAACTCTAAATTTTTTTTAACAAATTTTAATTCATTTTCTGAACAAAGCACATCTGAAAGATATGTTTTTACCTTGGTATCCCTTAAAGAAATGATCTGTGTAAAAAGTATGATAAATTCCATTGTTCTGCAGTATTGATCCTCCCTCACATGGAATTTGTCTTTGTTTTACACTACAAAAACACTGGGTGATATTTATGAATATTCTGAAATAGAAGTAGTAGAAAGTCTTAGTTTCATGCCAAATTTATGGACAAATTCTCTTCCAATTACATGTAGATACAGGTCCAAAACAACATCTCAGCTACAAAACAGGACAGGCATGATTGACAACATTCCAAACCGCAGTGAAAAGACTAGTTTATGTTTTTATAAGTCTTATCTGTGGTCTTCTCCCATGTGTACTCAGCAAACCAGCAATCTTGTTGCTACATGTAAGTGCATTCCATACTGTACACATATGCCTACCAGTCCTGATCTATCTTCGCTTTTCTGGCATACACATATGCTGAAAAAAGGAAGAGTACAACTGTTAGCAGTGCTTTAGCCACTTAATTTACATTATTTTGATAAATAATTATTTATTTATTTTCGAGTTGTTTGTGTTGCCACTGGAAGCCTAGCCTGATTTTCAGACTGTCGAGGTCGTCCGCTCACTTCCTCCCACCTCCCAGTCTGATGGACTTCGGCATAAACCATGTTCTGGCCATTGTTTCATTTCGACCAATCAGAGCGAAGGTTTTATTTTTAGAGAACTGAGGTATGCGTGGAATGTCTAGTGCAGCCTGCATGAAGGTGAAGCCAAAAGGCGGACGATACAAACAGACTTGATATGGCTTTGGAGAAAGCGTGTGAAACTTTCAACATTTCTGAATTATTTCCCGAACAGAGAAAGGCATAAATTTATTATACTTCATTTCCCGGAAGGACCTTTGCTACCACAGCTGCATCTATAAGGCGACGACCAGGTGAGAATCGAGAGAGGAGAAATTATGTAGCCTTCTACAACTTCTACAGATTGCCAGAATCACGGCTCTTTCATGCACTGCAGAATATGTTCTACAGCTTCAAACTTATAGAAACAGAACGTGGAGAAACATGTTGTCCTCAGACGTGTACCGGGAAAATCTGATAGGAAGCGCTATCGATATCGCGGTCGATGTTTACGAATCTACTAGCTACAGGCTTTGGAAAATCATTAATCCTCCTCGACCGCTTTGTATGCCGTATTAAAATGTAATGTCTCCTAGAATGTTGGCATTTAGAAGACCAAATATTTCATGAAATGTACTGATTTTTTTTACAGCAGTGAACACACATACTGAGTATGTCATGGTAATAGTTTCACGACATTTGGGCAATTATTTATGTTTGCAGAATTTTTAACACACTTTATTTTGACACTTTTGCTGACCTAAAAGCTGAAATATCTTAGCTTTTTCGCCTTAAGAAGACTAAATCTTTCATGGAATGGCATGATTTTTTTACAGGAGTGAACACATATAGTGAATATGTCAGGGTAAAAGTTGGATTACATTTGCCTAAATATTTATGTTATCAGAATTTTGAACAGTCTTGATTTTGACAAATTGTAAAGTACAACAAATCAGTGTTGTGACCATGCGCTCGAAATACTGTACGAAAAATCCAATTTAAAAAGTTCCTGCTGCCCAAAAAACCATAGCAGCTCAAACAGGATATGGTTAGGGTTAGTTCTGAGAAATCGACATAAGTTTGAAGCTGTGCAGGAAAGTGCGTGATTCTAGAGAGCTGTACTAGAAGGCTATACATAATTTCTCCTTTCGATTCTCTCCCTGGTCGTCGCCTATAGATGTAGCTGTGATGCCAAGGTCCTTCCGGGAAATGAGGGGTAAATTGCTTTTCGCTGTTCGGGAAATAATTCAGAAATGTTGAAAGTTTAGCACGCTTTCTCCAAAGCCATATCAAGTCCGTTTGTATCGTCCGCGATTTGGCTTGTCCTTCATGCAGGCTTCACTGGACATTCCACGCATACCTCAGTTCTCTAAAAATAAAACCTTCGCTCTGATTGGTCGAAATTAAATGACGTCAGGAACACGGTTTATGCCGAAGTCCATCAGACTGGGAGGTGGGAGGAAGTGAGCGGACGACCTCGACAGTCTGAAAATCAGGCTACTGGAAGCCCCACTAACAAAGAAAGTGTCTAATATTAATTTAATTGAGAAATTAAAACAAAAATCCAAATTCTAAAGATTACACTGGTATGTTAGTCATGAAATGACCTGAAGATAAACACTTTCTAAATAAATAAATAATTACTAGCAAACAACTGATAGACAAATGTAAACAATTATGCAATATTAAGCTTCAACATACAGATTACATGTACATGCTCATGGTAGTAGAACGAAGCAACATGTATGTCAACGCATCAATGTTGGCGTCAACACCTATGTACTTCAGTGGAGGGGGGGTATTCTGCAATCTAGCCTACAAATCCATTTGAAAACATCTTAGAAAAACAGGTTCTGATAGAAAGATCATGCTGAATTTTGTTCTAAAATGTTAGATTAATTGCAAGTGATTTTTACTTGATCCTTGAGATACTGATTGTAGTCAAATGTACATTAAGTTTATATGCATGTGGCCATTGTCCCTGACATTGTTATTTTGTCTGTTTAGTAGCTTACCGAAAGTATGGGCTGGAAATTATCATGATTAACATATCGGTGCCCGCGAAGACTTCTGGGTAGAGTTGAGACACGAGGTTCACTATGATTTTGTTATTCTTATCATTTTACTCGCTTAGTGTTATACTAGAAACGTCCTTGTTAACTGAGAAACATACTCAAACACAACGCAATGTCGTAAGCTTGTAACTAGATGGTTAATTCGAGTCGCCGATGTGTATTTAAGTTGTAATGAGACTTCATGTTTTCACTCCTCTGCTCGTCAAGCAAGGTGAGAGAGCTTTGCAGCAGTTGGGCTCTGCCGTCTCTGGCCACATGTATATAGGTTTTTTGCATAGTTAGTTCGTCCATAGTCATTTACTTTTTGTTAGCATTATTAAGGGACCTACTGGTCAACAAATCTACTTGTAGGTAAATTAGGAATTACTTTAAAACTGATGAAAAAGGCTTACCGTATCATCTTCGAACTGTTTTTAGTGTTTCGTTTTCCTCCACGGATACCAGTCCATAAATAGCCCATTCAGGGTCCACACGACGTCTTGATGAGTTCTTAGCTTGGTTCCAAAACTCTTTAAGTAGCCAACCTTCTGTAAATCCATTGAATTTATAGGAAAAGACAACTCAGAAAGTGCTTCGTCGTGGAACCGTTAAAGTTCGTTTGCCCACCGAAACAGGATATGCTCACGAGCGTTGCCGCTGACCGATTTGCAGTACTGTAGTTACCAGTCTCTACTTGTACCACAGGCTAACCATCCTCCCATCTTGTGTATTTGTCACTGATGTTTTAACAATCCATCATTTCTTAGCAAATTGTGAATAAAATACCTTTTGACTTGATTCTGCTGTATACGTGTTGATTTAGCGTGCGCTCATAATACAGCTCGGGTTTCCTGTGACTCATCTCGCCAACTACATAAAAATACACCAATTTACCTACAAGTAGATATGTTGACTGAGTAGGCCCCTTAATAATGCTAACAAAAAGTAAATGACTATGGACGAACTAACTATGCAAAAAACGTATATACATGTATTTTTATGTAGTTGGCGAGATGAGCCACAGGAAGCCCGAGCTAAATGTAAACAAACCTGAGCGACAGGAAACCCGAGCTGTATTATGAGCGCGCGCTAAATCAACACATACACGGCAGAATCAAGTCAAAAGGTATTTTATTTCACAATTTGCTAAAATATGATGGATTAAAACATCAGTGACAAATACACAAAATAGGAGGATGGTTAGCCTGTGGTTGTACTCGCGGAACAACCGCGGACTTGATCGATCTTCCGGACTATTTTCATAATATTATTTAGTACTATAGTATTATTTTTCATTTATTAATGCATAAGCAATTAACATGCTAACTTGCTCACAAAGTAGATACTATTTAAAGTGCCAATGAAATGAAAAACTGGATCCCGTTTTTATTTTATTTTATCAAATTCTAGGTTTCTCACAGTCATTTTGTACAAATAGAAATCAATATGGAGGGCGCGAACATATTTTTTTTTTCGTATCGAAGTCAGGTGGAATTGCCAAAATCTACCGACAATTTTTATGCCGTTAAAGATATGGTAATCACATGCGTGACGTCACAAGGTGTACTCATTTATATTCGTCCCATAAATACTACGAAATAAGTGCATTTTTGGCCAGTTGTCAATTTAAATATGTAATACTTCGAGAAACCTTGAAGATGGCCATAATTTTTTTATAGAATCCTTGCAGTCGGCTTTGTGAATATAAATGAGTACACCTTGTGACGTCACGCATGTGATTAGCATATCTTTAACAGCGTAACAATTGTCGCCAGATTTTGGCAATTCCAGCTGAATTCGATATGAAATAAAATTATGTTCGTGCTCTCCAAATTGATTTTTAATTGCACAACATCGCTAAGGGAAGTCTATACTTTAATAAAATAAAATAAAAACTTTAAATAGTTCTCCGCATTTGAGAAAATTTCCGGTGTTTAATTTTATACCCACTCGATCGATGAGGTCAACTGCATAGGAATCAGCTCATGACACCAGACTTCATGCCTATGTGGTTTCAAAGAGCTTTTAGTTAACTCCAAGGAAGAGTTAATTCAACTGGTGGGAGTATGAGTTATTACAACTCTATCTCTGAAACCACAAGAGTTAAAACAACTCCTAACTTGGAGTTAAATATTCAAGCATTATAATAACTCATATGGGAGAGTTAAATTGACTCCAGTAGAGAGTATATTAAAGTTCAACTCCCATGTGTGAGTTAAATTAACTCTCTAGAGTTATTTTAACCCCCTTGAGGGAGTGAAAATAACTCCCTGAAAATAACAGTGTAAAGCTTGTCATTAAACTACTATTTTAGTACATATACATTCTAACGAACTAAATATACATACCAGAATCTCTTACTAAAACATGCTTACGCTACTTTTGATTTATATGAAGTATGAGCTGGCTGGGCTCCCCTAGTTCCCAATTTAAACAACATTTCTGTCCTACCTCTGTTCTCCACCAGTCTGTTACGGAGTTGGTACGAGCTAGACGTAGACTCGGTAACGAAGTTAACTTTAATCCATTTGTCTGCGGGGAGGTACCGGTTTAGACTGTTACAAATTCACTCACTAGTTTCTGGTACGAGTTGTCCCTCTCTGTTACAAGTTGTGCTATCTGTGTCTTTCTGCTACAAGATGTGCTATATTTATGGTCATTGCTACGTGCTGTTTGCGACCGGACGATAATCGTAGAAATACCAAACAACTGACGAGTATACCACTAAATGCAATGTGGTCAGTAATCTACAAACCAAAGGGTGTTCGAACGGATGTTTGAAACATGTGTTGTAGCAAGTTTTATGTTTAACTTGTGCGAGCACGTTCGAGATAATTTGTGGGGTGGCAGTTTCCTCTTTTACGCGCTAAAACATACGTTTTGGTATTTTGTTATTCACGTTCCTAGTTGTGGGTGTGTTCCTGACGGGTCGCTAAATCGCGCCCTTACACAAGAGAGTAAAAATTCGCCTACTCTAACGAAGTATTTATTCATCAAAGCGTACGCCACTTGTCAAATGTTTTCAGTGAAAGGAAAAGCACAAAATCAAAGTGGCCTACCGGCTGCTGAGCCACTAATAATTTTTGAAGAAAATATAAAAAATAAATACAGAAATCTCACCTGCACTTCGTACTACCACAGCGCGACAAACTGGTACGGACCGCTGGACACAATGATATTTTTCGGATCTGTTCCCAAAGGAACGCGAAGGATTACGAATCCATGATCCGGATTTGGATTCAATGGATTCATGATCCGATGAATCCTTTCTCGTTTTGGATTAACCGGATCACAAATCCGTTTTCGGATTCGGCCAAAGTAGCACAAAATCCGTTTTCGGATTCATAATCCGGATTTGGATTCGCCCAAAGGACCACACCCTAAAAAGCCAGTAGCCATATGAAGGCCTCTTCATGAGGGGACTTGGACTCAGATATGTTAGCAGTGGAAGTAGCTCTTGCCATATAATAAGGGTGTGAGCGCTCGCCTCTCACGCGTCATATGTGAATTGAGTTTGTTGGTATCTTTCCCTTTATACTTCGAGGGTTTTTCTCTAGAAGACACACTATACAGGGGCGTAGCCAGTCATATTTTCCCTTTAAGCCTCGAAGGTACAAGCCAAACGAGCGCTGAAGGCGCGAGCTCAGGAGAGTTTTTAAATTTACAAGACTGTGAAACGCTATTTCCCAGCGTTTTCGATGCAATATTTCCTCGACCTAAGCAACCTGAATCAAGAGCAAAAATTACAAATGGACAAAATCTGACCTATTTGTTTTAAAAGTCATGATTATAACAAAATCAAAATATGTTTTAGTAAGATTCGCCGTGCTCACTCAAGGGTTAGACTTGAGTTTCTAATAAAAGTTATACAAAACAGAAAAAAAATCACTGCTACAGAAAAACAAAATCACCAAAATTCCTGTTAAGCCCGGGCTTAATGGATTAAAGGCAGCTACGTCCCTGCTACAAAATAAAGGAACTAACTGCTGTAACTATATATTGTCTGCTCACTCAGAACAGGCCGCTAAGAGTGCGTTCGATTGGCCGTCAGTTACGGAATAAGAATACACAGAATGATCACTACAAATCGCTTATATCGGGACGTTTTAGCCACTGGAATACTAAATGTATCCTGAATATCATATGTCAGCAAGCGTTTGTAGCTTACAGTACAAAATGTACCTGAATCAGTGATATACAGAGCGTAAGTTTAGAACTTAATGAACTGCGAAAGTCTGAGCTCGTACATATACCGAGCGTAAGTTTAGCATTTAATTAACTGCGAAAGTTTGAGTTCGTATAATACCGAGCGTAAGTTTATCATTTAATTAACTGCGAAAGTTTGAGTTCGCATAATACAGAGCGTAATTTTAGCATTTAATTAACTGCGAAAGGTTGAGGTTCGTATAATACCGAGCGTAAGTTTTAGTATTTAATGAACGGCTAAAGTTTGGGTCAGTAATATAATGACATATTTTTCATTTAGGTTTTTTACACATCATAATTTTTGTCTATAGATAGCGTTAACTGCGAAATTTGCATATATATCAACACCCCGTTTTTGGCTACAACCCCCGGTTTTTCGTATCTGGCAGTTTACCATTAGTTAAAGGAGAACTGGACACTAAATCAATCCGACGACATTCAAGAGAAATAAATTCTGCTATTTTATTTCTTTGTGGTGCACGTCTAAAAAAGAGGAAATACGCTTTGAAGATCGAAAAATAGCCGATTCTCCGCTGATAAAGCCAGTGTGTATGGAGGCTCAATTCAGTGATTTTTCCCCCGTATCGTACGTCATACATACCAAGGAAAAACAACCACACCTTCAGCATAAAGGAAGCACAATAATGGGCAATTATGAGTCGTTAGTCCATCTATTCAAAGCCGAAAACAACATGAAAAAACTAATTTATTCCCCGTATAGTACGTCACAGATTACAGGAATTGAGCCGTCTGTACTTAGCGGCGGCTGGGAGGAAGATTTGCAGATTGTCGGCAATCCTTTATGTAGGACGACACGAATGTTTACCAAAAATACAATAGAATACGATACAATACAATTCAATACAACAATAGAACGTAACACAATACCTTGGTCGTAACAACCAAGGTACATTGCCATAGGTGACCGTTTAAACAGGTTAAAGACAATAAACGTAGGCCATTGGGACTTCCAAAAGGTGACCGCGTCCGCTTAATAGAGGTGACCGTTTAACAGAGGTCAAGTTTACAGTAAATAAGAGAAGCGAAATCCGGGACTTTGATAAGTGACCGCTTAAAGTGCTACTACGACGAAATTTGACTATTTCTTTTACCACTTTTTTGTATTCCATAAGGACAAACAGTGGCAGAAATATCCAAATCAGTGAAAAACGTTTGCGAAGGGGGAACTTAGACCACACATTTAAAGAGAGTTTACCGTCGAAATCTCGTCCGCCATTACGCGAAACCGTTCCTGTGGGCGAGGAACGCCTAGTCATTTTTGGGCGTATGTGACGTCAAAGCCTCAACACAACAACACGTGGGGCTACTTTTCTCATACAAACCTTCACGCGAACTAACATATGTAGCAAGAAAGTGTACCATTTTTCCGCAAAGAAAACGTTTTGAATAGAAATATGCCTTCCAGTTTGTGCATTGGAGTACAGGACTGTAGCAATTTAACAAACCACAAAGCTGGCATTTCGCTACATTCAAGCCTTCAGTTCTAGCTGAGTACCATACGAGCAGCCGTGTGATAATCAGTGAATAAGGTTTGTAATTTTCTTCAAGCCTCAAGGACAAGGATGGTTTGTGTATGTTTTGGTCGTTTTGAGGACAGATTAGCTTCTCCACAATTGTTTGTGTCACATGGAATAGCCGGTAAGATCGTACCAGAGTTCACTATAACAGTTCGGAAGAAGGCCAAAACAGCCGAACCAACTGACAGAATGTCATAAATTAACGGAAAAATAAGCTGAGAACATAGTTTGCCGAGAACATAGTTTGTCATATTGCTGTTTCCTATAAACAGATAAACCTAGCGATGTTTAGTATGCCTTTCACTTTACTGCTAATTTTATTTTCAAGACACTAAACCACAGAAGAAATGACCAATATTATTTCATGCATGCACAGTACTTTGTTTGTGTCTCAAACAGCGACGGGGGCGCGAAGTAATATCGCCACTGTAAAGCTGCAGATCAGTCAGTCTCAATACCTTTTTTCAGTCTCTAGTAAATTCTTATCACTCACGATTTGATGTTAGTCATTCCTAGAGTATTTTCCCTGGTTCGGCTTTAAGGTTGTGCTGTTATCTGAGCTACAGGAAGAATTCAGCAGAGAAATCACAATGTATTCTAAGTTTTTTTTATAGTGGAACACGAATGAGACTTGTGTCCCGGCAATAGATTTTCCGGCGAATCTACATTCTAAAATACAATGTAATTGCTATAAAATTAAATCGCTCTGTTGTCTAACATGAAATCGTGAGTGATAAGAATTTACTAGAGACTGAAAAAAGGTATTGAAACTGACTGATCTGCTGAGTGAGCTTTACTAGTAGCGATAATTCGCGCCCCCCGCATGAAATAGTAGGCTCAATCCCGGTTTCTGGGAAACTACCCACCCACCCCTCCCTTGGATATGCATCGTTCTATTAATGATTAACCATTAAAGGTTAGGGTAAAGTGTGGGGGAGGGGTGGAGGTTAGGTTAGGGTTAGGTCTCTACCCACCCCTCCCTTGGATATGCATCGTTCTATTAATGATTAACCATTAAAGGTTAGGGTAAAGTGTGGGGGAGGGGTGGGGTAAAGTGTGGGGGAGGGGTGGGGGTTTCCCAGAAACCGTGATTGATCCAAATAGTATTGGTCATTTCTTCTGTGGTTTATTGTCTTGAAAATAAAATTAGCAGTAAACTGAAAGGCATACTAAACATCGCTAGGTTTATCTGTTTATAGGAAACAGCAATATGACAAACTATATCCTCAGCTTATTTTTCGGTTAATTTATGACATTCTGTTAGTTGGTTCAGCTATTTTGGCCTTCTTCCGAACTGTTATAGTGGACTCTGGTACGATCTTACCGGCTATTCCATGTGACACAAACAATTCTGGAGAAGCTTCTCTCCTCAAAACGACCAAAACATACACAAACCATCCTTGAGGCTTGAAGAAAATTACAAACCTTATTCACTGATTATTACACGGCTGCTCGATCGTACGGTACTCAACTAGAGGCTTGAATGTAGCGAAATGTCAGCTTTGTGGTTCGTTAAATTGCTACAGTCCTGTACAATGCACAAACTGGAAGGCATATTTCTATTCAAAACGTTTTCTTTGCGGAAAAATGGTACACTTTCTTGCTACATATGTTAGTTCGCGTGAAGGTTTGTATGAGAAAAGTAGCCCCACGTGTTGTTGTGTTGAGACTTTGACGTCACGTACGCTCAAAAATGACTAGGCGTTCCTCGCCAACAGGAACACGTTCGAGTAATGGCGGACGTAAAATTCAAGATTCGGAGTAAAAAAAAATAAGACTTCCCGTCGTCGCATTGAAAAACGGTTTGAACTGGTAATAATATAGCAACTCTACTTTATGAATATGAGAAAGCATTCATATGCCAAAATTTGATCATAGTGGCACTTTAATAGAGGATGACCGCTTAATACAGGGCCGCTTAATACAGGTTTGACTGTACACGATGCTCGGAGCAACGTCGAGTATAAGTGTCTTATTATTTTCCCAATCCAATGCAATAATGTTTAAAAAGTTAGCAAGCACGATATATCAAAGCCTGTAGCATTCGACAAAGTCTGATGTCCAAACTATATCAAGTCAAACATGGTCTGTTTTGTCGGCGCGGTCGTTGAACAGAGAACTGAATCGAATCAACTTGGCCATAATTTGTGCCATAACCGAGTGAATTCTGTTGGTTTGCTCGCTGTATCGGATTCTGCTTTTTGCTGTACATATAGATACCAAAACTACAAACAGTAAGATGACCTGGAGTGGCTGCAGTGGCGGATCCAGGATTTGAAAAAGGGGGGGTGACTATTTTTACCGGTACAGTTTCTGGTGCGAAATTTCTTACAAAATTTGAACGAATGTATTTTATTTTTACGAATTCTTATACAGAATTTGTTTTTGGCCCAAAAGGGGGGGGGGGGGGGGGGTGACATGTCACCCCCGTAACCACCCCTGGATCCGCCACTGGGCTGAAGAGAAATCTAGGTCTGAGTTTTCTAGATACCCATAATCGCCGTATCTTGTGTGAGTTGCGACACTGTGTACATCTTCAGTTGGTTATACAAATATTCAACACTAACATATTCAGGCAGTCTTTATTATGGAATATATCAATAGTTAATTAGTTGTTTTGCCTTTAGTATAGACCCTATGCAAAAAGGCATTACCTAATTAGCATAAATTCTGGATTTAAACAATAACTTACTCCTGAAAGAGCAGTAAGAAGTTGTTGACAGTATGTAGTTTAATCGTTTTATAACAATTGGCTCCCAAAGTTATTAGCATTTAAACCTTTGGATAAACATGAAAACGAGGCTGGTAATTCAAACCCTAATTACTCTGTAGCAATGAATTGATTTCCTCATGTGAACAATATTGGCCAAAACAGTATTATTGCATAACGTCTATACAGCAGTCTCTTGAAGAGCATGCAAAGGATGGACATTTTTTGGGAGGGGAGAGGGGAGAGGGGGAGGAAGAGGGGCTGGGGGTAATGTGTAATATAATATATCAATGGATAATGGTTGATGTTTTCGTAATCAAGCTTGAACTCCTGACACGGCTTTGTCAGCTTTGTTTCAATTCTTAAAGACTCTATGTCGACCGGCATCCATTGCGGGCGTTTGTTTTTGTTTTGATTCAAGAATTCGACCAGGCGTTCCTCGCTAGCCTTCGGACGGCCATCTTGACCTCTCAAGACATCGGAAGACGAATTGCAGAGGATTAATGTTTATGGTGAGTTTTAAGTTTCTATGAAACGCCAACAAGTCAATAAACAATACGGTCGGTATTTATCTGTGTTTCTTTCAATTAATTTTTTTACTGAAGGTTGCCGGCGAATACGAAGTTCTACACGAAGACAGAGACGATACGGCGATAGGATATTTTGCAGTTCAACTTTGTACTTGTATTATTTCTATAAAAAAAATCCGGAAAGATGGCCAAACACGTGGCTGCCCTTGTAGGACGGCTGACTTAGAATGTATGGCTAATCGGTATAAGTGTGGTACATCGAGAAAGCCATGTGCAACTGAAGGTATGAACAGCTGAAAAGAAAGTCAAAAGTTTGTGCAATCAACAAAATACCTAGGCTCGGTTGGGGGGAGGCTTTGGAGAAACGACACCCCAACGGCTGAAACCGAGCCTACAAAATACCCGACTAAATATTTTTATCACAGCCCAACTAAGGACAAAAATAACAGCCCGGCCGAAGCCGGCAATACAACAGAACACGATCACACAGAGTTTCGAGGCAGAACTGGTTTATTGGGTCACTTTCATCTTACTATATTGCAGCCTTTAATCTGATAACTATGAAAGGAATGTAGGCGCAGTTTCCTTTTACGACGTGTCATGCACGCCACACTATTCCCTCTCAAATGTTCTCGTCCCGAGAACGGAAATACATTTTAAAAACGTGAAACAGAAATTACACATTATTTATATACATGCATACAAACTACATCATTACTGACCCGCGCTCCCTACACATGTATAAACATCTCTGTCGTTGGCACATCAACCATTTTCTCTAAATCACTGTTTGTTTTCAATACTAGTCTCGACCACTTCACGGTCACGAAAACTCTTACGGTTACTTCACGCTGGTCTGCCGTAGGACGAACGGACTTACTCTAATCTACCAACATAACAATTTACGTACGACGTAACCTGAGCGCCAAGAATCCTGGACTATTGCCCTTACGTTACGATTTAATGTACAAAACTGGTTATTGTAAATCATCTGTTTATTAATTGCTATCTCTAACTCTGAGATACTTGTATACAGGACTCACTTCAACTGTATACGATAACGACATCACATTCTCGCTAAAACATAACCTAACCCAAAACATAAAAAACTCGAACTCGATTGCACTCCAGGCTGTTACTTCTCAACTACGCGCGTGCCTTACCATTCACGACATCCTTCTGCGCGGCCTCCACGTGTAAAAATAAAACATTCTCGACTAACAGTTTGAGATAAAGAAACATAGAAATTACTGCGCGAGATGCTACCATTCTTCAGTCTTATCTTGACAAATTGAATAGCCAGATAAATTGGTGTAATTTTTTCGGTGCGCAACATGCTAGCAATGTAGCGGGTATATTTCAAGGGGATGTTCGCAGCGAAAGCAGAAATCTGTCTCAAACTACGGCTTCTGTCGACACGGTCGCATCGCCAGCATTTGCTTTTAATAACAGCAAGCGATTGTCTATACCTAGCACGACGACCAGCCAGCTGTCCTTTTCAATAAACAGAATTCTACAGTCTCCAAAGGCTACTATCTCTCAGTCTGCAACTGCCAATTCACCCTTACCTGACCATCATGGCATGTGAAAGTGGAATACAGCCAGAGAAAGACAAAAATATCTCCTCAAAGGGCACGCGTGAGTTCTGATGGGAATAATTCAAGATCAACGGACAGCGAGAAAAGCGATTCAGAGAGCGACGTTTCTGAGGAAAGCAGTGCTGAGGAAAATGAAACAGAATCCACGTCAGATGGTAGTGGATCAGACAGCGAGGCATCGAAATCCAGTGGAGATTTGCAGGATCCAATTAGCGAGTGCACCAGTAAAGATAGCGACCCTAAAGAGAAGAGGATGGTAATACATGCACATGTGGGATATTCTCGCAAGGAAATAATAAAATTTATTAGAAAGAGAAAGTATTCGATGTTCCTCTTTAAGGCTTGCATCACAGACCTAGAAAATTTTGCAGATTTTTTTCTCAAGCCATTTCAACGCGCGCGGCGTAGACGCTCGCTTGGCACCTACAACATGGGATAAACATTTGGAGAGAATACTCTATTTTCTGTCCTATTGCAACCAACAATTCTCAGACAAGCCATATTTGGAACTTTGCAATAATCTAGTATAGTGAAGACACCAAATCTGACGAGGAACAAGAAATACATCCAGGAATTGGAGATATTTGTGGTCTTGTGCCTAGCGACGCGAACTCACGTGATCCTCAGATATTTTTGGCTAAAGCCTTAAGATACACCGAGGATGGGCAAACAGTTTACCTCTGGTGGCTTCAAGGTTGTGATGAGACAGTGACAGCAAGCAAATTCCCACTTTATAAGCTCAAGACAGGATTAGAGGTGTGGAAAGAAAACTTTAGTGCTCTCATATACCCTATTGATTGTAAGTTTCGTGAGGATGGTTACTACGAACTGCGAACATCCTTCCTTGAAATATTTAACCAAACACGCAAATGAATATTGAACAGATGTAGTATCGTGCTTTTTTGGCATTGATTTATTGATTGTATGAATTCTTACTGAATTATGGCAGTCTGAGAACATTTTATACTGGCGGCTGTAAGGCTTCAATGATGCGAGAGTTGGTGCCGGTGGCGTCTCCGTCTTGAGTCATATGATGCTATGTAAAATGGCGAAAAACTAATAACATTGATAGGATAATTTATTTGACAATGTTCTTACAGTGTGAAGTAAGTTATCCTTGAAAGTGGAAAAGGATGAACATTTTAGATTGAGCCGACCATTAAGTCGTAAATTGATCTCTATTTTTACATATACATTTTAAAGTTTATTGTAATGGTTATTTCATTATTATATTACATTTCTTCTTGTTTCTTAAAATATGTTATGATAGCCAAGACTGGCGGGCGGGTTAAACACGAAGTTCCGGTATGAAATTGTTTTCCACGGATTTTGGAAATGTGCAATTCAAATTGCAGGCCACTCAAGACCAAACATAGAATGCTCAGTTTTAAAGGTTTAACAAGAAATACGACATGAATAGGTGAATTTAAACGAAGCATCACAACGATGTTGACTGCACAAAAGTCGAGGGAGAACACTGAAGGCGACAACTTTTGGCCCCTTTTTATATCGGAACTTCGTGTTTTAAGGGGTTTCAAAGGGAGCAGGTCAAAACACATGCCCTCTAGACGGGCCCATTTTGGGGCAGGGAGATTGGCGCTGCTGCCAGCCATCTCCTCTGGAGTAAAAAAACTCAACATTAAAAAAATTTTTTTTTAATATCTCCGAACTAAAAGGCATAATCTAGGAACAAATGCACTGCATGTTTTGTCTTAGGCTATCATTTTATTTGCTGTATTAATATTATCACTAGCAGAATGGAAATAGATGGTAAATAATGGGGATGGTGGCATACTGCGCTGTCAGCTTTGTCTGGTGAAAAAAATTTGGTTCCCTATCTGGGGCATGTGCTTTGACCTGTTCCCTGTAAAGACTTCGTTTACCGACTATGTGAAAAACTATCCGGATTCGTTCTGTTTTCCGTTCTCCTGGGAAAAGAAAACAACATGAATTTCGAACGTTTTCCTGCGGAGTCTTTCATTTTAACACTTAACCAATAGATTCCATTCTGCCCTGCATCTGTCCTCTTATAGATGCATGTATGACGCAAGAACGTGAAGAAAACAAAGAAATGCGCTTCGACGGAGACGCAATCGAGTTGCGTAATTGATGTTCTCTTCGCGTTTCGGCATCATCTGTGCATCTATAAGAGGACAGACGCACGGCAGAATGGAATCAATTTGTGTTATATAATAATCGCAAACTAAATCTATGAAAATAGCCAATCAAAACGAGTTGAGAAATTGGTGCTCGGCACTCATGACACCACTCATAACAAAGCGTTTGACCATTTCGGACTGATTATATAATTCAATTATCAAGTCTATGATGAAAATTTGAGGTTTTCCTTGTTCACTTCACTCCTTTTTTTATTGCGTCGTCTAGAGTTTTTAGCAGTTTCCTTCAATAAAACCTAAGACTTAAGTCAAAACAGCCCAAAACTGCAATATAGTTATCTGGAAAATAAACGGCTCACCCCATCTGAACTTAACTTTCTCCCCGCTCTTTCAGTTTAGCTAACCCTGATTTTCACATTTATATTTTTAGTGATATGAAGTTTTCTGTGTATCGGAGATGAATCCAAGACAAGCTCTCTGTAAAATCGATAACGAGCAACAAGACTACCTAAACGATACGCCATTGGCTTCACTATACATGAATTTCAATCTTCGATACTTGCACATTCACACAGAGATGTTCTTTCGTAAAATAGACACTTATACATTTGCCAAGGTTAGCGATTTCTACGTTGGATATCTGCGAACCCAAAAATATTTAACCTTTTGTTCTTTGTGTGATGACGATCATTGAACAGGCGTTTTATGCCTACCAAGCAATTTTTCAGCAGATGTTGTAGATAATTTGTTAAATATTATAGAGGGTAAATACAGCTTGGCATGTGTTGATTGCGATTGGATTCCACTGATTAGACTTTGAGGATATTTTCTCCTACAAGCAACTTTTGTGGCAGCAAATATTTTAGAATGTTTCCCTTGGTCATTTCGTTATCGAAAGTCATAAAAAACATTTAGCAATCATATTTGAATTATATAATAACAGGTATATAAGTACAGCAAACAATTTATGTGTCCAATGTAACATTCCTCCAAGAATTTTAGCTAATTGTCGATACGTATCCACTTTTCGTAAGAAAGTACATCGCAATGTCAGACAAAGAAGGAGACATTTACCACAATTGAAAGGACACATTTCATTTATAAGATTCCCTTGGTTGTATTACGAAGATAGACTACTGAAAAGATATTTCAAACTTGCGTAGCACGATCAACTGTACTATTGCAAGGACGGCTATGAACTTCGATAGCAACGAAAGACTATGTGTCAGAAGGCGCCTTAAATTTATATTATTGCTTGGTAACTGCAGTACGTCATAATTCTCGCTCTATATATGAACGCACACTATAAAAGGATTACTCCTCCCTCTTTCTCGGATCGCCTTTGGGATTCTAAATTTGAAATTCAGTAAAATTCAGAACGGTAAAGCGAGTAAACAGATATTAATCCTCGCTTTACTATTTGAACACTAAATTGCTTAGACTAAAACGAAAGTAAAGCAAAGAAAATTAGACAGTATGAAGCTAGTTTCTCGGTAAAGACCGTGAATAGTTTCAATTCGGCCTTTACAAACTGTTTAGTTCATTTTTTGACGTTTTAAAAATAATTAGCAGTATGCGATTTAAATTTCGCGCGATAACAAAAGTCAGAGATTACTCAGTCGTGTTTCATCACAGACTTCATCGCAACCCCGCCGTCGCAGTGCACTCTGGGATGGATATCTCAGTTTCCATTGCTAAATACCCCAACAGCAACAATGGCAAACTGAGATATCCATCCCAGAGTGCACTGCGACGGCGGGGTTGCGATATAGTCTATGTTGCATAGTTTTGAACATAGACGCTCACAATTGACAACTGAATGTGTCTTCGCTTGGATGGAGTCCAGTAGTGCGGGTCCTTGTTAGTTTATTTGGGCTGACTGACTTGTGCATTTTTAAAATCATGCACTGCGCATAATGAGTCGTTTTCATTTATTTTCTTGTGGCATCACGGCAGCCGAAAGTGGCGGGTGGGAAAAGGGGTTCTAGAATACGTTTACAATTAAGGAAACGTATCTTAATTCATGTTGTTTTACGTTCTATCGGGGATAGAAAACAACATGATTGCGGAAAACTCAGTTTTCGGCAGTGTAAACGTATTCTTATATCACACTTGACACGGTTTTCTTTGTTCTTCATAGGGGTGAAACTCTGGTATAAACCCGTTCAACAATAGACTAATTAAATAACAAATCTGAGGTTTATAACTGTTGCAGGGAGGTTTATAACTCAGTTTTAAACCTCCTTCTATTTGAGAAAACCTCACCAAATGTGATATAAATCACTTTCATACCGAGAACCTTCGGTTCTAATCCCTAAACATCCCTCGGGGCCTACGGCCCTCGGGATGTTTAGGGCTTAGGACCTCGGTTCTCGGTATGAAACTCTTACTTAAAGTGCCTGTAAGCCCTACCAGAAATAATACAAGATATGCCACTGACTATAGACCACATCACTGCAGAACTAACATCAAGCAGTTCGCTATCCTTCATCAAGGTCCCAAAATATGGAATTTCCTACCCTGTGAATTAACAACTTTGCCCAGTATTTAAATTTTCAAGAAATCTGTGAAAAAATACTTTATTGAAAACTGAAAAATTAATTAGCCCACTATAGTCGCTTCGTCTTTTCCAATCAAATCCGTTCATCTATCTTTTAGGAGGAAGCCTAATTACCATAAGCTTTTCTAGTTTCTATTAGGCTTCCTCGCCACTACTGTATTTGAATAAAAAAATTAGATTTACCTGTACTTTTTTCGATCATCAATATTGTAATCGAACACTTCTAATGTAAGAACGTACTCTTATTTTATTTTGATTTTATCAAAGATGTAAACTTTTAGCAAATTATATATGGTGGCAATAAAACATAAAACATGAAACAAGTCAATTGACAGTTCTGTCCACACAACATATGTTTTCAAGTGTTTTCTCTTGTGCGTAAAGTACCAAATACTCCTAATCTATTCCCGTGAATTGCTGTAATTTCCATTCATTATGAGGCGAACCAATTCGTATCAGTACTGACGTCAAATACTCAGAAACTTAGAACCGTAAATTATACGAGTGCTCAGTTGACCACGTCGTTCTAAAGGTTCCATGTTTAAAATCTAATTTCTGATCGGTTCACTATCCACCGGATAAATCCCTATCGACTTCCTCGAATGGTACAGTTTTTAACTAGAACTACGTTCCATATCTCATGCTCAACACCTCAATTTTGACAGTGTGTATAACAGCCATGCATGTAGTCAGTGAAGAATGTTATGCTAAAAGAATGTCCCTCCTTATTTTGATAACATTTCTTTTAAACTTCTCTGGTGCCGAGATTATAATTAAGTGAATAGAAATGCATAATCCGATTGTGTTTAGTCGGTTAATTGGTTATTTTTACGTACCTGGTTAGTGCCGAAATAGGGTATGGTCAGACTAGTAAATCTAGCTAGCCAACTACAGGAGGTAGCGAGCTTCTCTAGTCTGAACAGTTTTTCCGCTTTGGTGATTAGCTAGCTAGTGGTCGGTGGAATACTTTGAAGTTCCAAGCCACGTAGCGAGGTGGCTTGAATAGGATCTAGCGCGCTAAAAGCCCATCGATGACAGATTTTAGTTATTTTAAGGTTTTGCAATGTACACAAATGTCAAGTCAGTGTTATCATCCGATCTAGCCGACTTTCTTCTAGCTCTCGCAACGACCACGTTCACTACTCGATCCGAGGTAATTTCTCTTACCACGACAACCACCGGGTGTAGGGTTAGTAAATTGAGCCATCATGGATAACGAGGATCGCCGAACACCAGTCAGTAGTAGTTTTTCGCACATTTTTAATATTTTGGTTGAAATTTCAATTGAGCATTTTGGCGGTCAGTTACTTGTGATTACAAAACACTCACGCCAAGGGCAGTTATAGACCAAATTTCTATCTTTGAGAAATAGAAACAAACCAGAAGAGGGAAAACAAAAAGTAAAGCCTACTAGTTTAACTATGCTAGCTAATGCATTGAGTCGTGGCACATATGGTACTGGGTAAACAAACTAAATCTCTAAAGTGCTCAGATTACGCATACCAGAATTTGGTCTGAACAGTACTAATTTATTAACTAGCTGCGAGGTAGGAGTTGCTGACAGAGATCTTAAGACTCTAGCTAGCTGCACGATAGTAGTCTGAACATACCCATAGTGTCAACATGCATGTGACAACCCGTCAACTTCATACGCTGCCGACATATTATCTTTGCACGAACTGATACCGGGCACAGCGTTCAGTTCCTGCAATACATGCTGCAGGGGCGGTTCATAATTTACTTTAGGTCTAGTTCACTGAATGTGCACTGGCGAGGTAAGTTAATTTGAAGTTCTTTCCATAGAAAATATGCTTCCTAGTGTTTTCTGCCAATTACTTTAATTTACAAGTGTAATAATTTTCTCCGTTTATTACGACGCAAACGAATTTGTACCACTATGCAGTAATGTCAAATCCCCCAGTTGCTTATAACCGTACTAAACTACGAGTGCGCGGTTATCTAATAGTCGCTCTAAAGATCCATGCTGTAAACCTAATTTCTGGCCTGTTCACTTGCCGTTCAAAGGGTGTATAACACTATCCACCGGATAAATCGCTATGCAGTGATAAAATAAGCTAGTCATCAGTCAAGTTAACACCTACCGCTAGAGACATATTGGTTTCAGTCTACGTTCCTTTCCCGTGTGCTTGTCTGTTCTTTCATTTTGGTCAGTTTTATGCTGGTCGTTTTGCGGAAATGGATCGAGAACCATTCCAAGCCGTATCATGCGCTGCCGGTAAGAATTGTTTTCAATTGTTTGTGTCGCTCTATAGTACAAAACCGATTGTCATTTGCAGGACGCAGGGAGGAGCTTGACTAGTTCAGTGAGAAAAGAATCGAAAAATATTGTGAAAACACTCGGGCTAAATATTACCGTGCAACACGTTTTTCTCTCTTCTACGAACGGGGCGCGGTTTGAAGTTAGAACCATGTTCCAGATCTCATGGGCAACACCTCAACCTTCACAGTACTTATGTAAAACAGCCTGGCGTGTGGTCTGTGAGCAAACTTCTTGAGGAAAGTTATACTAGATATCATATCACTGAAAATTAATAATATGAAATGGTACTTAAAAAAATATGAAGATAATCGCTTCGTTTTAATTTATCTACAGTTTTGAGCAATTGAATCCAGACAATGCCGTCAATGGTACAGAATGGGAAGGTGTTGTTCTCACATGCAGGTAAGAAGTCAACAATTTTCAATCAACAGACACACGACCACACAACAGTAGGTTTTGGACAAAGCTGATTTAGTTTATTACGGATACGATGGGTGACTAGTTTTGTTAAAACACTCAGTACTAAACCCTAGTCAGATTCGACCGTTCCTGATCATGAACTGAACATATGCGTCGGTGAATGAAAACGAATCAACAAAACTCCCACCCATGTGGGCTTGGTTAGCGCGAGTCCCTTCGTGTCTCAGGCAACGCAATATCTGAAGGTTTGCTCGACGTCAGTTAAAAACGATACTTAATTACCAGATAAAAAGGAAGTAATGGTTATTACAATAACGATTTTTTTTCTAGAGCAAGACATCTTACCCTGCTTAAACCGATCATAATGGGCCGGGATAGGTGGGATCTCCTGACCCTAATAACTTGTAATTGGAATAAGGTCAAATCGATTGAATCAACTGAATCATGTTTATAATGTTAATTTATGCATATTTAAAATTCCATCTCAAACTCAAAAGCATCAAAATTATGAAATCAATTAAAGAGTATGTAGAAACGTTTTTTAGAATATTAATTTTTTTGAATAAATTAATAATAATTAAATATGCAAATTTTGAATTGGTTGTAATACCCGAAAATTTTAAAATGATGAGGATTTTTTAGAGGATTTAATTTTTTTGTATAATTTTGCCTCATTAAAATATTAGGATTATGGAACCGATGTCCCACATTGAAGAAAAACTAGCCTTTTCAGTTATAAATACAAATAACAGCGGTGGGTGGAGAAACACAGAGAGGATGCATCCCAATTAGGCGAACTAGGATTGATCCACTTTTTTGGAGTTTGTATCACTTTTTCAAACATCAATAACTCGGTGAGTTTGCATAGGATAGTAGATCTGTTTCTTAGCTTGTTTATCCCGCTTTAATTGGATATCAACTTTGGCATGGTTTTGGAATAAATTTAGGGAGCTTTATCAATTCCCGTGAACCCCACTTTTTCCAGGACCGAACTTTGACCCCTTACCCTGACCCCTTCCCAAGGTCAAATCGAAACGTCATTATTAGGTTTGATAGAGTTCATCGAGTGGTACATTTTGGTATATGGAAAGTCGAACCCTGATGCTTTTTTATGGGCGCTTCAGGTGATTGAATTTGGCCTAGAAACCGTTTCAGAAACATATTCTACCATAATTTTGAAGTCAAATCACAAAAATCCAAAATCATCAATTTTCAACCGATTTCGATGCGGTTTGCTTTATGATACTCTATTGGACTAGGAAACAAATATACTCGAAGGGCATCCGATTAGATGAGCAGAACATTCTTAATTTTCAAAATAACTGAAAATTACGTACCTCATCTTTCACTAGGGGTCGGAATATTTTGAAAATATAAAGTATAGAACTCTACAAACATTCTCAGTGAATCATATGTGACACGACTACATTCATCGCATTGCATCTAGTATCATTATACCATGTATTGGGATATGATTTTTCTAACGCATTCTTCTCCTATGTAAAGAGAAAAAAGTATATGCTTGAAATTAGTACAAACCAAACATGTGTTTTCTCTCCTTTAGATAGATCAATCCCAGTTTAAAGAAACCTTAAGGGAACATATGGATGTCTAACTTCAGCCACCAAGGTATCCACGAATTACCAGGCCCATACCCTGTTGTAGTGAATGGGAAAACACATTATTCACTCCTCGATGTGTGCTTTCAACTATTCCCGGATGTACCAATATCCACTGTCAAATCTAGAATACGATCTTTAGGGTTAACGCTTATAAAATGTCCGAGAAATCAAGTGTTTGAGCTAAAGAAACATAGAAATTACTTAAATTTCTGTGCGAGATGCTACCATTCTTCAGTCTTATCATGACAAATTGAATAGCCAGATAAATAGGTGTAAATTGTTTCGGTGCGCAACATGCTAGCAATGTAGCGGGTATATTTCAAGAGGATGTTCGCAGCGAAAGCAGAAATCTGTCTCAAACTACGGCTTCTGTCGACACGGCCGCATCGCCAGCATTTGCTTTTAATAACAGCAAGCGATTGTCTATACCTAGCACGACGACCAGCCAGCTGTCCTTTTCAATAAACAGAATTCTACAGTCTCCAAAGGCTACTATCATAGTCTGCAACTGCCAATTCACCCTTACCTGACCATCATGGCATGTGAAAGTGGAATACAACCAGAGAAGAAAAAGACAAGAATATCTCCTCAAAGGGCACGCGTGAGTTCTGATGGGAATAATTCTAGATCAACGGACAGCGAGAAAAGCGATTCAGAGAGCGACGTTTCTGAGGAAAGCAGTGCTGAGGAAAATGAAACAGAATCCACGTCAGATGGTAGTGGATCAGACAGCGAGGGATCGAAATCCAGTGGAGATTTGCAGGATCCAATTAGCGAGTGCACCAGTAAAGATAGCGACCCTAAAGAGAAGAGGATGGCAATAGATGCACATGTGGGATATTCTCGCAAGGAAATAATAGAATTTATTAGAAAGAGAAAGTATTCAATGTTTCTCTTTAAGGCTTGCATCACAGACCTAGAAAATTTAGCAGATTTTTTTCTCAAGCCATTCAACGCGCGCCATATGGGATAAACATTGGGATAAACATTTGGAGAGTATACTCTATTTTCTGTCCTATTGCAACCAACAATTTCAGACAAACCATATTTGGAACTTTGCAATAATCTAGCGTACATGGAGGCGTTCGTAAAACATCTAAAGGAGCATAGAGAAGTGAAAATGTGACGGCATCGAGTTATCTCCGAGCGATTTTCCTGGTGCTGAAATATATTCACGTGGAAAGCAGACGAGGCAATTATGCAAATGTATCTGAAATAAGTGATGTGAGAGCACTCATAACTCAATTAGAACATGAAAAATTCTCTGACATCGCAACAGCAAGAAAGCCGAGAGCACACAAGCTGTTTTGGCCACAGTTCTTGGAAATGTCAAAAGACCTCTTAAGAAAGTTTGAAGCTTCTGCGGGCAAGGAGAAATGCAGAATTCATATGAATCTTGTCTTTTGCCTGCTCTTTTCAGTAAATCCAGTAAGGACTAAGGAGTTTCGAACCCTGCGCATAAAGAATAACGTGTCACCAGAAGTATGTCTAAGCCTTCAAAGGGATTCACGAGGCGATAATTTTCTTATTTTTGTCACAGATGGGCACATAATCATAGTTGAAACAGACTACAAAACCTACTGGCGGTATGGTCCCAGCGTGATAGACATAACGAATTTTGAATTCATCGCCTACCACGTTCGCTTGTACGTGGAAAAGACGCGACCCCGACTGATAAGTAAGTCCTTTCAGCCAATTGGACCACTTCCGCACGATTAAGCCTTTGTAAACAACTCTGGGTTGCCTTTCACGACCAGCAGTTCTTTCTCGTGCCATATTGCTAGGATGTTCAAAGAAAATCTAGGTTTTCACGGTACGGTCAATGAAATCCGCCATGCCTTGGTTGAATACTTCCGTTCCTGCAGAGAGAGCAGGGATCCAACTTTGGCAGAGAGCATTGCTGCTCTGTGCAAGCATGCTATTCGTACTCAAATAGAAATTTATGAACAAAGAACCCAAAAGGTTTGCATTTCCTTCATAAATGTACCACCAGGACGGTATTAGAACAAGAGCCAGATGGCGAAGACACCCATGGTGACGACACCAAATCTGACGAGGAACAAGAAATACATCCAGGAATTGGAGATATTTGTGGTCTTGTGCCTAGCGACGCGAACTCACGTGATCCTCAGATATTTTTGGCTAAAGTCTTAAGATACAGCGAGGATGGGCAAACGGTTTACCTCTGGTGGCTTCAAGATTGTGATGAGGCAGTGACAGCAAGCAAATTCCCACTTAATCAGCTCAAGACAGGATTAGAGGTGTGGAAAGAAAACATTAGTGCTCTCGTATACCCTATTGAACTACGAACATCCTTCCTTGAAATATTTAACCAAACACGCAAATGAATATTGAACAGATGTAGTATTCTGCTTTTTTGGCATTGATTTATTGATTGTATGAATTCTTACTGAATTATGGCAGGCTGAGAACATTTTATACTGGCGGCTGTAAGGCTTCAATGATTCGAGAGTTGGTGCCGGTGGCGTCTCCGCCTTGAGTCTTATGATGCTATGTAAAATGGCGAAAAACTAATAACATTGATAGGATAATTTATTTGACAATGTTCTAACAGTGTGAAGTAAGTTATCCTTGAAAGTGGAAAAGGATGAACTTTTTAGATTGAGCCGACCATTAAGTCACGAATTTATCTCTATTTTTACATATATTTTTTAAAGTTTATTGTAATAGTTATTTAATTATTATATTACATATCTTCTTGTTTCTTTAAATGTGTTATGGTAGCCAAAACTGGCGGGCGGGTTAAACACGAAGTTCCGGTATAAAATTGTTTTCACGGATTTTGGAAATGTGCAATTCAAATTGCAGGCCACTCAAGACCAAACATAGAATGCTCAGTTTTAAAGGTTTAACAAGAAATACGACATGAACAGGTGAATTTAAACGAAGCATCACAACGATGTTGACTGCACAAAAGTCGAGGGAGAACACTGAAGGCGACAACTTTTGGCCCCTTTTTATATCGGAACTTCGTGTTTAAGGGGTTTCAAAGGGAGCAGGTCAAAACACATGCCCTCTAGACGGGCCCATTTTGGGGCAGGGAGATTGGCGCTGCTGCCAGCCATCTCCTCTGGAGGAAAAAACTCAATATTAAAAATATATATATATATCTCCGAACTAAAAGGCATAATCTAGGAACAAATGCACTGCATGTTTTGTCTTATGCTATCATTTTATTTGCAGTATTAATATTATCACTAGCAGAATGGAAATAGATGGTAGATAACGGATTCGTTCTGTTTTCCGTTCTCCTGGGAAAAGAAAGCAACATGAATTATAGATGCATGTATGACGCAACAACGTGAAGAAAACAAAGAAATGCGCTACGACGGAGACGCAATCGAGTTGCGTAATTGATGCGGCATCATCTGTGCATCTATAAGAGGACAGACGCACGGCAGAATGGAATCAATTTGTGTTATATAATAATCGCAAACTAAAAACATGAAAATAGCCAATCAAAACGAGTTGAGAAATTGGTGCTCGGCACTCATGACACCACTCATAACACAGCGTTTGACCATTTCGGACTGATTATATAATTCAGTTATAAA